>CM021110.1:163294391-163704904 GCA_007115665.2 Sequoiadendron giganteum | reverse complement strand
ACTGAGAAGGCTAGCAAAGTTGTGGCTTATGATGAAAAGATATATCAAGTTCTTCTCCTCCTCCAAAGGTAAGCTAAAAGTGAGAAGCCCCATTTTTGAAAGAATGAGAGGCCTCCTAGGCTACAAGATTTCCCTTATCACACTAACTAGAATAATGGGAAACCAATACAAGGAAATCAAAGGAATGCTCAGATCCCCCTGATCCCCTACAAAAGAACTCTATAAATGTGACATAATATTTTCCATGGTGTGGGGCATGTCAGATGCCTCATTCATCACAACAATGTGCAGTGGCATATTCAGTAGAAGTGTCCCAAGATGACCAAGGAGAATCTCCACCTCCCAATGACCAAGATGAAATGACCAATGTGTTGTTTACTCCATTAGATTTTTCTTGTGATGACTATTCCTTAAATAATGAGCCATACAGGGGAGATGTTGGTGTGCAAAGGAAAGAAAGTGATTTGCATCACCAACAACTGTTCTTAGATGAAGAGGATGATGGTGATCATTTTTTGAATGAGTTTGAAATAGATAACGCTATTCTGAGGAGACCATCTAATGAAGAGATTGAGAACTACATAGTTTCTCTGGTTGCTAGGGGAAAAAATAATATACAACTAAGAAATAGAATTATCCCAGGGGATTCAGGAAAACCCTGTAGCCTGTTCATCAAAGAGAAGGATGTAGAGGGTGTGGTTGTCAAAGAAGATGCAAAGAAATTAGATCCAAAGCCCAAGGAGGTTAAGGAAGCTAGAATATGGGTGAAGAAAGTGGATAAATCTAAGACAAATGGAGAGGTTGCCTCCCAAAACACTAAGGTCAAGGATCAACTATCTAACTCTAATAAGACTCCAAAAGGGGATGAGAAGGTAACATTTGAGGCCATAATTTTCCCTGAATTACCGAAATATACTTCAATGGATATGTTTCAAGTACTCTTCCAAGTCAAATTTACTGTCCCTTTTCTATAAATTATGTGAATAAATTAACACAAGGATAAAGTTGTTACACTTATCAATAACATCACTAAAAATAAAGAGGATAAGGTAGTGTTTAATCAAACTGAGTCAAATAAAGGTCAAGACAAGAAATGTGCTATGGAGGAAGCAACCACTGAAAACCATCAAGGGTACTTGGGAACTACATCACATCTAATCCCAATCATGTGAATCCTTTTCTCTTGAGTTTAATCATTGATAGAGAAATGCTAATAAATTGTATGATTGACTCTGGAGCTTCCAACAATGTAATGTTGGTGAAGGTAATGCATGCAATGGGCTTGAAAATAGATAGTACATATGGTAAGTGTTATGCAATGGATTCTAGAGAAGCGTCAGTCATAGGGGCTATCAATAGTGTTCCATACAAGCTATCAACATTCCCAGAAAAGGAGCTACATATGAGTGTTACAGTGGTGGATATCCCACCCAACTATGGGATGTTGCTATCAAGGCATTGGAGTGCTTCCATGGGTGGAAGCATAAAGAGTGACTTATCCTTTGATGCCTTTTCTATTGATCAGAAAGATGTTAAAATTATTAGGGAGAAGAGATCTCCCCACATGATTGAGAATTTGGAAGAGCCACAAGAACCTGTTAGAATAAATTTTGTGGAGATAGATTTGGAAAACTTTTGTGTTGAAGAGGACATGTCAGAAGAGGAAGTCCATCTTGTGCCCATTGAAAAGGAAGTGTTGAATGTATCATCATATGATGGCCTATGGACAATGTTCTTTGATGGAGAATGCTCCAAAGAAGGTTCAGGAGAAGGGATCATTTTTATTTCCCCTCAAGGTAAAACCTTCAAGTACTCTTTTTTCCTACGATTTGCTTGTACTAACAATGTTGTTGAGTATGAGGCCCTTTTACTTGGTTTGAACTTGGATTCAAAACATGGTATCAAGTCATTAAAGGTGTTAGGAGATTCTGAATTATTTGTCTCCCAGGTTAGATCTCATTTTTCAATCAAGGATAAAAGAATTAGGCAATAGAGAAATGCAGTTTGGGACACTATTGAGACCTTTGATGCTTTTGGCATAGATTGGGTTGAGAGGGGGAATAATGTTAGGGCTGAATTATTAGCCAATATTGTTATTAAACTTGATGATGTTACATTTTATGGCATTTCACAAATAGAGGTACAAACTAGTCCTGTAGTGCAAGACAACATTTATAACTGGCAAGTGTTTGATGATGACACTGAAATTTTAAGTTTTTTGCATTGCATTAATCAATATGAGATATAACTAGCAAGTGTTTGATGATGACACTAAAATTTTAAGTTTTTTTCATTGCATTGATCAATATGAGAGCTAGGAGATTGAATTTGGTTCATTTGTGGTGGAAGTTGATGGGAAAGAGACTCTTTTTGGGAATTATATAATTTATTTGAAAACAAACACTAATCCCAGAGGTTTGGCTGCACTTGAGAGGGTTTTTGATGGCCCTGATAGGTCAAATGCTAAGTAGGAACCTTCCCACAAAGAGGATTTAGAGGAGATAAACTTAGGAATAGAGAGTTCTAAGAAATTCTACATTGGTAAAAAGTTGAAGCCTCATGTTAGTAATATGTTAATTTCCCTACTTAGGAAGTATAGAATTTTTTTTTCCCGGTCATATGATGACCTCAAGGCATATAGGGAAGATTTGTTCCAGCATGAGATTCCATTGAAGCTAGATATGAAACCATTTAGAAAAATATAGAGGTTGATTAATCCAACCCTGCAACCTAAGATGCAGGAGGAGCTTGCCAAGTTAAGATATGTTGGGATCATTAAGCCCATTAGGCACTCATCCTGGCTTTCTAATCTTGTGTCTGTAAGGAAGAAGAATCATAATATTACACTGTGTGTTGACTTCATAAATTTAAATGTTGCTTCCTTAAAAGACAAATATCCATTTCCCAACATGGAAGCCATGTTGCAAAAATTTACAGTATGTGAACTACTCTCCATGATTGATGGGTTCTCTAATTACAACCGGGTGATGGTCAAGGATTTTGAGCAGTTCAAGACTACATTTACTACACCCTAGGGGACATATGTTTACATGAGGATGCCATTTGACCTAATGAATGCTGGTCCAACCTTCCAAAGGGATATGGGTGTAGGCTTTGTAGATTTTATTGACCTTTTTCTTGCAATATATCAAGATGACCTCACTGCTCATAGCAAGAAAGAGGGGGACCATTGTTCTCATTTGGATAAAATCTTTGCTAGGGTGTTGGAATATGGGATATCTTTGAATCCCAAGAAATGTTCTTTTGGAGTAAAAGAGGGGAAGCTACTTGGAAACATTGTTTCAAAAAAAGGGGTTTGAATTGATCCAAAAAGAGTAGCAGCTATTGACAATATTGCACAACCAATAAATGTAAAAGGTATCCAATCCTTCTTTGGGAAAATTAACTTTGTAAGCAGATTTGTTACAAATTTTCTTGAAATTGTCCCTCCTATTTCCAAGATGCTAAAGAAAGGAGAAAAGGTAATATGGACAAAGGAACCCTCCAAAAAAATTCAAGCTATTAAGGATTCTATGAAGGAGGCTCATGTTCTTAAATCCCTTGATTATTCAAAACCTTTCCAATTGTTCACATTTTCTTCTTTCCATTATATAGTAGCAGTTTTGTCGTAGAAGAATGATGATGGCTTTGAACAAAAAATTACATTTTTTAGTAAATCATTGCAAGCTACAAAGTTGAAATATGATGTAATAGAGAAAGAAGCATATGCCTTGGTAAAGGCTATCCAAAATTTCAGACCTTATTTTATTGGAGCAATAGTTGTTGCTTATGTTCCAACAACTATAGTTAAATATATTTTTATTCAACAGGAGACCAGAGGGAGACAGTGCAAATGGATCAATAGGATCTAGGAGTTTAATATCGACATACAAATTATAAATTTTGTGGGAGGTCAAGTTTTGGCTAAGCTAATGGCTAAGACCAATTTAGAGGCCAATTAAATAAATCAGATGGAGCGGGGGAATGTTGCACCCATCTATGATATGCAAACTTGTGGCTAGTACAAGAGAATTGTTGAATATTTACAGACAATGCAGTGCCTTGAAGGCATGCCACTCAAGGAGAAAAGTACTCTCAAATTATAATAAATTAAGTATGTTATCATTGATGCTAAGATTTGGTGGAGGAGTCTTGATGGTGTCATACTTAGATGTGTGGATGGTGATTAGGCTAAAGATTTACTAGTGGAAATGCATAAAGGAACCTATGTAGGTCACTACATGGCCAAGAAAACTGTTCATAAGATCTTGAGGATTGGTTTCTAGTGGCCTACTATGTTCAAGGATTCCCATAGGTATGTTAAGAAATGTGATGCTTGTCAAAGGTTTGTTGGGAAGCTGAAATTCTCTGTCAATTTTCTATTAAGGTCAATATCTACTCTAGCTCCTTGCCAACAATGGGGCATTGATTTCATAGGTGAGATATCTGAAAAATCTAGTGGTGGGCATGCATGGATACTGGTAGCAACTAACTACTTTACCAAATGGGTTGATGAAATCCCAACCAGAAAGTCTACAAGTAAGGTGGTCATTGAATTTTTGATGAATAACATCTTGAGTAGGTTTGGGGTACCTGAGAGAATTATCTCGGATAATGCAATGTGTTTTAGGTCTAAGGAATTTATCAATTTTTGCAATCAGTATGGCATAATTGTCTCTTATTCTTCTCCTTATCACCCCCAAGGAAATGGACAAGTCGAGTCTAGCAAAAAAATCTTGATGAAGATCATCAAGTGGATGATTGAGAATAATAAGAAATCCTAGGATTCAAAGTTGTAGTTGGCATTATGGGCTGACAAAACAACTATCAAGAAAGCAATTGGGAATTCACCATTTAACTTAGTCTATGGGGCAGAAGCATGCATACAATTTTTTTTTTACTAAAGATGTACAAGTTTGTCCAAGAGTATGATGATGATGTGTGCGATGAGATGCAACATAAGATGGAAGAGTTGAATCAAAAGGATGATACTCGAAGAGAGGCTCATAAGAGGAATGGAAAACTACAGCTTCAAGTGAAGTATCTTTATGAAAAGAAGGAAATT
The DNA here is from genome assembly GCA_007115665.2 of Sequoiadendron giganteum. Classification (NCBI taxonomy): domain Eukaryota; kingdom Viridiplantae; phylum Streptophyta; class Pinopsida; order Cupressales; family Cupressaceae; genus Sequoiadendron; species Sequoiadendron giganteum. Next base: position 163,699,839 of record CM021110.1, on the reverse strand, counting down.
GAGAGAAAGTTTGAGATAGAAGCAATGTTTTTTTTGTGGAACACAAGAATGGAAGATAAAGGTAAACATGGGAAGTTTGATCCCTTATGGTTAGGTCCATATATAATTGTTGACATAAATGGGGAGGACTCATATTTATTGCAATCCCTCACAGGTGAGATTTTGGAACTTCCAGTACATGGAAAGTTCTTGAAATCCTATTTCTCTTGAAATAGTTCTTTTCCATGTATAATTTACAGTCTTGTAATTAGTGTATATAAGTGCAGTGTGTTTTCTTTTGCTGCGTCTGCTTGTCTTGTCCAGAAAAGGTCCTACATTTTGGTTCTCTTTGTATTGATCTATTGCACCTGATATTTTGGTTTCTTTCTATGCCCATAGGGGGCATACATCCCCAGTTAGAGCCACTAGTAGAGCTCTTAATTTTTTTCTACAATCTTGTTCGTTCCTTGTTTCTCTAGTTTTTGGCACCATTGGTTTGCCTTGGGTTTTAGGGTTTTAGCCATAAAATCCTTTACTTTTGGTATTTTTTTATGTTTTGATTTGGGCATTATAATCATGCATTTACTTGTTGTTCCAAGTTGATGGTTGAATAAGTTGTGGTTTAAGACTTTTAAGTCATTTGGTCACCGACCCCTTTGACCTGGCCTATCATTTTTTCCATGTGGGGACTTAATTTTATTCCTCGCCTAATGTCGGGTCGATAAATTGTCATAAATTTAGACCTACATCTAAGTTTCATACCTTAAGGGTTGCGCCTCGTATGCCTATTTGGTCCCCTTTTTTATGACTAAAATTTGTTGCACATGCAGATTCCTAATCATCAGATTGATAGGCTTGTTCCTGACCATTCCTTGTTGGCCTTGCAAAGAATTGTGATGATGTCACAAATGAATGTCGAGGTGTGCAAAATGTTGCCAAATGTCACCTATGGTCGTGGGGCCCAGTCATTTTTCACTTGTATTTTAATGAAGGCTATTGAATCAACAACTGTCATGTAATGATGAATCATGATCGTCCCTCATAGACCTCACGTGATTAAAATAATAGTTTTAATAATTTTGTGAGGTGTACGAATAGGTGACTAATGGATGTCGATACCGAGTATGAGGTACTCTAGGATGGGACCCGCTCGTGTTGAGGTGGAGTCTCGTAAATGAGTTCTCATTCACCTAGAATTTGGTAGATGAACATGACATATTCAACACATGTTGACTCAATCTGAGTCGCTCATTCTTTCTCGCTTGGATTGAGATCGATGACTCATATTCAAAATGGGTTAATTTTGTACGATAACTGTTCTTTCTCGCTTGAGTGAATAGTAATGGTGGATTTTGGGCTGCACCATCAAATTTAAAGCTAATTGTTTCCTGAATTTATATTTTTGTGCACAATTCTGCACTAAAAAAGAATTTCCAGTCACCAAGCGACATGAACGAATTCCTATATGTCTAGTATAGCTTCCATTAAATATCTCTACAAGAAAATTGTAAGTAACGTATACATTGCACTCTCTATCTTTTAGAAACCTTGTTGTTTTCTTCAGGGAAAGTGTGAATTGCATTTTTTTTTGTTTCAAAAGATCGCGCTGGTTCATTTGCTTTAAGGTTGTTTTAAAGCCTACATAAATGGTTGTCAATACTTTTGAATTTGCGAAATCACTCTATTTTAGGCTATAAAGCTAGAAGCTAAAATTCCAAAATCCTTGCAGTACCCTAACTCTAGGTTAAAAACTTAGTTTGTCTTATGCAATAAAGCCCAAAGCCTGAAGTTCTAGCTCTGAAAATCCTACTAGGACTTTTTCTCTAGATGTCATAGACTTATTAAAACCCTCTACTAATAAAAAAACTTGAGGGAAAGGATTTTTTTTATGGGCCCCATGTTTTAGAAGGATTAAATGATAAAGAATATGCAATTCCCATATACAGGTTTGAATTCGTTTTCTAATTGGTTTGAGAATGTGAATTTGTGTGCCCCTTTGTGTAACCCTTGGAGGCTGGACCTCAATAAGCTGGTGGTACTAAATGTATATCTAGATGTTGACTTCTTAAGGGATGTTTTAGCGAGGTATGATCCTATGATCATAATTTTTAGGACATATGATGGTGTGGTGATGGCTAAAATAACCAAAGAGGAAATTGCAAAAAAAATTGGTTTGCATGAATGGAAAGTGGATATGGTTCCTGTTGACCTTAAGACCTTTAGAGAAGAGTATAGAAATACCAAGGGTTTATTTAGGACTTCTCTCTTAATCCCCCATTTGGAAACCACAAGAACAAGAAAAAATAAGAAGATGATAATGATTGGAAAGAATGAGCCAGAACCTTTTCCCATAAACTAATTTTGCAATTATTTCAAGAAGACTGTTTGTTCCTTGTGTCAAGTTCTTGGTATTAGTATAAAGACTACCTTGCCTACTGACTTCATGTACATGACTGTGAATCTTCAACATCCATCTTTCAATGTAGTGTATGATTTCACCACCTATCTAGCAGATAAAATGCATGAGGGCTTGGTATCTCTAAAGGAAGGAAAATAATTGGTAAGTTTTAGATGGAATTCCTTATTGATGCACATGTTTCTGTATAAGGAAGAGATAATTTTTAGATAGAATATGGAATTGAAAAATAAAGAGGATGGTATTCACATGCTTGTCCAATACTGGAGCAAAATTCTAGACAGGCATGACCATAGTTCTGACTATGTCGTGTTTCATAATTTTTTTGGGTCAAGATTAAGAAGATCCTTGGTCTATGATCCACCTAGAATTCCAAAGGAAATTCATGATTTCTTAAGGCCAATGGAGAGGAGGCCTGAGTTAAATTCAACACACAATTGGGGAGATATCAACCCTTACTATAATACAACCATTTTAAGGTTATATGGCACTAATGTCAACCTGTATGCTTTGCCAAGGGATGTGCCTCTAAGAATTGGATTCATAGAAATTATGAGATAGTTGGCACATTCCCAAATGGTTCACTTGACAACAGAGTAGGAGAAAGGGTATTTCTTTCTTGAGTACACAACCTTTGCTGATTTTTTCATGGAAAAGGGAGGATGGAAATATTTGGGGACATTACTTGATCCTTATGGGTTAAACATTGTATGCCCAAGGAACCATGATCCTCAGGGTTTCATTTCTCAAATGAAGGAAAAGCATAGGACAGGCATATTCATTCACAAATTCTATTCCCCTGTGGATATCATTATAAACATCCTTGATTTGCAGGTATAGGAGGAAAATAAAGAAAAATATGTTGCCTTTACCAAGATGATGGAGAAGAAGAGAGAAAATAACCTTGCATATGATCCCATGCCAAATATCAGTGGTGAGTTGAATAGAGCCACATATGCTATTGAAAATTTTGAGAGCATGGTAGGGGTTTTGAAGGATGAATAGGTGGTTGAGGACAAAGGAAAGTCACTGGCTGTTGAAGAATATCCTAAAGTAAGATCACGGGAAAGACCTTATTACCAGCCTCCACCAAAGATTAGGGTATATTCTAGGAAGAAGGGAACAATAACTAAAAATAAAACCATGCCACCTCATGTTATTTCAAAAGATTATGGGGTGGTGTCTCATAAGCCATCAGTGTCATCATCTTTAGGGAAATTGTTACATAATGTCATTGATCTAGACTCTTTGTCGGGAGCCCTTGTCCAACACAGCTACCATCACCCAAGAGACAGAGGATTGAAGAGGAAAAAGTTGTTGACTATCCTCATATAGATGATGAAGAGATCATGGTGACCCTTGATGACATGCAACAAGGAATGCCATCTTTTCCACAAGATGTTGCATCAAGTTCTAGAGAAGTTTCTCTAAGGGTAGGAAAAGATGAAATAAGAGGAATAACCAATACTGGTGACTTAAGGATGGAGGCCTGCACAAAATTCATAAGGGATGACTCTTTTGTTAAAAAAATGCATTTAGATATTTTTCTTGGAGGGCATAGGCTCCATTGTATGCTGAGAAGGTAGCTCAAGAAAGGAGTTTACATTCGAAGCTTCTAGAAAAGGTTATCCAATCTAACGTTGTGCGAGAAATGAGAAAAATCTTCAAGGATATGACACCAGAGCAAGGTAGGGCATTGGTTCAAAAGAGTGAAGTATGGTTACTCCTTGAATGGGATATTGTTGATGTTGTGGTGTTCAATACAATAAGAAGAGCCAATAGGCCACTTCTTGAAACTAAGGAAGAAGCTACTTTGGCACTCAAAGGTTTAGCCTTTAGTGAATAATGGGATGCCTTAGCAATTTGGTCATTGTATACTGAGTCCAAGGAGCCAATAGTTGCAAAGCCAGCTGATTTCAGTGGTCACATGGTTGTAAGAAGGGTTTTTGATACCACAAAATTGGAGACAATAGATATGGCAATGAATGTTTCCAAATTCATTAGGGCAACCATTGAGGATTTTACCAAGGATAGGGATACTCTGAGGGCCTAGTATAATGATCTTATTAATGAGTACAATAAGATTCAACAATGAGTTACAAAATTAGAAACTAAGCTAGTATTATTGAAAAAAATGGAGACATGGAAGTCTCAAGGACAAGCTAGCTCTAGCCATAATTTTCTCGATCCACCAATGGAGTAGCCTCAAGGTCCCTCATGGGAACAATCCTTAGCAATCATGTCATATAATATTGGACAGGAGCCCATTGCAATTGAAGGGGAAAATATCCCAAGAGGAGGGCTTTCAAGGGAGAAATTAATCCACCAGGTTGAGGAGTATAGATAATTGTTGCAACAGTCCTAGGTTTCAATGTTGAAAAGTAATTCGATAATTGTAGATGTTGTATTGAGACAATTGAATATAAAATTCCAAGGAAAATTAAATAGTGTCCATGCAAGTTATGTTTTAATGTTTTAATAAATTAAGATGTTCCCAAGAGATAAAGAATTAGCCACCCCACTATTGGATAAGTGGAGTCCAAGAAATGAGAAATTAAAGTTCATGGCGATAGGAGCAAAGCATTAGAAGGATAAGTATCCCAAGGTTAGGCCAACTTATCAATTTTTCAATGAGATTCTGGATAAGAAGTTCCAAGGATATGTTGCTCTTATGAAAATGAATATTAAAGAATTAAAGGTCAAATATGATGAAGTAGACCAAACACCATTACTAGATATCCAACATAACTATGATGAGGTGAAGCCTTTGCAAGCTTGGAAGGACCAAATGAATGACATCATGTTAACCCAGACATATGAGATATGCATGAACATTTATATTGGTATGTTGAATGATACACTTGAGAAACTATCCTTTGTTATTAGTTTCTTAGAATATTTTGATAAGGAATCTACTTCAATGATGGTGAAATATGCGCCATATAGAGAAAAGATAAATGAGGTTATCACTTTCAACTGGCCATCTGAAGTAGAATTTGAGTTGTGGAATAATGTATTCACTAATGATTTTGGAATATGAGCACTGGGGTAGAGAGTATGACTTGTTCAAGTATAGTATGGGTCTGGCCTCAGAAGTTACAATTGACTACACATACTTCTCCCAGCTCAAAGTGCAGATTGCTGCTGTGGATTACTGTTGAGGTGGATAAAGTGTTGCAATAGTTAAAGATGCTCTTCCTTTTAACGGGTTTCCTTTTAGAAGTTGGGTTTCCTTCTCCATGGTAATTAATTTTTTTTTTGTCTTATATGCATTCCCTCCAATTGTAAAATAAAAATATAGCTATAGAATGGAATATTGGTTCAATCAAGTGTGGACATGTGTACATTTTGGCCTAAGGTTTGTTTTGCTCCCTTATTCTATAAAAGGTAATTTAGGGCTGATGTACAGGGTCTTTTGTTGAATCCGATATTTTAGAGTTCAAAATTTATAATACAGAGAGTATAAACATTGAGTCCATGTTCTGAATTTTAGAGTCAGATAGGAGAATTTTGTCAATTATGGGGTTCTTAATCATGTTTGTGTCGAATATGCCAATCTTTTGAGTCTATTTTATCTCCAATTGTGATACCTATCATGAATTATTAATGAAATATTGGTCAAAGACTATTTTCGTTGATTGTCATTGTTCTTTACTGTGAATTATACTATAATTGTGGCTCTGGTTCAAAGGATTAGTTAAATTCTTTGGTTATTGTGTAGTTTCATGAAGTTTGATAGTTGGATTGATACGTAGTAATAGATTTCTGGAATGGATACGTGAATTGTAATGCAATTCATATAGATCTTGATTTTTTAGGATGAAATTTTCCTTATAGTTCAATTCTTTCTCATTTGACTCTCTGCTTTAGGATATGGCACTGGTACTAAATTAGTGCTCATATTTCTCACATCTTTGGCATTTTATTTTAGAACATTTATTCATAATAGTTTTAATATCAACCTATCTTTGTTATGTTTGAATTTTTCTATTGATAGGAGTTGGATCTTTGAAGGAATTGCCAGTTTCTTGAAGGATTTCATCTATTCATTGTTGATGGGGAACTTATCTGTTGTTATGCAATGTGTATTTTAAATTGTTTAGTTATTTGTAAGAAGCACATTGTGGGATCACCCTCCCGGGTCTTGTTGAGTCTGAAGTGTAGGAGAGTAAGAATTATTGCTTCTTCTCGTTAAGTTAGCCAATAGTTTCCTAGGATTTCATTATTGAACATGGAAAATTCATAGAAGCTTTGAGGAATCCACTTGGGTTTTAAAAAACACCAACATCCTCCATTATTCTTGAATTTTCAAGTTTTATGCAATCTTCAAAGTGTTCGAATACCTACAAGTGACAATGATACAATAGCAAGAACTTTAGAGAAAATGTGGTTGTAAAGCCATAATGAAAGAGGCAGCCTTATTTTATAGAAGACTTCTCAAACAAATGGACAAGATCAATGGTGGAGGATTCATGCACTGCAAAGTAGTGGGCTAGGGACGACTAAGGATAGACGATCAAGATCCTTTGAAGACTGAAAGCAATCAACACTCAAGATTCAAATGAGAAAGTGGAGGTAAAGTAGTGGAGGAATCAAATAATAATTGTTAATTCATGGAGAAGCATGTGAAGGAATAAATAATCATTTAGATTATTTAATTTGTAAGAAAAGAGAAAATGGGAATTTAATTAAATGGTTATTGTGCAACTATTTAATTAAAATAGAGGAAATAGGGAAGATACATTTAATAATTAATTTGGATCAATTATTTAATAATAGATAGAAAAGGCTAAGTGAATAGCTAAATAATTTGAATAATTATTTAACTTTAGACAAAAGGCGAAGAGTGAATAATTAAATAAATGAAGATTTATTTAATTATATAGAGAAATGTCAGTGACGCAATTAATAAATATTAATTTAATTAATTAATCAAAAGCAGAATAAAGAAGGGAATATGAATTAATTAAATAATTACAAATATTTAATTAAATGGGGGAGAAGAGAGAATATTGTGGAAAAAAATTATTCATAGACCAAGACATTTTTCAATGTCTATAGGAGGAGCTACATTACTTTCAAATATATCCAACTTTAATTGTTAGTTATGAAGATAGTTGAATATTTTAAATATCTCCTTTTAAATGAAAAAAGAGAATTAAATAGTTTGTAAATATTTACAACTATAATAATTAGAGCTCTTTTTTTAATGACATAACTTTTCTCTATGGAATATCTTTTATCAACTACTTTTGTAAGGTCATTGTAGATACCAAGATTTAACTAACATATTCCTACCAAAACATCATCATCTTTCATTATTAGGTACCATCAATCCATCTATAAATTATTTAATTAATTATCCATTTTCCATCTTCAAAATTAAATAATTTTTTTGACTATTTAATTAATTCATTTATTTTTCAAACATTATCTTCTTCCAAAATAAATAAAACCATTTATTTTATTTATTAAATTCAACCTTGCACATGTAAATAATAATTAAATTTATTTATTTATTAAATACTCTTGAAAATTTCACCTCACCTATTGACTGAGACTTAATCCCAGTCCACTCATCATTCAAATCCAGTTCACTCCCACTCACTTTGAGTCCATTGAGCAATCAATTCAGTCCACTAACCGTTAGTATCAGTGAACCCTCTAATCATTCCTCTTAACTAAATCATGCAATCAATTATCTGAAATTATATAGTCAATTAATAATCAATCAATTCCTCTAATCAATCATCCATCCTTGATATTTTCATCTCTTATCTGATCTTGATTGTTGATAGGTATCACCAAATATCTATAAATTGAACCATCCTATCATTCATTCTCCATCTCAGATCGTGCAAAGAAACTATACTTTCTCTTCTAGGTACTTTTATGTATTTGTGCATGTTACAATCTGAGAGGAAAGGTTACTGATTACACCATTCTCCAAGGGTGAAATAGAGGAGAACAATGGAGCTATGCTATATTTTATTGTGTGTTTTAGTTTATTCAAGGTTTTCATTTCATTTATTCAATTTACTCTATTTTGCTTCATTGATTATGACCTTTCAATTGCGATTTCTTGATGATTAATGCTATTATCAAGTTCAATTTTATAGTTGAATTTTGAGGTGATACATCTTGGCATGCCTAGTGGGACTACTGTAGTCCTTAATTTAATTTGTTTGCAAGTGTTTTTGTGATTTTTTAAGTTGTAGGTTCTTTTGGAACAATCATTTGTAGAGTTACACATTTGAGAAAAAAAGGCGCAATTGATAGAAACTTGAGCATAATCACTGCATAAAGTGGTATAAATGTGCCCTAGAGGGGCACATCTATGGCTAATCTAGGAAAAATTTATTTTAATTGATTTTTTGTGTTTTTAAGGTTTATGTTTGTTTTATTTTGGTTTGATAACCTTTATTTTGATATTTTTTAATGTTGGACTAATGAATTAACCCTTCAAATTAGGTTTTTTGGCTTTGTGTCTACTTTTTCTTGTGTTATGTATAGAGTTGGACCTTTAAAAATTTGGGTGCATTTGAAAAAAATTTAAGTGCATCTATGTAGAGTATAGGCATATTTGTGGCTCTTTGGGTGCATCTACTATTCATAAGTCCACATTTGACAAAAGGTATAATTATACTTCTTATAATTTTTTAGTTAGTTTCACCTAATTGATTATTATAATTTAGGGTTATTGATCACTTGGTTGAGAAACTTGTGGCATTCATTGGAATTGAAGAAAAAATCCTAAATTGTTGATATTATATATTATAAGAATTTTGTGCTTGATTTTTCATAACTTAAGAACACTTCAATTTCATAAAGTAAATGAACATTTTTTATTGTGTCTAGTAAGTCTTAAGGTATGCATGCTCTCTCCTCATGCCTAATACGAACTTGGAGATCAAAATAATCTTAGGATTTTCACTTTCTTTATTTACTCGAGGTGTGATTGTCTATGTGTGCTCTTCCCTTGTGACTCTTAAGAATGATCTTGGGAATAAAAAATAACATAATAACCATTTTCTTAATATTATGAGGCCTACTTGGGGATTTAATCACCTCAAGGATGGCCTCAACCACATGTTCAAGTGGGGTATAAAAAGGGGGGAGAATAAAATTTGTACCACAAGGTGTGGCCATTGTCCTTCAAGCCAAGCCTCATGACCCTCGATCCGTTGAGACTTGTATAGGTGAAGAGAGCGGAGGAGACCCCTCCAATCTCAGGCATCCCCATATGGGATCACTATTCACTTATTTCACTACAAATCTTGTTTATTAGAAGCCTTAAGATCATCAACCATTCATTTAGTAGAGTGCAGGATATAGTATCATGCTCAAAGTTACTCACCATGTACTCTTCTTTTGTTAGGGTGACATAATTCATTGTTAGGATGTAATCCATCTAACGAAAGAGGTGGTAAGGTGGTACATAACCTTATCATACCCTAGTTTCCCATTCAAATGAAGGTATTATTGTTTGATGGGTGGGCCTCTACTAAATCAACAAATTGTTAATACTAGTTAGGTTGTGCTTTTTGGAGTGTTTTTAGTATTCAATACTTGGGTTACCGAATAGCATGATCTTGTTAAATAAGACTCACGAAATCATCCTTATTACCTTAGTTTCAATATTATATGTTGTATGTTGTTTGAAGTGTGTTTTGCCAAAATTTTCTCAATACAATCAGTTTACACCAAAAACTAGTCAAAATCTTGCATTTGTCTATCATTTTGTGCAATTGATTATCATTTGGAACAACTATCTGTCCCATAGAATTCCAAAAAACTCAACTTTATATCAAAAACTTACAACTATTCAATCCCAAGCTGCAACTATTTTGTCTATGTGTAGTTGTTGCTTATTCATGCATAAGTGTTTCTTATCTTTATGTAATTTCTACTAATTTGGGCACATTTTCTCTTTGTCTATGCATATTTATTTCTAATCTATTGAACACTTTCTCTCTCTCTCTCTCTCTCTCTCTCTATGTGAATCGACTATGCAAAGTGGTGCAATTGCATGTTACTATCAAAAGCCTAAATTTGATACAAAAACTAAATTGTCATCAATGTCTACTTAGGATCCCACAATTAAAACTCTAGTTTTTGCATCTGTGTTTTATTGTGGCACAATTTCTCTATTATTTAAGCCATTTTTTGTTATTAGACTTTATTGTCTTATAAATAGACCTTAATCAAATACAACTGAAAGTTACTAGTTTATTATAGTGTTAGACCCTTAGAGTTGATCTTTTATCTTATCCATTTTTATCCTTTGCATTTTTCAATCAAAGTCTAGATTTAGATTTAGGATTTGATTCACCACATCCCCATTATCATCATCTTCTTAGTCATCCCAAAATCAAAATCAGTTAGTCTATCTAGAACTTACAGTCATATCCATTCTAGATTGATATTTTACCTTGAAATGTTTCCTTCTCAAGGAAGAATATTAGGTTAGCTTGTCTGTGGTTAGTTTGACTTAGGAGATTATAATTTAATCTATTCCACCATTATCTCAAGTTTGTTGACTTTTTTGGACTCTCAAGACTAGCCCAAAAATTTAACATACTTTATCTAAATCTTGATCACATAAGAAATCCTAAAGATTTAGTTTTACTTCTTAGTTGTGTCCAACTCATTCATCCATCCTAAAAATTTCACTCAAATCAAAAGCTCTTTTCATCTCTTATGTGCTAGTACAAACAAGTTCTCAAGTTAAAAATAAAATGCAACAACTAGATCCTAACATGGTGAACATAGACACAAACCCATTCTAAGAAATAGGCAATAAAATCGCATACATGTATGAACTAAGGGGTGTCAAATTACCACGTCTATCTATTCCTAATAATAGTATCAACATCGATGGGTTTATATGGGATGTAACATCTAAAGATTTGGTTGAGGCACAAAAATACCCTAATACAATGAAACTAATTGAAACAGTTCTAGCATCGAACCTAGATCAATACTTAATGTTTCTTTCCCAATAGGGGGATATATTTCCCCTCACATTCAACATAACACTTATCTAAAAAATAACTAATAAAATTCCATCCTTGACCTTGGGAAAAACCAATTCTAATAGCAACATACCACCTTCACTACAACCAAACCCCAACCTCACTACTCAGACCCCAAACAATCCTCCCATTAACTCTTCATAAATTTTTGAAAACATTCCACAAACCACAATTCTTACTAATTCCACATAGGTGATAGTACCACCCATCCATAATCAAGCTCCCACATTCTCTATGCATATTAATAACCTATTATACAACACTACATCCAGTCAAAATTTTACTCCCACCTCAAAAATTAATCGACATGCATCATCGCAACTATCTCACCCTTCACAAACACCACCACTTAATAAATCCAATCCATTACACCTGTAGTGTAGTAAAATGCATACCTTTCATTTTCACACTTGTTTAGGCCCACCTTGATTTATTTATCCTCATTTATGGCTTAATTGGTCCTATTTTGTGTCCACAATCCCTATGCATAGAATATTTTTCTAGCTAATCTTGAAATTATCCAATGCGTAAATGATAATCCTATTGATTTTGATCTGTTTCCCTTATTTTTGGTCGGGTCTAAAATTCCACTTAGGGTGTCTTTGTCCCCCTAAGGTTTCAGGACCTTGATTTTGAGGCATCTCAATTGGGACCCTTTTTGGTATTTGTGCCCCAAGTTTATCACTTGGGAAAAAGACACCACCTAGGGTGTCTTAGTCCTTCTTGAGTCATTTTAAATTCAAATTCTAGTGGGATTTATCCTCCTTCATTTAATGAATTCATATGTTGGCTTGGTGTGATATAATTTTGAGATATTAATCATAGATAAGTATAAATACAAGGTTCATTCATTCATTTTAATCCTAACAACTTGAGTATTCATTCCTAAGGAAAATGTATGAGATCAAGTGAATTCAAGAGTAATTCATCAAGAATTTGGAGCCATCATCAATATTCAAGCATCATATCAAAGGCTATTCTTGCATCATGTGTGTTTGTGTGATAACATTTTTGATGCAGGTTTTTGATTCAAGCAAGAAAGCAATTCAAGATCTATCAAGCATTTCCGATCCATATCCATTGCAACCATTTCACACAAGTTTGCAAACTTTACAATAAGGGTTTGGTGAGTTGTAGCATTACATGTTCATTCACCATTTCCCTTCGTTATTCTATTTTATTTTGAGGTTTAATTACCAACAAGGGGTTTGACCAAGACAAACCCCCATTCACTAATAATCCAAAAGTTTTTCCCTCTCTTGCATATTTGTGTTTACAGGTTTAGGTTGAAGTCTTGAAGATCACTTGGAGTGAAAAGTTCTAAAATTTGAAAATTTGCACTACAAATTTGTCATCTTCACAAAAACTCACCTATAGGTCAGATTTGGGAGTTTTAGAGCCTGAGATCCTAGAAGAAGCAAGTGTAGACCTTGGAGCTCAAGATCCCATTTAGAGTTTTCATAAATTCAGATTGGGACTAATACACCATCTTGGGTTTCTTATTCCAACCAGGCATATCTTTTGGAGATTATTTCAGATTTGGTTTTGACATCCGAAGATTTTGTATTTGCCCTGAAAAATAGCAGCGGGACTAATACATCATGTTGGGAATCCTAGTCCTCCAAGGCATATTTTGGTAGCTTCTTTGTATTTCCAGAATCCTCACAACATCTCCAGACTTCCTAGGTGCATACATTGTATCTCCCTATTTCGTATTTTCATTATTTGCATACCTCATTTAGCTTGTATAACTAGGGTTTGTAGGTTGAATTTTCATTTCTCTTTTCCAAGAATTTGCTTGGTGGTGAACCCCTTAAAGTCTAAAAGAACCACCCTTCCTAGGTCCTCCCCATTGTGAATTGACTCACCTTGTGAGGTTGTTAGTCAATCCAATTATGACTCCTAGGACATAATTGAATGGCCAAGATAGAATAGGAAACCCCCATCATTCCTATTTTATTTTTGGTTCATTTTGGTGAACTTGACTTCTTTGAAATTTGTTTTTTCTAGTTTGGATTCCATAAAATTCCTAGATCTATATTTAATTCATTGCATCTTGCATTAGTGAAAGTGCATCTAGGGTTTCTTGCATCTTTCATTAGAGAAATTACATCTAGGGTTTCCTATTTTTGCATTAGTGAAAGTGCATATAGGTTGTATTTTTACTTTCTTGCATCATTTCATTTCATTGAAAAGTTCATTGTTTATTCTCTTAATTGCATTTAGAAACATTGTTATTCCATTAAAAATTGAAAAATTGCATTCAATTGCTTGTTACTAGTTTCTTTTCTTTACATCCATTTGCATGGTTTCTTGTTTCCAAACATCAAGTCCCTAGGTAGGCAACCTGAGAAAGTTTTTATCAAACCAATTTTTTTTTCTTTTTCTGAGAAAAACCTCTACTAGGACCGAAATTCCCTTCTTGGTGTCTTAGTCTCTCTTAGGGTTTTTGCTCCAGAATCCTCTCTCTACTATTTGTTGTCTGTTTCACTCCCTGGAACTTCATAATCTCACCAAGAGAATTAAGACGCCCTTACTGGTGTCTTAGTCCTTGTTGACTTTGAATCTCTAATTTTTAGGGTCTGAAATTGCTTTTTTTTATTTCTATTAGCTGCCTTCAATTTTCAATTTCAGTCTCCATAATTGTTGTTATTCCAATTTCTTTTATTTCAAGTGTAATTAAAAGCATAGTATATTATTTTCATTGATTTTTTTTGGTTTATTCCTTGTATGAGTTGTAGTACTTGGTGTCCTAATGATAATACTATGGTTAGATGAGGTGTGAGACTCATGGCATCCCACGATAAGACACTCGTTGTGTATCTTGGGTTATCAATCTCTCTTACTTCTGGTGTTGGCATTAGTTCACTAGGTATGGACCATACCTTTGAAACCTCTTTTACCATGCCTACCTTACCTATAAGTGTTATGCCAAGTGTTCAAAAAATGGTTGTTCATACTATACAAGAAAACTTAATGAAAATACATGAAGACCTAGCCCATTTACAAGATAGTGTGAGTACTAAAAATATTTCCAACACTGTTATACCTGCCATAGATAGTGTAGACATGGAAAATGTACAAATGCCATTTAACACACTTGATCCTGATTACTAACATCATTTCTTTCTGAATCATACATGTTTTCTCTTAATCATTATTCATTGGATTAAGTCTATCGCCTCCTTTGATTAAATTAATCAATTTAATTTAATTAACCTTACCTTTCTGTTTAATTAAATAATTAATTTTATTTGATTAAATCCCTAAAGTCTTCTTATTAAATTGAATAAATTAAAACATTATCTAAATTAATCTAACATATTCCTCCTTAGTTAAATAAATCAAAACCATTTATTTAATTAATCATTTCCTCTCAATTTGATTTAAATCAATTCATAAATTTAAGTCTAAAATTGTCACATCTCCTAATTCCTCGTTAAATTAATCAAATCTTTGATTAAGTTAATCCCTCTCACTAAAATCCTCTAAAGAATGCAACTTGCACAATAAATCAATTACTTTGATTTATTTAATTGCCTATTTTCTCTCAACATGGCATCAAAAGGGAATATTCCCTCATTTGAATTCAAAATTCAAATGGGCTTGGTCCTTCCAACAAGCCATTCAATGCCTCTTACATGTCCTTGTGCATTGAGCCAAGTGACATTAACTCCATTCTTCTCTGCCCCCAACATGTCACATTCAAAATTCAAATTTATATCCAAGGGCATTTATCATGCACATTGACCAAAATGTGCTCATTCCTCCTCCAATCACATGTGGACAAGTGGCCTCTTCTCATTGGTTGGTCTTTTATCCCACATTCATCCAAATCCCTCATTCTTCCAATTTGGGAATCTATAAATTAGAGACTCTTCCTCTCATTCAAACATCCACAATTTGAGTAAACTTACTATACTCAACTTCATCTTCATCCACAATCTTCATGCAAAGTTACTCTCTTCAATTGAGAACTAATTTTTCTCATTTCATCCAAGCATTCACCATTTTTCACATTTTGTATCAAGGTTATGCTCAAATCTCTTTGGAGATTTGACCATTTCTAGATCATCTTCATTGCAACCTAGGAATTAGGAAAGGGCCAATTACATTGGCACCAATTCCCCTATGGGATCATCAATATATTGGCTAGATTAGGATTTACTTTCATGCCATTTGAGTTTGTTCTTCATTTCCTAATAGTTAGTTTAAATAGATGGATTTCATGGGGAATCCCTCATGCTTGTGTACATGCATTTTAATCTAACATTTAACTGTGTTTATTGTCTTGTGCATTTTGTAGGTTTAGGGGTTCATAGATAGTATTCATCGCATGATGGAAAGTGATGAAGGACTGGAAGTTGTGCATAACCTAGATCATATATTTGGAAACACCTTCCTCCCACCACTAGTGGTGCTAAAACTTCAAACAATGTGAAAGGAGGAAATCAAACTCCTCCCTCCTCAACCATACCATTCATTCCCACTTATAAAACTCCTCAAGTGACAACAACAATGCAACCAACTAGCAATATCCTTCCTACCTCACACATTTCCACTAGTTCTCTTTATACCTATGTGGCATCTAATCTCATATATCCTCCCACAAGAAATCCATTCATTTGTCCTTCCAATACATAAAAACCACCACCATATTCACCTCCACCCCACATCACAAGCAATGATCCTATCATTAACCACCTCTTACAAAGCTTTTCATCCCTTCAATGTCAAGTCTCTACCATAAATCAAAATCAAAATGGTCCACCTTCATACTACGTAAAAAGTAACCCATTATCCTTAGATATATTGAGAACTTTGGTGCCATAATGTATAGATATCCATAGATTCAAGAAAAATGGAGGAAAGGGAGATCCTAATAATCATGTTAATGTATTCACTTCTTTGTGTAGTGACTTTATCCTTGAGGACAAAATTTTGGCTAAAGTTTTTCCCCGATCCTTGAAAGACATTGCCTTGGACTGGTTTTTTGCATTATCAAACAACTCAATTTGTTCATTCAATGAACTTTTTGAGGCCTTTATTAACCATTTCCAAGTGCGCATGGTTCATAAAATGAAATTGGTTGATTTGATGAGATGCAAGTAAAATGAGGGTGAAAAATTCATTGAATTTATTTCACACTACTAGTTGCTTTATTCCCAAACCAGTGTGAAGATTCTCAATTTCCACCTTCAAAATATGTTCATAGAAAATTTAAAAAACATGATAAGGGATAAGCTCACCATGATGAAATTCCCTTCCTTCATGCACCTATGCACTGCCCTTCAAGATTATCAAAATGTTTTAAGTGCTAGTGAACCAAAAGTTACCCCTACCCATCCTAAAAAGACAAAATTTAAACCAAAACACTTATCAACCTTTCAAAAGATAAACTAAAAGTTTCCTTCAACTAAATTCAGCCTCTCAACCCACCCAACTAGTTGATACCCAAGTAGCCACTATAAATAAGAGTAATCCTTATATATTTTGGGATTTGTAAAGGAAATTTACTCCCTTACCTGATACACTCCACAACATCAGGACCCAGCTCTTAAAGAAAAACATTCTTACCTTACTTTTCATCTAACCCCTTGGCCCTAGCAAACCATTACCTCTGAGATTTATACATAATTCCTATTGTGATTATCACCAACAAAAAGGACATGATACAGAACATTGCAAGCATCTTAAACATCTTGTGCAAGACCTCATTGATTCCAATCATTTCCTAATTAGAGGTGTGAATGACAAAGGTAATAATTATGTGGCTCTCCCAACCAAAACTTACAAATATTTACGAATCCCATGCCCAACCATAATATTTCATTTTTTAAGGCTAGCAAAACTAAGCTCGATGTGATGAATGTTGACATTGGATGATAAAAATATGAGCAATCATGAACAAAGTCCTATGGATGATGATGAAAAATTTCCTATGGATACTAATGAGCAAAGTCCTATTGATATAATGATAGGAGTGGTTGACATCAAGCCTTGTAAACAACAAACCATTGAAATCACTTTTTCTTCAGAAGAAACAATTAAGCATGCACCTGATGGTCCTATTTACATAGTTGAAAAAATCAATAACAAGCCCACTCCTGAGATTTTAATTGATCTCGTCTATGGAGAGAATGTGATCACAAAAGAGCTATTATATGTACCTGAACTCACTCAAGATAGATATGATAAACCAAAAGCGTGGATTAAAACACATGATGGTTTTTCTCATTCTACAATGGGCTCGATCACACTCCCATTACAAGTAGGACAAGAAAAATAAAATGTATCATTCTCTATTTATCTAATGCAGACCAATTTCATGTGAAGTTAGGCTAAAAATGGCTTCACTCCATTAATGTGGTCACATATGTTGTCCATAAGTTCTTCAATTTTCCAGTCAGCAATGAAATATTCATTGTAAACCAAAGTGTCTTTAGACCTCCTTCTTCCTGTGGAAATTTATCCTTAGATTATTTTTGGCTTGATCCCATGGAACCTATAAGATAGTGTGAAAACTTCCTTTTCCTATCCTACCAAAATTTCAAAGAAAAATTCATAACCAAAATATCCCTTGAAAAATTTCCTCCACCCAAGCTTGAACCTCCACCATCTAAACAAAAGAATGTTGAGCCTAAATCCTTTCCAAAAAACCAAGACCCATCCATGAATAATCCCTTGCATGTTTCGTACAAGAAACCTAGAGAAAACAAAACAAGGCCTAATTTACCTCCTAAGAAAATTTATAAAGCCAAAGAGAAAGTGTTTGAACAACGTTCCATTGTTTATTTTGTTCTTCCCTCACAAGAATAAAATGAACCTATGGCTAATAAACCCGCTCCTACACAAACATAGTTTGAAAATTGTAATAAAAGATACTGCAATGCTAGAGAGCGTAGGCATAGGCATTGTGCTATTGATCGAAAGATGAGTGATGAAAACAACATTGAAAATAAAAATTTGAACTTGGCACAAACAATAAATGATGAGCCTCCTCTCTTACCAAAGACTATAAATTTAACACACAAGGATAAAAACCTTCTATTGGATATTATCATTCATCCTCTTGTTGTGGTTAACTTGGATGACGATGAGGAGACATAAAAAATTGATGAGGAAGCACATAATCAGTTGAATCTATTATTTTCCTCATCCATGAGATTAAACAATAACAACCATGATGATCCTCTTAAACAGGGTGATTCACCATGTGTTGAGCCTAGTGATTCTCCTAGTACAACACTTGATGTGATCTCTCTCACTAGTGATTTGCATTCTACATATACTAAACAATACTGAGATGTAAATGACTTGCTGGATGGTTGTTCTACATGTTCCTTACTAGAATTTTTCATTTTCTTTTTTCCTTTTTCTTGCATGTGTGTATTGTGATCCCCTACAATGTTGTGTTTGACGTTTCTCTCTCTTTGTGCATTCCTCTATTTGTACCTTCATTCTTCTATATGTCATAGGATTTTGTATTTCCTTTTGTTTTTGTCTTGTGTTCTCCTTTTGTGGATGATGCAAGGTGTTGAGACACCCTATGTATCTTCCATGTTGACCCAAAATATTTTTCCCTTTCTTTTCACTTTTTTCTTGTTTTTTCCTTTTGGGGATGACACAAGGTGTTGAGACATCCTATGTCTCTTCCATGTTGACCCAAAAAATTTCTTCATTTTATTTTTACTCTCTTTGTGTCATTCTTCCAGTTCTGTGTGTATTTGGGGAATGATGACATTCTTCGAGTTCTCTAATATCATTGCAGCAAAGATAGACACTGACCCCGAATCCATAGATCCCTTATGTGTTTCTGGGGGGAAACCCTCTTTTCTTTTTCATCTTTTGGCTACTTTAAAGTAATTTCTCACAATATGGTGTTAGCAATTCCTTTAAAGTGGGGGCATACATTGGAATTATTTTATCATAATTTCATTTGCATTTTATTTTCATGTTCCTTGATGTGATTTTCTTTCTTTATGCAATGTGTTTTCACTCTTGGTGGTGTCTTTGGGTTTGACTTCCTCTGAGAGCATGATATTTCTTTTTCCTCTCTGGGAAAAATTACATACAATGTTCCCTAGGATGAGACCTTGCACTTGTCCTCTCTTTGAAACAAGATGAGACCTTTTTGCGCATGTCCTCTCTTGGAAGCATTGGGTATGATGTTCCATAGGATGAGACCTTGTATCTATCCTCTCCAAGAGATGCTAAGCACGATGTCCCTTAAGAGTAAGTCCTCACATGAACTAAGAAAAATCCCTTTGAATATCCCTCTTTCTTGTTGAATTTTCCTTTTTTCCTTATTAAATTCAAGGAGGTATGGCTTGGATATGGACTTCCTAGGGCTCACCTAGTGAAAAAATAGCTTCCCTAGCCCGTGTGAGTGTGCATTTCCCTTTTTGTCCTTATTAAATTGATGGAGGTATGAATTTGATATGGACCTCTTGGGGCTCACCTAGTGAACAACTAGCTTCACTAGCCTATGTGAGCATGCAAATTTGTACCTTATTAAAGTCATGGAGGTATGGCTTTTATATGGTCCCCTAGGGCTCACCTAGTGGAAAAATAGCTCTCACTAGCCCTTGTGAGTGTGTTTTTTGTTTGCATAGTGGATAGCGTGTTCCACTTGTAAACCTCTTAAATCTTAGAACCAGTCCACCACATTGGATGACCTATCAAAGCTTGATCTATTGTAGTTCTTTTCCTTTTTCCCTTTTCCTGTCTTTGATGGTGTATGTTTGCGATCTAATTTTGGCTTCATATATTGTCCATAAGCATGTTCCTTTACACCTATGTTGGTCTACCATATGATCTTGATCTTGGGGGCTTGATCATTCCTCTTGATTGTTTTCATCCTATCTTACTAACATTTATACATTTGAACCCCTCTTAATTGCATGGGTTGCTACTTTAGTGTGATTTTGAAGCAAGTTCATTATCTCATCAAAGTGGGAGCTAAATGTAGTGTATTAAAATGCATACCCATGCATTTTCACACTTGTTTGGGCTTGCCTTGCTTTATTTATCCTTGTTTATGGCTTAATTGGTCCTATTTTGTGTCCACAATCCCTATGAATGGCATACTTTCTTGTCTAATATCGAAATTATCCAATGCATAAATGATAATCCCAATGATTCTAATTTGTGTGTCCCTTATTTTTGGTCAAGACTAAAATTCTAACTAGGGCGTATTTATCCCCCCGAGATTTCGGGACCCTAATTTTTCAGGCATCTCAATTGGGCCCCTTTTTGGTGTATGTGCCCCAAGTTTCATCACTTGTGACTAAGACACCACCTAGGGTGTCAATCCTCCTTGAGTCATTTTAAATTCAAATTTTGATGGATTTAGCCTCCTTCATTTAATGAATTTATATGTTAGCTTGGTGTGATATAATTTGGGGATATTAAGCATAGGTATGTATAAATACAAGGTTCATTCATTCATTTTCATCCTAGAAAATTGAGTATTCATTCCTAAGGAAAAATTATGATATCAAGTACATTGAAGAGAAATTAATTAAGAATTTGGAGCCATCATCAAGATTCAAACATCATATCAAAGGATATTCTTGCATCATGTGTGTTGTTTTCCTAACATTTGCGATGTAGGGTTTTGATTCAAACAAGCATGAAGTTCAAGATCTATCAAGCATTTCAAGATCCATATCCATTGTAGCCATTTCACACAAGTTTGTAGAATTTACAACAATGGTTTGGTGAGTTGTAGCATTACATCTTTTTCATTCACCATTTCCCTTCATTATTCTATTTCATTTTGAGGTTTAATTACCAACAAGGGATTTGACCAAGGTAAACCCCCATTCACTAACAATCAATTTTTTTTCCCTCTCTTACATATTTGTGTTTCTAGGTTTAGGTTGAAGTATAGAAGATCACTTGGAGTGCAAAGTTGTAAAAGTTGCAAATTCGCACTACAAAGTTGTCATCTTCATGGAAACTCACCTACAGGTCAGATCCAAAAATTTTAAAGCCTAAGATCCAAGAAGAAACAAATGCAGACCTTGGAGCTTAGGAACATATTCAAAGTTTTAAAAAATTCAGATCAGGAATAATACACCACCTTGGGCGTCTTAATCCTCCCAAGCATATCTTTCAAAAATTCTTTCAGATCTGGTTCCAACATCCAAAGATTCTATATTTTACCTAAAAATAGGAGCAGGAATAATATACCATCTTGGGAATCTCAATCCTCCAAGGAACATTCTGGTAGCTTCCCTACATTTCTAGAATCCTCACAACATCTCTAGACTTCCTAGGTACATACATTATATCTCCTTGTTGCATAATTTCATTATTTGCATACCTCATTTAGCTTGCATAACTAGGGTTTGTAGGTTGAATGCTCATCTATATTTTCCAAGTATTTTCTTGGTGGTGAACTCCTTAAATTCTAAAAGAACCATCCTTCCTAGGTCCTACTCATTGTGAATTGAATCACATTGTGAGGTTGTTAGGCAATCCAATTAGGACTCCTAAGACACAATTGAATGACCAATATAGAATAGGAAACTACCACAATACCTATTTTATCTTTGGTTCAACACCAATACCCACCTAGTAACCCTACCAATGCATTAGAACCACCATATAACACCATGATTCCGAACTACTAATGTCCAACATTCATACTCATGTACTAGGCAACCAATATATTAATCAGAACTACCAACATATAAACACCAATCCTAACCCTAATATGCACACATATAATCCAAATTATTATCAAAAACCTCCACTTAAAATATCATGAGTTCACAAAAATACATGCATCCCCATAGCTATAGTCATCCACAACACAATATCCCTCCATAATACTAAAACCATTCACAACACTATGCTAATTGTAACCCATTCGGTTATGCTTACAATCCCTAAAGCCCTCCATATGATCATCAAAATCCATCATCATCAAACTACCACCAAGTTCAATAATCACCACATCAGTTATCCACCTATAATGATATTAACATACTACATGCAATAGATCCCAACAAGCTAGCTCTTCAAATCCAAAATTTGTAACAAACAAATGCCAACATCCACATGGTGCCATAGAAAAAGAGCTACACATTAGAAGACATATGCCACTACCCATTTGTTAGAACTTTATATATGCCACCCTTTCCACATCACTTTGAAATGACAAAATTTGATAAGTAAAAAGGAAATGGAGACCCTCATGATCACATGAGAGAGTTCTATGTATCTTGTTTAGAGGTGATATATAATGGTACTTATCCAATGTTCCTCTTCCCGAGAAGCTTAGGGGGAAAATCTATGGACTAGTTTTCTTGAGTCCCTGTAGGAATAAGAACCCAAAATGAACTAATTGACAAGTTTATCTCATATATTTTTTTCTATTATATGGGACATGAAATGACAATGATTGACTTATGCACCACTAAATAGAATTTTGGATAAAAATTTACCTCCTTACAAAGGTAGTGAAACTTAGAAAGAAAAAGTCCATGCCACATCTAGAAAAAATAATTGGTTGAAATTTTCATTCAAAACATGAACATTGAAGTAAGGTTTCACTTGAAAATTCTATGTTCAAATTATTTTGATGAAGTCATTGAGAAGGGGCCTTACCATCAAAAAAACCCTAATTGCCAAAGGACTTGTTAAAATCTTCAAAGAAAATAAAGACTATTCAAACTCTTTGAATGACAAGTCTCATTATTGGAATACATATAAAAATATTATTAATGATGGTGTGGTTGATGCCAAAATGGCACAAAATTCTCAACCCAAATTATGTATATAAGTATCAAACATTGTTCAAACATTAGCAAATATACAAGATAATACATAGCGAATACGTCCTAGACTCAATAAGAACCTACAAAAAAACATCACTCTTCTAGAATAACCTGTCAAGCTTGTGCTTCAAAAATTAATCCAAGAAAATATAGTCACCCTAATCAAGGAATATGAACCACAAGTCAAACACATGTGGTGGAAGAATACCAATTTTTTTTATTTCCATAGGGTTAAATGACACACAACTCCCAACTTTTTCAAATTAAAGCACCTAATTCAAGACTTAATCGACAAGGGAGATGTTGGTGTGGAGAACTAAAATGATTATTTAAACAGTGACCACATGAAATTCAAGGATTGCTTATGCAATCACAAAAAATTAAATTCCTCTAACCAAGGTAGTACCTCAAACAACAATGCCAAGTATATAGTTGTCAACTATGATTATACAGTTAACCATATTGAGGAGGTTGATAACCATGTATCCACCATTACTATAAACAAAAAAAATCCTAAATGAAATGTTATGACTTGAAAAGGAAAAATTAATCTACAAGGATCCACATCTAGGAACCCCACTACACCACAATACAATCTCATGGATCTTAAACATAGAAAAATGGGGTAGGGCTCACTACCCATATGGTTTTATACCAAATTTGGGATATTTCACAAAAAATACTATAAATAGAAAGGGAAAAATGAGTATAATGAACCCACCTATTCTTCTATTTCATTTAGGCAATGATATCCCTCAAGTCAAAATCCACTTTCAACCCTTAGGTGATTGAATTCCTTGAGAAATCTTGCAATTTCCCTTTTTGGGTTAGGACAGGGGTATGAGTCATACAATACTTTTGGGAGACACTAAAAATAGTAAACCAACTCAAAATTGAAATGTAAGACCAGATCTGAGTAGATTAACCATATGGATAACAAAAAAATTATTCCACACAAATTAGATGAGTGGAGGACACTTAAAACGGATCTCAAAAACTATCACAAAGTGTCATGTTTTGGCGCAAAGTGTCTTGATAGAAATGACTAAACAAGTGTTTTGGAATAAGGATTACAAATACCAAATGATATCATTTAAGAAATATAAAAAGTGGCTTTTGTAGATGAAACATAATACTATCAGAATCAATAAAGCTTCTGGCAGATTTGAGAAGGGAAAATCTTGTGTACCTCTCAAAAAACACTATTTTTTAGAAGTTGTCCTGGGACTCATTCACCATATGGCGAATGGGTCCCGAGTAGGGATTTTTTAAAATGGTTTATGGGTCCTTTTCTCCTATGTTTGCACTACCATATTCCTTAATTTTGTAGTATGAAATCCGAAAATAAATTTTGTCAGTTAGTTTCCATGGAATTGCAATAAAGGTGACAACTTTGACAACTTTGCAATTTTGTAACTTTTGAGATCTTCAACTTTTCTTCAACCTACAAATCTACAACACACAAAGAGAGGGAAAAATGTTTTTTTTGGTGAATGGGGGTTTACCTTGGTCAAACCCTATTTTGGTAATTAAACCTTGAAAGAAACAATGAAACATTGAGGAATGATGAATGGACAAAGTAATTTCAAAACTCACCAAACCCTTGGATGAACCTTTGATAATGGAGGTTTGTAACTTGCATGAAATGGCTTCAATGGATGTGGATCTTGATACTTGAATCTTTCTTTGAATGTTTGACTTGAATGCTTGAATTAGATCTTGAAACCTACATCACAATGTGAGCTCCAAGGATATGTATGACTCCACATAACTTTGGCATAATGCTTGGATCTTGATTTCTACCAAAAAATATTCAATAAATTTGTTCTTGAATGCTCTTGAAATTAATCTTGGCTCTTGTTAAGTTCACCTCTTTCTAGCTTACTTGAATTGATGAAATAACCTTGTATTTATTTGAACCTTAACATTAATTTTCAAAATTCAAATATCACAATCCAACATTGAATTGTAGATTTGAAATCATTAAAATACCACCAAAAACATAATTCAAATTTAGGTCCTAGGAGAAAGTGAGGACCCATTCACCCTATGGTGAATGGGTCCTAGGTCACTTTCCTAGGACACACATTGCCCAATGTTAAACCTTATGTTAAATTAGGGTCCTAGATCTAAGTGAGGACCCATTCACCCTATGGTGAATGGATCCTAAGTCACTTACCTAGGACACACATATTCCAAAGTTAAGTGTTGTGTAATGGAATTTATGAATGCCAAGTTTTATCCCTCAAAAATTGCATTTAATTAGGCTTGGATTTGAATTAAAGGGGTAAATTAAGGTAAATTAACCTTAATTAACTAATAAATCCCTATATTAGTGTGAAAGTGTAATTTGGTACACCTTACAACACCAAAAAAATGGCACAATTAACTCCATTTAATTTTAAAGGTCTCTAAACTTAATTTGAATATGAAAAATACATATTACAACACTAAATTAAGGCATAATTAAGCTCCTTTTATTATTAATTATTCTCAAATTAATTGTGAATAAGGGATAATTTTTTCTACACTAGATTTTTCCCCCACTTTTGTGAAAGTATGACTCCATGTAAAAATCACACTAAAGTAGAAATTCAAGACACATATGTATTCAACAATGACAAAGATACATAGTCATACAAAATCAAAGACCAGGGAGATCAAACCTAGATGGTTCAATCGACGGTGAACACATCTAAGCCATTGGTTTTGTTTTTTTGCACTCAATCTGAGGTAGTGGAACCTCAAGCTGTCCACTAGGTAAGTATCCCAAAAGGGTGAAAAATTATAGAATCATATTAGGCTCACATACCATATCAAAGCTATCCTCCTAACAACTTCAATAAGGCACCACAATTATAGTCAAGGCTCCACAAGCAAGCAAGATGTGTTATGCTAGGCAGTCTTGAATTTAGAGTTCAAGATTCATAGGGCTTAACAAGTTGTGTTATGATAAACACCCATGAACAAGGAAATAATCCATAGGAAAGAAAGGTGTGTTATTCTTGGTTTCCTTGAATTTAGGGTTTCAAGCTTCATAAGTCTAACAAGCTATGTTATGCTAACACTTATGAACAATAATTTTAGTAAAAGTTTTTCTATTCAAAGGGATTTTTCTTAGTTTATGTAAGGTCTTCTTCTTATGGAATATCATGCCTAATGTCTCCAAGAGAAGACAAGTCAAATAAATATCATGCTCTCGGAGGAAATCAAACCCAATGACACCACCAAGAAAAGGACACATCACAAGAAGAAATAAATCATAGAATGAAACATGGTTTTTGAAAGATAATGCTAATGTATGCCCCCACTTTAAAGTGATTAATAACACCATTTCTATGAGAAATAATATTTAAAGTAGAAAATATTCAATTCTAACCATAATGAGGACATGTGATCTTACTTAGAAATCTCTATTACAAGTCATATGTTCCCGAATGAAACTACATCACGAAAGAGAGGGGTTGCCCCCAAAATGAAATGCTAAACATAGGAATAATGTATGTCACATGAGATACAACTTAAGGCATGATGTCAATATCCCAATATTTCTCTTATATATACATGGAAGGTGGTCAACTAGCCAAAAGAGATAATCAACAAGATCCATACGAGGACAAGGCTATCTAACCCCATTTCCCCCACTTAGTGAAAGACAAGGGTGAGCCAAGGTGATTGATGAGAAACATGAAAATTAGTGTCAATTAGAGGAACTAGGTGCTTCAAAACAAGGAAGCGTACCACAATCCTTGAGATGTTGAATTTTATTACTCAACACCTTACATTGATTAGTAGAATGACCATGAACTCTATGATATGCACAAAATGAACTCTTGTAGTAAAATTAGTTTTTTTTTATTGGAGGGAGAGATATCGAATGATCTTGGAGGAGTCTTGACAAGATACTATTTTGATCAATAGTAGAAGATATTCCTTTATTATTTTGTGACAAATATATATCTTTCTTGGTATAAGATGTCATGCTTATACAAGACTCTTTAGATTGTGAGATCTTGTGCTCTCCTTGAAAAGAGGGTATAAAATCTAATGAACTCCAATCGTTAGTGTTTTTCATGATGAAATTGATATTAAGTGATGATTTAATTAAGTATTTCATTTCTTTCGAAGGAAAATAAAAATAGCCACTAGTTTCTATCAGTTCAAGATGTACTAATATTAAAGTTGGCTTAGAAAGATCCTTTGTAAGAGTGTTGATATTGAGTGAAGGCTTGTTTGTTTCTTTCGAGGGACAATAACCAAGACCATTAGTCATTTCTTATGTATTAGGTTATATAGGGACATGGATACCTTTTTCTCTAACACCAAATCCTTTTCCACTATACCCAAGTTGTTTCATAAGTTCATAACCTCTTCCATAAATATTATTCATTTCTTTTGGATTCAGTGGTTGTTCATGATCAACTTCATCAAAGTTTTTTGTTTAATTTACTTCTCCTTCTAATGTGGTTGAGGTGGATTCTTTCAAAGGGAATTCAAAATTTTGTGTTGACATTACCACTTTTTCTTTTCCCTTTTCAAACTATTTTTTTATGATCTTGTACTCACCCATGAATGTAGGTGTGAAATCCAAGGAACTCTAATCATATTTTATTAACTTCGTAACTTCTTCAATATTCTTTTTTCTTTTCTCTTGCATGGGTTCCACTTGTATAGTTGGTGTCAATGCTTTCAAAGTATTTTCATTTTTTTTTTCTCAATGAGTAAATCACTGTAAGGTTTAATATTAGCTTTGTTTGTATATACTTTTTTGTTGTATACATACTTTATTTTACAATGAAGAGTAGAAGGCACCCTATTAATTTCATGAATCCATGACCTACCTAAAAGAATATTATATGAAAGATCATGAGGCATAACATGGAATAGAATTTTCAATGTAACCTTTCCAACTTTAATGGATAATGTAATCACTCCAAGTAGTTATTTTCCTATGTTATCAAATCCACTGATAGATAAATAATTAGGGACAATGTCACTCTTATCCATATGAATCTTCTCCAAAAGGCTCACACTACACACATTAAGAGTTGAACCATTGTCAACAAGGTTTATCTTTATCACAATTTGATTAATAAAAGCTATTACCATGAAAGCTTCATTTTTTTTTTCTCTTCTAACAAAGGTAACTCATCTTGATGGAAAGTAGTGTCTAATTTAGTTGGGGTTATATCTTGAATTTGGGCTGCAACATAATTTGGTTGCACAATAGGAGGGGTAGTAACTTGTTGTAAATCTCTTTGAAGAATGCTATGATAACTAGGTGAGGCTTGAATAAAATCCCATAAGGATATCTTAGCAGGAGTATTGTTAAGTTGTTCAACAAGATCATACTCCTTTCCACTTTGTAAAGGAAAACGAGGAGCACTAGGCAAGATAGGTTGAGGTAATGGGAGGGATGTTGGATTTTTTTTTTCTTGGTTGTGAATTTTTTCTAGTGTTATATGTATTAGCAATGGTATTGTAACTTGGCTGCTACAAAACATTATCATTATCAAGTCACTGTGTAGGTGGTTCTAAGATAAGCATGAGTTTATTTTGAGCTTGTGGTTGTTGTTAGTGTGGATAAATGATAAGTTTATGCTTAGGAGGTGAAATTATTAAAGGATTTTTATGAGGTATAAGAATTAGAGGACTTGAGGGAGTTTTAATGTTAATAACCTCAACACACTTATCCTTATTTACATGATTTTTTGGTGAAGGGGAATCTAACATTACTTCATCCTATCCATATAAGGAGGCCACATTACTATTGTTTGAAAGATATGTGTCAATGTTCTCATTTTATTGTAGCATGATATCTTCCCTAGTAGGAGAGATTTTAGGAGAGGAGAAAACAAGAGGTTCATCACACTCCATGGTTAGATTTTTAAAGTAACTTCATCAAAAATAGGGGAGGTGCCAAGAGAGGAAAAAATATGATTTTCATGGTTACCAATGATTGGATACTTTCATTTGAATAGATCTTTCCAAATGGTAGAAAAATTAGGAAAGGGAGAAACAATATTCTCATGACTCTCAATAAGTGTATCTTCCAACACCAAACTATATTCTTTGCATATAGGAGAGATATTAGGATAAGAAAAAAAATTATTATCATGGATATCTAAAATTGCATCCCCATGTCCTATAGTGTCTTCCCAAGTAAGAGAGGTAAGATTTCCATAGCTCTCGATCATTGGATCTCTTAACACCAACATATCGTCTTCACAAATGTGATTTTGTCCTTGATCGTATCCTCTTTTACTAAAGCATTCTCACAAGTATGGGAGATGTTGGGAGATGAATGGAGGCTAGGTAAAGTAATATTAAGAAATGTGTCAATGATCTCATCTTCTTGTGTCATAATATCTTCCCAAGGGGGAGGAGGAGAGGGAAAAACAAGAAATTCATGATTCTCAATGATTGTATCTTCTTTCACCAAGATACATTCATCACTAATAAGAGAGGTATCAAGAGAAGAACAATTATGATTGTCATGATTTTTTAATCTTGCATCTTCTTGTGATATAACATTCTTACAAATCCGATAGATATTAGGAGGGTAGCCAACATGCTTGACACAAATTTTATTTTGTTTTCCTAGATTATGCTCATGAGTAGGGAAAAAAATCATATAAGCCATGTGATGCTCCATGAACACCAAATATTTGAAAAGGAAATATGCTTTTATTTATGCAAAAATGAGACGTAATCTATCCAACTTATGCAATGCTTCAAAAATATCAACAATTTTCCTACAAATCTGATGATTTTCAATACTGAAATAATTTTTGGAATGCTTTAAAAATGACTACTCTAAATGGATGATTTAATCCCAATGCATAAATGAGAATTTCCTAAAACTTTCCAGGCTAATACTATATGTTACCAATAGGCTTAGGAAGTGCAGAAAATCACCAAAAAGCTCAAAAAAGTTGATTTTTTTAGGCCTCCAAGGACTCATTCGCCTAGTGGAAAATGGGTCCCTGTATAGGATCTTTTGAAAATGAAAACTACAATTTTTGAGTGATTATATGTGTTTTTTATTTTAGATCCAAGGCTAGTATTTCTATAAAAAAAAATTCCAAAATTTAATGTGCAAATGCAAGTGCAATGAAGGGAAAATGATGAGCTATATGACACTTTTTGAAATGCAATTTTGATCCAATTTTTTAATATGAATGATGAAAAATACACTAATATGCAAATACTATGTAAAATCAATGCAATTTTTTTTTGAATTTTCAAATGAAAATGAATGCAAAATGCAATTTTGCACCTAAAATGTGGTGCAATATTATGCCAAATTTAGAAACCTAAACATAATGAATTAATGAAAATCCTAGATATAGATCTTAAAAGCACTCCAAATCATAAATTAGAATGTTTAGAACTCGAGCTCACCAAAATGAAACATAGAAAAATTGGGTAGGGTTCACTACACATATGGTTTTATACCAAATTTGGGATATTTCACAAAACTTACTATAAATAGAAAGGGAAAAATGAGTATAATGAACCCACCTATTCTTCTATTTCATTCAAGAAATGAGATCCCTTAAGTCAAAATCCACTTTCAACCCTTACGTGAGTGAATTCCTTGAGAAATCTTGCAATTTCCCTTTTTGTGTTAGGACAGGGGTATGAGTCAAACAACACTTTTGGGAGACACACTAAAAATAGTAAATCAACTCAAAACTAAAATGTAAGACTAGATCTAAGTAGATTAACCATAGGGCTAAAAAATTCAATTTATTTCACACAAATTGAATGAGTGGAGGACACTTAAAATTGATCTCAAAAACTGTCGCAAAGTGTCTTGTTATAGCGTAAAGTGTCCTGACAAAAATGACTGAACATGGATTTTGGGAGAAGGATTAAAAATACCAAATGATCTCATTTAAGAAATAAAAAAGGTGGGTTTTGAGATGAAACATAATACTATCAGAATCAATAAAGCTTCTAGTAGATATGAGAATGGAAAATCTTGTGTACCTCTCAGAAAACACTATTTTCTGAATTTTTCCTAATACTCATTCACCCTATGGAAAATGGGTTCTGAGTAGGGCTTTAAAAAAATAGTTTTTGGGTCCTTTTCTCTTGTGGCTGCACTCCCAGATTCCTAAATCTCACCATCAGAAATTTAGAAATAAATTTTGTGGGTCAGTTTCCATGAAATTACAATAAAGGTGACAACTTTGACAACTGTGCAATTTTGCAACTTTTGAGATCTTCAACTTTTCTTCAACTTGCAAATCTGCAACATTCAAAGAGAGGGAAATTTTTTGTTTTGGTGAATTGGGGTTTTCCTTGGTCAAACCCTATTTTGGTAATTAAACCTTGAAATGAAACATTGAAATATGGAGGAATGATGAATGAACAAAGTAATGTCACAACTCACCAAACCCTTGTATGAACCTTTAATAATGGATTTTTACAACTTGCATGAAATGGATTCAATGGATGTGGATCTTGATTCTTGAATCTTTATTTGAATCTTTGACTTGAATTATTGAATTATATCTTGAAACCTACATCACAATGTGAGCTCCAAAAACATGCATGATTCCACATAACTTTGAAATAATTCTTGGATCTTGATTACTACAAAAAATTCTTCAATAAATATGCTCTTTAATGCTCTTGACAATAATCTTGGATCTTGTTAAGTTCACCTCTTTCTAGCTTACTTGAATTAATGAAATAGCCTTGTATTTATATGAATCTTAACATTAATTCTTGAAATTCAAATATCACAAGTCGACATTGAATCGTATATTTGAAATCATTAAAATACCACTAAAAACATAATTCAAATTTAGGTCCTATGAGCAAGTGAGTACCCATTCACCCTATGGCGAATGGGTCCTAGGTCACTTTCCTAAGACACACATTGCCCAATGTTAAACCTTATGTTAAATTAGGGTCCTAGATCTAAGTGAGGACCCATTCGCCCTATGGAAAATGGGTCCTAGGAAACACATATTCCAAAGTTAAGTGTTGTGTAATGGCATTTATGAATGTCAAGTTTTATCCCTCAAAAATTGTATTTAATTAGGCTTGGATTTGAATTAAAGGGGCCAATTAAGGAAAATTAATCTCAAATAACTAATAAAGCCCTAGATTAGTGTGAAAGTGTAAAGGTACACCTTACAACACCAAAAAAAAGGCACAATTAATTCTATTTAATTTAAAATTGTCCTAAAATTAATGTGAATATGAAAAATACATATTACAACACTAAATTAAAGCATAATTAAGCACATTTTATCATTAATTATTCCCAAATTAAGTGTTAAAAAGGGATACTTTTTCCTACACTATAGGATCAATTGAGTAAAAAATTGGCTCGAATATCCATTCTAAATATTTTGCACAGATCACTGGTTCATAAAGATATATTAGCTAAAGCTCACAAGGAATCATCAATACCAACAGATCTGATTGCAGACCAATTTCAAGCTATGGTCGGCCATGTCACCTCTACCCATCATCTGAAATTCTTTAAAAAAGATATGATATCCCATTCACCTAGTCATTACGATTCCCTTCACTTGGAAATATTTACCCATAAACAATGCATAAAATGTGTCCTAATAGATGGTGGTGCTAGTTTGAACATCTACAATTTAAAATTGGTGAAAAAATTGGGATACTCTAAGGAAGTTATAGACTCAACTAATAATATATTAATCAAAGCTTATGATTATGTTAAATGACCCTCCAAAGGTACCACTACTATTTCAATCAGAGTAGGACCAACAATCAAAGACACAATAAGTGAAGTATTAGATCTATAACTCATACAATGTACTTTTTGGTTACCAATAAATTCATACCATACAAGCCATACCATCAAATTTTCACAAGAATCTCAAGTTTTATCATAATGGAGATGAAGTAACCATTCTATTAGATCTAGATATTTTCCCATATTGTAGTAACTTGAGGGGATACATCACACTTCATGTTCCTAACAACACTAAATAATCCTCCTCTAAATCCTACATAAACCTATTAGAACTAACTCAAACATCTACCCAATCCATGGTTACTCCTAATATTAAGATTTAGGTCTAAGACAAGGGGTGTGGATAATATGATATGACATAGTATTTTTGTGCAGGTTAGCTTCCATCATCTCCTAGATCATATGGAAAACCAGTTAAAGTACAAGTAGTATCCAATGTAATAATCAAATGCAATCCAACCACCTTTTCCAAATGGGAGGAATTGGAGAAAGAATTTGTAGATCTCAACATATCCAAGTGGATTTACAAAAAAAAAAAGATAATTCCATATTGCCAATGGAAATTAAAGTACACCAAGGGATTCTCAATAATGGAACACATGGGGTATGCTTTTCATAATGGCCTTGGCACATAAAAGCAAGTGATTATGGAATTAATCTCAATAGTTGTCAAACCATGCTATACAAGACTTGGATTTGGGAAACTAGGTAACGTGTCTTCAACTACTGAAAGTACACTTATAGAAGCAAATAAAACTTTTTTTGTTGATAAGTTATCTAATGAGGACACTATCAATGACTCTTTCGAGTGTATCACTAACATTTTCCAAGATCATAATATTTGTGCCATATCTTATTTATCCTTTGAACCTACCCCCTATACCAACATCCTTTCACTTTTCTATCCCCAAATTATTGATTAGGACCAACAAGATCCACCTAGTATGGACATATTCCAAAATTATGAGCTATTGTCAAGTTCTTGGGACTTTGAGATGGGATACCTCTAGGAGATCATAGAGGAAGATTCATTATAGAACTAGATGTAATGAAATACTTTGGGGAGAATTATAAACATTTTAGTCACAAAAGCATAAAAATTATGAATAGGTCCCTTGGTTAAAATCATCATGCAACACTTTCAGACCATAAAAGAGAAAAAATAAACAACATATATGAGGGTGAAAACCTTTCTAAGGCACCCAAGGATGGAAGGTTTCACAATATCCCCATCGATCAAGAAATATCTCTATTTCTTATTAAAAAACCCAAGGAAGAAAAAATCAACACCATAAACAGTGTTAGGATCACATTCTTGGCAGCTTCATTATCTAAGGAGGAAAGAGTTAAATTCATGGAATTTTTCCTAAATAGACAAATAAACTTCACACTGTCCTATGTGGGCATGCTTGGATTGGACACTAACCTAGTACTAAATGTTGAAATTTGTTATCGTTGATGTCAAAACTTGATGATATTATTTGTATTTGTTGTCATTGATGTCAACAATGATTGTTGGTTGTCATTGTTTGGTAGTGGTTGATAGCCTATTGTCAATGGCTTGATGACAACACTTGATGAATTGCTTGTGGTTGTCATTACTTCTTGTACTTGAGAATTGAGGGGGATTGAATGAAATTTATTTTCATTTTTGACACATCAGGTTGGGCCAACACTGATGTATGATGCTATTGTTGAATTTCATGGTTGGATGTCATGCCTTTTCTGATGGTAATCGAAGAAGTATTGAGTATAGTTACTATCAACATAGTTGATTTCATAATGATATATTAAGATGAGGATTAGAACTTTTGCTAATAGTGGATATATGTTGTTGAAAGTATACAATATATCTTATTCTCTCTCTTGATTTACCTGATGTAGCATTTGTTTCTAAAAGAAATTTTTGGCCTCTGCAAGTTGCTTAA
Source organism: Sequoiadendron giganteum (assembly GCA_007115665.2). Taxonomy (NCBI): domain Eukaryota; kingdom Viridiplantae; phylum Streptophyta; class Pinopsida; order Cupressales; family Cupressaceae; genus Sequoiadendron; species Sequoiadendron giganteum. The sequence continues at coordinate 163,664,941 of CM021110.1, read as the reverse complement.
GTTGTTTTGTTCCTAGAAGTTGCATTAAAGTCTATTTGGGAGAATGTTCCACATTTATCTGCTATTGAAGATATGGTCTTGTGGTTTAGGATTTAAATTTAGTGTTATGTGGATGTTTCACTCATATCTTTTTAGGTCACCAGTGTTTTCAAGAAGATTTCTATGAATTGTAGAATACTAGTAGTGTTGTTGGTTGTTTGAACTGGTCTGAAAAATGCTCTGCATTTCTATGTATTGATTTCTCTACTCCAATAGAATGGTGAATGTGCTCTTAGTTTATATATAGTGCCTCAATTCCAATTTCATGTTATGAAGCGGTCCACAAGTTTTTTTGTTAATGCCATGTCTCATGTCTATGCATTATGTTCTTCCTAAATGAAGTATTTTGTTCTTGTTTGATCTGTGGTGGTAATTGGTGGCATAGAAGTATGCAATGATTATATGAAAGTATTTTTGGATGTTCATGGAACATCCCCATGTGATTTTTATGTTGTTGATTGGCCGTTTCGGTCCTACATTGTGTCTTGAGTTTCCTTTCTGGGTTATTTGTAGATATCTGATAGATAGGGCTTGTTCTTTTTCTTGTGCCATGTGCTTGGGGGGTTTGTGCCACCAATTGAAGATTTGTTATGATATATCTAGGTATTGACCTATCTTTTTTTGGACCACATCAAGTAAATTCAATTGGAAGTCCATTTTTGAGCCAACTAGTTATGTGCTTCATGTTTCTTCTACACGTTTCCTTGTTGCCAACTTAGACCGATGTGTGCCAGTGTGTGAATTTTTTTGGATCACATTAAAATATGTATTAAGTTTTTTTTTGGTCCTGTCTATCCTCAGGATATGACCACATTATGCTTTGGTGGCTGACCTATTGAATTCATTGCTTATCTTCTTCTTGGCTAACATAATTGATGTTTGGAAGTGTTGTGATGGATATAGATGTAAGATCCTTTGAAATGCAACTTGGTGGAGAAGTATACAAGTGTGTGAACAATAAATATTAGATTATCTTTTAATATCTTGTAGAAGAAGTTAAAAAGTGTGAAAGATAGAATTAGATGTTCTATAATGCCTCAATCATCATAGTGTATGTTGAAAAACATTGTAATCATTCTCTAAATCTTTGTATCTTGCTTTGAGATAGTGAATCTCATTATATCCTTGTATCTTTCTCTTGAGTTGTGTTTTCTTTAGTTCTACAAGTCCTTTGTATCTTTCACTAGGGTAGTGTACCTTGGTTTACAAGTCATTTTTGGTAGTGAGCCTTTATATTGTGAGTTAAATCTCACCATGGTTTTTCCTTCATTTGGTTTTTCACGTAAATCTGGTGTCTCCTTGTACATGTGTTTTCTCTATTTATTTCTCATTGTTTCTAATTTTATTATGGATAGAATAGTTATATCTTTCATTATTGAAGATTGTTGATTGTGTTGAGGGTTTGATTGCTACATATGTTTAAGGTTTTTTATTTGATTAATAAGTGTTTATTATACTTAAGAATTTCTAAGTTGCAAAAAGGTTTAAGTTTTTGAGCAGAATGATTCAACCCACATCTCAGTCTTCGAGTGTGTTTAAAAAATTATATCAAAGCCAAGTTCCTCTAAAGAAAGCTTGACTTCTTGAGGAAAAGATCTAGGATGGCACATGATGGTTCATACAAGGGTCCTAGGTTTGATGGGACTAATTATGATTTCTAGAAATTAAGAATGGAAGGCCACCTAAAATCTTTAGGGTTTACTATGTGGAAATCAATAAAATATGGTTATGTTGCTCCCACTACTCCTCCAATAGATCCAACTGAGATCAAATTATATGAGTGCAATGCCAAAGCTAAGAATTATTTCTAGTGTGGATTGGGTGATTCATAACTTTTGAAGGTGATGAATTGTAGTTTTGTTAAAGATGTTTGGGTAAATATTGGTAGCATGTATGAGGGTGATACAAAAGTAAAGCAAGCCAAGATGTAGATCTTTACAAGAATATTTGAGACTTTGCAAATGAAATAGGATGAACATAATGCAAGTTATATGCTTCGGGTGAATGAACTATTTTTTAGCATCACTGCTCTTTCCAGAGAAGTAAAAGAGAATAAAATTGTGAAGAAAGTTTTGAAATATCTCCCAAAATCTTATAATCATAAAGTGTCTCCCATTTAAGATTCTAAATACTTGGATCAATATTCAGTTGATGAAATTTTGGTGCTCTTATTGCATTTGAGATGAGATAATTTAACAAGGATGTTCCAAAGAAGGAAGCAACGTTCAAAACTAGTAAAAAGATAAAATATGAAGCAACTGATCAAGATGATGAATTTGATGAGGTTGAAGAAAAAATTGTGAGAATATTGAAGAAAATGGCAAGCACATAATACAAGAAGTGATTCAGTGATGTTTGACTTATAATGCAATGATTATATAAGTAAAGGCAACATTAGTTAATAGCGATTCCCATTAACAAATAAGAATAAGGGTATACAAAGGTAAGTTACCTTTCAAGTATTTCAATTGTGAAAGAATTGGTCATTTAGAATCTAAATGTCCTTATGAAGAATCTAAAAATAGTAACAAAAATGATAAGATTAAAAATATTTTATATTTCGTGGAAAGTAACTATTCCTCATAAGATGAGCATAATGATTATGATGATCAAACTCTTTTTATGGCTTTGGAAGTTGGTAACATAAAGTTTTATAATGATAATTTTAAGAAGTATGGCTCATTATGTGATGAAGATATATTTTCTTCTAAACTAGATCTTGACTCAATGGAACTTGAAGGTTAGGACTTCAATCTAGATGATTGTGAAGCTAGTTTTGAAGGCGAACCCTCATTTACTCTTGAAGATCTAGATGAAGCGAGATTGCAAAATATCAAATATGAGTGCATGATGAAAAAATCAAAAGAGAAAAATGACAAATTAAAGGCAAAAGCCAAAGAGTCAAAAGAAAAGATTGGAAAACTAAAAGCTCAAATAGGAGGAAATGAATGTGAGACTAAAATAAAAGAAGCTCAATATGTGATCTCAATTTTGAAATTCAAGTTTGAATAAGGCAAGAGGATTTAGTATTTCTTGAATACCAAGCTCAGTGATAAAACCAATGAATGTTTAAAGCTTGAGGAAGAGATTGCATCTCTCAGAAAAAAACTTGAAAAAGTAAAAGAGAAAATTGACAAGGGTCTGAAAATGAGAGGAGTTTCTATAATTCTTGATGAATTGATTGACTCTCAAAAGCCATCTAAAGAGAAATTTAGACTTGGTTTTCAAAAATGGAAAATTCCTATGAACAATGCATTTGAAAATTCAAAATAAAAGGGATGCTTGAAACAATGGAGGAGAAAGCATCCACTAGAAAACCTAGGGATACATTATCTAGAGATGTAAAGAAAAATCAAGACAAAAAGAAAGTAGGAGGATTCATTGCTATCTAAAATAAGAAAAGGAACTTTAGAAATCCTACCCCTAAGCAAATTGCTCCCATCAAGTTCAATGGTAGCTATTATGCTTGCAATAATTTTTTTCATAAGGTAGTTGAGTGTAGAAATAAGATGATTCAAAATTTAGTTAGGCCTCCAAGGTACAATTCTATGAACTCTCAATCATTTCATGGTATTTGTTATACTTACAATAAATTTGGTCATAAGGCTAATGAATGAAAAAGTAAAATGATGAGGAATAGTAATATTATGACTTTTCAATCCTTCTATGGTTATTTCTATACATGGAACAAGTTTGGTCATGTTGAATATGACAACTAAGAGGGGGGGTGAAATAGTTGTCACAGATTTTTCACCTTTAATCCTATTATCATAACTAATACTTAAAACTCTTTAAATGATTAATCATCAAATTCTAATGCAAAAACTAAAATTCAACACATAATCACAATAACACCAAATTTACATGGAAAACCCAATGAGGGAAACCCACAATGAGGATTAACTCGCACTATAGAGAATATCAGAACTGATTACAAAAGGCTCACTACCTGAAACAAGGCTCACTACCTAAGATAAGGCTCACTACCTTAAATAAGGACTCACTGTCCATAGGGATACAACTCAGAGGGCTCACCGTCGGGTGATCCCACAATAGTGGTTTATAATTTTTGGCCAAACTGGACACTGCAATTATTATTTTTAACTAAATCTTCACCTTCGGGCACCTATAGTGGCTAAACCATGAGGAATTTGAGGATGATGCAAACTAGAGTCTCATCAAATTTTGTTTGTAGATTCTAAAAATATTTTTTCAAAATGTTTGGAATCAGATTGCACTTCTTTTTCCATCTCCCCTGAAAACTGGTTTTTTCAGAAAACAACATTTTTAAAAAGTGACGCACACTGTATAACACATAAATTTTTTTCCATGAAGGATAAAATTATAATTATTTTGAATTTAGATTTTTAACTTTGATATCTAGTGCTTCCACTAGGTTAGATAGTTTTTTATTGAATATTTTTTATGTAATCAAGTTTCAAAGTCAAACCAATTACAAATCAGACATAGGATGATCATATAATGCGTAACGTTTTTTGTATATATCGAAATTCAATTTTATTTTTTGTTGGATCAAGGACTTAAATATCTAGGGCACTCATATTTTTCAAATTTTTTTTGATAATCTGCCATTTTTCCACATCTTCATAACAAAGACCTTTATTTTTGATGAAAAATCTATGTTTAATAAAACTAAGAAAACAAATACATAATAAAACCAAAACATATTAAAATTATATTCCTTGGATAGTTAATTCTGAGGACTACCATTATCATTTCAAATAAATTTTAAATGAATTCATTTGATCCCCCAAAAGGTAAATCAAAAGTATTTTTTATCAGCATTTTGATAGGTGTAAAAGAGACTCATTTATAAGTATGGTTTAAAACTAGCGATGTTCTATCCAAGGGGGTTTGATCTAAGGTAGTTTGATAAAACCCTCTTCAATTGGAATCCTTAAAATGGAATTCTTTAATGCTTAAATCATTATATTTTTTTAAAATATATGATTTTAAAAAAAATCAGTTCCTCTAAAAAATTGTAAACTAGCTTTGTGGGATCATCGTTCCACAAAGATTAAAAGAAGACAAAGAAGACTTGTTACAAAGAGACTACAATCCCAATGTAGAAAATGATTCCACCATAGTTTCATGAATGATAGAGTTCACCTTTTGTTCACTGCATTCAGAAACTCAACATTAGGCTTCACAATGATTTGCCACACATAACTCACACACACTTTTTGAATAGCAAATGTTACATCTACTCTTTCACTTATCTTACATATTTTGTCTTGTCCAATTGTCATTACTAGCTCATCCTTTATTTATACTTTGTCCAACCTTGAAAAAGGGATGCAAAGTCGGCCATCCAAATCCAAATTCAAATTAGGTCGGTGCCAACCATCCTAGGGTGGAAGTAGAATGAGGGGGACCCAAACACATGCTTTACTAGGACCCAAAATAGACCCAAAACACTTCATTAACTTTGAAGATAGTTCTTAACACAAGGTCGGCCAAACCAGTGTGAAACACATAGAACAATTAAGCTTGAATATTACAGAAACCAAAAATATCTTCAATGCAACCAAAACATCTTAACTCTAGATCTGCAAGTCAAAAGATAAATCTGGACTAGCAACATTTCTCTCGGACCTCAACCAAAACACAAAAAAATAGTTCACAATTGGTGAACACAACTCAAACTACTTAACAAACTAACAACCAAAAATATGGATATAGAAACCTTCAACAACCATAACTAACATAGCTAAACCACATGAACATAGGGGAAAATATTGGATCAACAACTGAATTCCTGTAAAATTTCTTTTATATAATTTTCTCAATATCCTCAACATATACAACCAACAACAACTAGTAGATAACCAATTGACCAGTTCACATCAATGACAACACCTTCAATCCTTTCTTCATTGTTGCAAAAATCTCCCCCTTTGTCATTGATGGAAACACATGATGTGAAAAAAAATCAAAGACACCATACCAGTTCAAAATATACTTCTCAAGATTTTTCTTTATTCTTCTCCCCCTCAAAAGATCATATTTCTCATCACCTACTTTCTCTTATTAGCTTTCTTTCCTTTTGACATGATTTCTCTCCCCCTTTGGCATCAATGGAAAAGGAAAAATATATGTTCATTGAATCTTCCTTTGACATGAAAACAAAATACTCACAACGAAAACACTTGAAACTACTTGCTCCCCTTGAGAGGTAGCCACCAAAACATTAGTACAAAAAGATAGAACCATGAATCAACTAGACTGATGCATCTCCATATGCATCTTAGTTTATGAAAGGAGTGGAAATAACCCCTAAATTATCTTGGAGATAATGATGAAGAGCAGGGGTGGACAACTCCAAACAATCCTCAAACAAGAAAACTTTCAATCTCTAAACATTCACATGATGGTTTTCATTCATTTGGCCTCAATCTCCTAGTAGTACTTCAGATTGACTAAAATGGGCACAAATTCCTAGGAAGAATTGATCTCCAAAATAAAAACCAAAATTTGGATATCCTTTATTTCTTTATTCAACATATGAAGAAATCAGATATGGTTACTTTGAAAGGAAAGGTTGAAAACTTGACTAGGCTTGAAGTGGAGCAGAAAATTCATTTTTTTGGTCATAATTTTCAAACTAGACTTGATACAAAAAATATAAACACAGTTCTAGATACCCATTTGGGCTTTCTACAACATAATAAGAATTGGAGTAGGGTTTTTTTGGAACACAAGACTCAAATTTGGACTATTCTCCCTCAAATTAGGTCTACTAGGGTTTCAGACTTGTTTTTAGTAAAATAGACACAACTTGTTGGAAACTTGATGAAATTATGTGAAATCGAGACCAATAGACACTAGATTCATATCTTCACTAAACACAATTGATTTTGAGTTAGTATGTGATCATATAGATCTGTACTATATCAAATAACAATAAGGAAACATTCAGAAATATAGAAAATAGAGATTTTTTTGCTTCAACTTCCAAAACTTCAACCACCACACACCCCCTACCATGTATTCGACCTTAAAAATATATTTAAAGCATTTAAAACCATTTTATAATGGTTCTTAAGAAACTTTTCAGCTTACAACCATTCAAATTCCCTCATTTATAACTTATGACTCTTCATATTCCATTTTTTGGCAACTTTGACAACATTTTGCAAAATTGACAATATTTGTGCAAATTTTTACAAGTTTTGCATCTAGAATCTAACCAACAACCAAGACCACTAATTGGACCCAAAAATACATGAAATGGAATTTCTAGACCTTATTAGATGGAAGAAAATTAAACAAAACCAAAATGATAATTTTGAACCTACTAAATCTAGGGTGCTCCTGCACCATACTCCCAAGGGGAAGAAAAAATCAAGTCCACTTGAGTGAATTTTTTTTCTCTCTTCATGGTCTTCCAATTCTTTGGCAACTTGTCATTCATCTTTGCAACTTTCCCTGGATCTTTTTTCTTCTTCTTGTACCATCTCTTACTAAGCATCTTCTCAACTTCAATGTACCAAAATTTGACTTCTTATTCATATTCCTCAATACCACCATCTATGTATTTATATTTAGCATTCAAATACAATATTTCAGCATATTCATCATGTAATGCCCTGCCACGCAACCCTAGAGGAAGTTTCAATTCACAATAAAAGTGTAGTAACTTTTTTAATTTTATTTTTTTATTAAAGTGAATTAAACATACATGTTCATCTATAATTGAAAACATCCCCTAAGGTTATGTAACCAAGATTACTTAAACCCAATTAACATACATCATTATAATTCATTGCATTAAACAACTCAAGTAATAAAAATTCATTCAACATAAATAAAATAACAAGATAAGATACATCCATAACATAAAATCCATTACATGAATAACTAATTACAACACTCATCTCCAAAATGAGTCACTCATAAATACATGAGTGTTACAATTACATAAATCCTCCTCATAAATACAAAAGGGGTAAAATAACTTAATACATTTTGAAATACAACAATGCTAGAAAGGAAAACAAGATCTACGAGCTATCCAACTGGATGTCTCACCGCCAAGTACAGAAGATCACGGGGGACCCAATAGTGTATGATGCATGTTCCACCCAACCAAGTGGTACTCACAAGCCCACCCCCCATGCTAGGAGATAGTAACAACACAACATGGACAAAGAATCTACTACCTCTAGCCAAAGGCAAACTGATACTGACACATACTGACATAATCAAATAAATGCTCAACACAAGTACAAATTTCACATTACTGATATAGGTCACATTGCTTCCAGACATAAAATAGATCAAGTATGTTCAGAGAACCATACACATAAAACAATAAACAACTGTTGTCCTAGACAAAGTGTCATCGTATAGTAGTCATGAGATCTCCTCTGGGCATTCTTCATAGGCTCTGGTAATCCTGGTGACCTCAATCGAATCCCGACCCTCATACTCACTCATGCAGAATCAACTACCTCTCATAAGGACAAGATAGATGACCATGCCATTTCATGCCTTCTCACTCATCCCAAGTCTAAATGAGCCCTTGTGTCTATGAGTGAGGATAAATTATCTTGATTAGTGTGAAAGGAATCCTAATCATCTAAGTACATTAATTTAGTTATCACTTACTTAAACTACTTCCAAAGGTTACTCGGTCTTACCTCTTTGGGCCTCGACCCCTAATGGAAGCCACTCTTCTATTCGACAACACACACCCAAACAATCCACCAAGGGAATCACAAGTGCATACACCCTAGGTATCATAACCACTCCATCACAAGGCAGAAACAAATAATAGTACCCAATCCAAACATCTTGGAGGCAACAAGACACGTATTCCACTCCTTTCACAGGAGGTACAAAAATATCCCCATTCGTGGAAACCGGTAAAAACTAAAAAGACACCATGCACTACCCAAGGGAAAAACAATTGGTTGACATAAAGATTCGACAACCCTCATCCTCTAAGTTTTTCTGGAAGACTTACAATTTTGGACTAACACTAAATCCAAAATCCCACAATGCAACTTGATGACATAACTACAAAAAGCATTCAAGTCATAATTCAAATATAATATTTGGATTTCTTAAACCCATACTAATTCAATAGGTAACATTGATAAAATCAAAGGCATGATAATAGGGTTAACTCAAATAATTATAAAACCCTTTTTCCCCAATCACGAACATAAGGAAAAGTAATAACAACAAGCAATGGCAAGGAAATACATTATTTTTGGATATATTAAATCCATTTCCCTAACTTAATTATTTTCAGTAAGAAGCCAATCACCTTGATCAGGTAACAATAAACTAAAATATTTACCTTTAATTTTACAAAGAAAGGATAAATTCAATTTTAACAAAACAAGATATTCAATTGCATTTAAACCATATTATATTCATGCAAGAAAGTTTCTTTCGGTTTCTCCAACTAACTTATCTAATTTCCACAATTTGTTTAATATTCCTTTTTTTAATAATTTTCTTATCATAAGAAATAAATATTTTGAATTCAAAAATATTTAAAGTAACCACTTACTAACACTTATTGTATAATCATAAAATATAAATACACAATTTTGTTTTAATAAATAATTATGTATTCATACTTTTGATATATATACTCATAAAAAGAATATATATCTAATAACTGTTGTTTACTAAACAGAGAACACATACAAAAATAATATATGAGAAAACATATATATATTACATATATGAATATATATATATATATATTTAACTTTATACATTATATTTACATGCATGCCAATACAAGGAAGAATTTTGTTTATAATAAACAAAATTTTGAATTGAAATAAACAATAAATAAAAAGAAAAGAAATTACTTCATAGGTCGTCGGACTATACTCCTGTACAGCCGGCCAGAATTTTATTTAACACAAAAATTTAAAAAACAATAGATAGTCAGTGGTGTGCTGACGGTACCTTGTACTGGCCAGTCGCATCCACAGTTAAGGAGTGGGGGCGATGCTTCCCATGGGACAACGCGTCCCCCTAAAAGGTGGGCGCGCTGGCCCATGAGCAGCGCTTTCCCCACCTCTATATGCATGCGGTGGGCGGTGGGAGTTGACCTCCCCACCAACCATTGCACAACAACTATTTTTTTTAATAAATAAAATTTCATTTGCTAAAAATAAATCCGATATAAAATGAAACTAATTTCTTAAGACTTTTCAACAAATTTCTTTGAAATTCATTTCACAGACACGTCGTACATGGCAATTTTTCAACATTATGTATTAAATCTTTAATTTCATATTAAATTTATATATATAAATATATTATGTGTATTAATATTCAAGAATATAATACATATAATCTATAAATATATATATATATTTACGCAGAATTAAATTACTAGTAAAATTGAGAAAAAAAAAAAAAACTAGTAACAGGAAATCAATTAAATTTTTCTAGAATACCTTCCTAAATTCAAGAGGTTTAAAATTAATTTCTTTTAAACCATTCCTTCAAATTTGCAAATAATATAAAAGAGGGAAAAATAACCAGATCTTGATTTTTCCATTGAAGGTTTTCTATAGAGGGTTTTTTTTGAAGAATAGATTTGATTGTTCTCTAACAGGTAAACACTTCATACAACAACCTAAATGTTTAAAACATAATCTAAGGTTTAAATTAAACAATGTTTCAACAATTTCCCCATTTACTGAATTAAAACCTATAGTAAATTTAAACAATCTTTCCTCAAATTTTAGATTATTTTAAACCTAGATTCTATTAACAAATCCTAATTCTCAATGAATTCAACAAACAGATTTCAAAAACAATATTTATTTGTTTCGAACAAACAAGAACAAGAAAAACACAGAACAAAACCTAGATTTTTGAAGCTACAATAAAAGATGAATATCTGATGCAAGCCTCCTCCAAAGATCTCCTAAAGTTTCTTCAATCATGTAATAAACCCAAGCAATCAACCAATCCAAAAACTCAAACAATGTAACAATTTTTCCTCAAATCAATTCTTGTGCAATTTCTTTTCCCAAAAATTCTTCATTGCCTTCAAGAAGTTTTTCCCTTCCAAGATCTTCTCCCAGAATGAATTTTCAACAAAACTCCTCTTCTTTATTAAACATGCAATTTTCTTCAACCAAAAATATCTTAGACAACCAAATCTAATTTCTTGCATGCAATATTGATAATTACAATATTAACCTAATTTCATTTTTGAAAACACACTTTGAATTTAAAATGCAATTTGAAATATCTTTCAATTTTTTCTTTTATTTAATTTAATCCAAGATTGAACTTAATTAATTAATTTAATTATTTAATAACTAAATTCAACCCTTTTTAGATTAAATTTAATTAATTAAATAATTTAAATTTAATTAAATTAAATTCTATTAATAACTTTAAATATAACATCTAGGAATAACTTTAATTTAATATAAAATAATCATCAATTTCAACCAATGCAATTATTCTAAAAATTCATTTAATAAACAAGTACCTTTCAAGATCAAATAACAGTAAAATAAGGTACACCATGACTCAACAAACAAAACTGACGACACACTAAGGCTAGGGCATAGACTTGACACATGTTACCTAGCTACTATCTCCCATTCAAATTAATTGTTGGATCGACATGCTCAAACCTGTGAAACTAGGTGGAGTTGATGTCATGTACCTGCAACCTAAAAACCAATTAAACAACATCATACAATATATCCAGCATATAATACACACCGTGAAGAAGAAATCATGGATTTACAGGGCGCTCGCAAGCGAGTGATGCGAAACCATCCTCTTCACCAATACACTCATCAAAGACTGAAATTAACATCATAATTAATAATCTCATAATAAAATCTCGTGTTAACTCTACTAACATCATTAAACCATTAAAGCATGTGAAACAACAATTAGATCAACACATCACACAATAATAGTTCGTCGCTCTATAATTAGCACTCAATAACACACACAAGATAAAGTATCATAATATCCAAAAACATAAATCAAAGCAAAACAAGGACACATTGTTCAGTCCATAAAGCAAAACGGAGGGGTGTTACACATCATCTATAAAATCAGAAAATACAACCATTACCTCAGCTAGTTTTACAACATTTTCATCACCATAGTGTGCTACATTTGTATAAAAATCTTCATACACTATATGCACTTCTCCTCCTTCTTTATACTCTTTTACATCTTCATTTTCATTTTTTGCACCTATAAACACATACTAACAAGTATTGTTAGAAATAAAATTTTGAGCCTCAAGAGACCCATTTTCTTCACATTTTCCCTCTTCCTCAAATGGATTTTTCTCTTCCATCATCAAAAAAAATCTCCAAGGTCTAGTATTTTTTCCCTCTCTTTCCTTCTCCTCTAAATGATGTTTTTGATGGGCCACTTTACCTTCTTTCTTATTGGTAAATACCAACCATTTTCTTGGTTTTCTTTCTCAAGAAGTTGTTGCATCTCAAGGTCCATTCTCTTTTCCATTTCTTCCTAAATTTATTTCATTTTATTCAAGGCTTTCCTCAAATATTCTATCTCTTTCTCAATATCAATTTTATTTTCCTTCTCAACCTTCTTCTTTATCTCACTTTTCTCTTTTCTTTTCTCTTGTTTTTTGCTTGGTGCTTTCTTACTCTGCAAGTGTCCACGGACTATTCTCCTCAAAACATCCATTATTCTTTCTCAATAAAGTCTCTTTCAACTTTCTTTTTATTTTATTTTTGATACCTCACCTTAGGCCTCTTTCTTTTCTCTTGGTCTAGTCTCTTGGCATCCTAGTTCTTGCTTCAACCTGCAAAAAGATAACACATAAAATCTAAAAACTTATCTTTCCCAAATCTTCGAGATTTGATACCAATTTGATGTAGATCAGAGGTGTAAAACTCCAAAAAATACTCAAACAATAAAAATTTCAATCTCTAAACATTCACATGATGGTTTTCATTCATTAAGCCTCAATCTCCTAGTAGTACTTCAAATTGACTAAAATGTTCAAAAATTCCTAAGAATGATTGATCTCCAAAAGAAAAATCCATATTTGGATACCCTTTAAGGATTTATTGAACATATGGAGAAATAAAATATGGTTACTTTGTAAGTAAAGGTTCAAAACTTGATTTTTCTACTCTTGACTAGGCTTAAAGTGGAGCAGCAAATTCGTATTTTTTGGTCATAAATTTCAAAAAAGACTTGATACCAAAAATATTAACATAGTTCTAGATACCCATTTTGGATTTATACAACATATTGAGAATTGGGGTAGGGTTTTTTTGGAACACAAGACTCAAATTTGGATTATTCTCCCTCAAATTAGGTCTACTAGGGTTTCAAACCTGTTTTAGTAAAATAGACACAACTTGCTGGAAACTTGATGAAATAACATGAAACCAACACCAAAAAATACTAGATTCACAAATTTACCAAAAAAATTGATTTGGAGTCATTATGGGATCATAAAAATCCATACTACATCAAAGAACAACAAGGAAACATTCAGAAATGCTCAAAATAAAGGTATTTTTATTGCTTCAACTTCCAAAACATCAACCACCACACACCCCGTACCATGTCTTCGACCTTACAAATCCTTTTAAAATATTTATAACAATTTTATAATGGTTCTAAACCAACTTTTCAACTTACAACCATTCAATTCCCCTCATTCACAACTATGACTCTTTATATTCCATGTTTTTGCAACTTTGACAACATTTTGCAAACTTGACAATATTTGTGCAACTTTTTACAAGTTTTGTATCTAGACTCTAACCAACAACCAAGACCACTAATTGGTCCCCAAAAGATATGAAATTTTATTTCCAGACCTTATTACATGGAAGAACATCAAACAAAACCAAAATGATAATTCTGAACCTACTAAATCTAGGGTGTTCCTGCACCAGATACTCAAAAGTATCTTTAGGAAGAGCCTTTGTGAAAATATCAACAATATGATCCTTCATCAAAACATACTCAAGTTTTTCATCATTCTCCATTACCTCTCTCAAGAAATGATATCTAATAGATATATGCTTCATCCTCAAGTGCATCACAAGATTCCTTGAAATGTTAATTGCACTTGTATTATCACAAAAGATAGAAATGGGATAATCATATAGCACTATGATATCTTTTAATGTATGTTTCATCCATAGAAATTATGTACAACAATATGCGGTAGCAATATACTCAATTTTATCAATATACAAAGAGATTGAATCTTGCTTCTTACTCAATCATGTCACCAGTCTACATCCAAGAAAGAATGCGCCACCACTTGTACTCTTTTTGTCATCTACACATCCAACCCAATCTGCATCTGTATAAGAACTAAGTGTAAATTCATTATCTTTAAGATACCACAATCCATAATATAGAGTGTCATTCAAATATTTGAACATTGTTTTAACTACATGTGTTTCCATTGGATCTTCTTGAAATCTATCCACAAGAAAAACTACATGCATAATATATGGTCTAGTAGTAGTCAAATATAGTAATCCACCAATCATAGATCTATACCTTCTCTTATCATTCTTATTTGAATCATCATCTTTCCAAAATTTGCAACCTATCACCATAGGAGTGCATACTAGTTTGGAACCATCCATCCCAAACTCCTTCAACATCTCTCTCACATACTTAGACTGTGAAATGAATATTATTTTCTCTATTTGATTAATCTATAGCCCAATAAAGAAATTAATCCCTCCAAACATAGAAATTTTAAATTATGTTTGCATCTCTTCCACAAAAATCTTTCACATGTTTTAATTTCCTCCAAAAATAATATCATGAACATATAAAACTGCAATCAAGATTTTTTCATTATCAATCTTAAAGTGAAAATTACTATATACCATACCTTTGTCAAATCCATGTTGAATCAAATACCTATCTAACCTTGCATACCAAGCTCTAGGAGCTTGCTTCAATCCATATAAATATTTATTCAATCTTCTCACCATATTTGGTTGATTTGTCAACTGAAATCCTTTTTGTTGTTCCATGTAAACTTCTTCTTCCAAGTCACCATTTAGAAATCTTGACTTGACATCCATCTGATAGACTTTGAAATATTTATAAGCATCCAATGCCAAGAACATCCTTATAGCTTCCATTCTTGGTACTAGGGAAAAATTCTCCTAAAAGTATGTACCTTCTACTTGTTAGTAGCCTTTACACATAAGCCTCGCTTTGTTTCTGACAACTTCTCCATTCTCATTAAACTTATTTCTAAATACCCATTTTGATCTAATGATATTTTTTTCTATTTTTATTGGGACCAATTCCCAAGTCCAATTCTTCTCAATCCACAAAATTTATTCTTTCATTGCTTCCTTCTAATGTTCATCTTTAGATGCTTCACTTACTATATTCGGCTCAATCTCTCAAAATAAACACAAATTTACTTCAGCAACAACTTTTCTTTTAGTTAACACGTCTTTTGTCTTGTCTCCAATAATCTAATTTTCCAAATGATTCCTCTATACATATTTTGGTGTCCTAGGGGACATCACTAGAGCATCTTCTTCTCTTTCATCCTTTAATCCAACTTCTCTTTCTCATCTTTATCCTATTCTTCCACAATTTCTTCTATTCTTGCACAATCATGTTCATCAGACACATATCCATCAATATCAATATAATTTTTTATTGTCTCATCAACCTTCACATTCGATCTCTCTACAATTTTTTTCAATATTTTATTGAAACATATGTATGCCTTGATTTTAGTAGAATACCCAAGAAATATGCCTTCATCACTTCTTGCATCAAACCTACCCAAATTTTCCTCATCTCTTCTGATATAACATTTGCTTCTAAATACCTTGAAATGTTTAACTATAGGAATTCTTCTTTACCATAGCTCATAGGGAGTCTTTGTACTATTTTCTCTTGCTTGAACTCGATTGAATACATACATATTAGTAGGAATAGCTTTTTTCCACTAAATTTCTGATAAACTAGCTTTAGTAATCATTGATCTAACAACCTCTTGAACTATTCTATTTTTCCTCTCAACAACTCCATTTTGCTGAGGAGTTCTCAAAGAAGATAACTGTATCTTTATTCCATGCACTTTAAAAAAAATATTGAACTCATGGGAGGTGAATTCTCCACCTCGGTCAAATCTCAAGCATTTTATTCTCAAATTCACTTCATTTTCAACCATAGCCTTGAATACCTTGAATCTACCTAATACATCCGATTTATCTCTAAGAAATGTAACCCATGTTATCTATAATAATCATCAATTAAAAGCATAAAGTACCTTTCACTAAGTATAATTTTCACTCTCGTAGGACCATAGAGATATGTATGAACTAAATCCAGTAGTCCAATAGTAGATTGTTCCTTTGATCTATAATGATTTATTGCTTTCTTTCCAAACTAACAATTTCTGTACATAGCATTAGCAGGCTTTGTAATTCTTGGTAAATCTCTCATGGCCTAAACAACACTAATCCTTTCCAAATTGTCAAAATTCATGTGACACATTCTACTATTCCATAACCAACTATCATTTATTTGAGTCATAAAACATAATCCATCAACACCCTTAAGTTGATAAATATTCCCTACAAATTTCTTTCCTGTAGAAATCAATGTTCTAAATCCTTTCTAGATCTCACATTTCTCATCCTTAAATACAAGATCATATTCTTTTTATAATGCTCCGCCAAGTAACCTTAAAGGAAGTTATAATTAATGTCTTAAGCAAACCAATAAAAGAACAATTAAACCAAAACAGATATATATTAAAACCAGAAGTTTCAAAATCCTCAAAGTTTCTCCCAACTAATTTTCACAAAGGTTTTGTTTTCAAAACCAGATCTGATTATTTTCTAAAGGGGTAAAATCTTCTTACAACAATCTAAATGTTTGATGCACAATCTAAGGTTTAAATTTAACAATGATTCTACAATTTCCCCATTTACTGAATTAAATCCTATAGTAAATTTATACAATCTTCCCCATTTACTAAATTAATTTAAATCTAGTTTCAATTAACAAATCCGAATTCCCAATGAATTCAACAACAAATTCTTTAAACAATATAAATTTGTATTAAACAGACAAGAACAAGAAAAACACAGAACAAAACCTGGATTTTGAGAAGCTACAGGTAAAGATGAATTCCCGATGCAAAGCCTTCTCCAAGGATTTCACGAATTCTCTTCTATCATGCCATGAATCCAATCCAAAAGCTCAACGAAATATAAACATACTTTCCTCAAATCACTTCTACAATCAAAAATTTCTTCAAACCCTTCTTTATGCAATTTTTCCCAAAATCTTTCTTCCAAAATCTTCTCTCCCAATCCATGAATTTTCAATAATCTCCTATAATGAATTTTGCAACCAACTCTTAATTAATAAATTCAACTCACCCATGCTGGCCTAATTGAAAATATCTTCCACAACCAAATCTGATTTTGCATGCAAATCCCAAATTTAAAATATCTAATTATTAATTAACTCCAAAAATTGAAAACCAACTTTTCTTTTAAAATTCAATTTCAATTCCAAGTTCTAATTTAATTCCCACAAATTGAAATTAAATTCCAAAATGAATTTTAATTCTTTTATTTCTTTTAATTTTCTTAACATCACATTTAATTAATTAATTTAATTATTTAATAACTAAATTCAACCCCTTGGATTAAATTTAATTAATTAAATAAATTAAATATAATTAATTAATTTAAATATAAATTTTTATCCACATTGCATAATTTAAATTAAATAACCATCAACATGATTAATGCGATCATTCTAAATAACTATTTCCAAATCAAGAATTCCCTTCATAATTAAATAAGATTAAATCAAGGCAATCAATGACTCAACACAAATGACTGACGACACACTAAGGCTAGGGTGTAGACTTGACACAACTAACCTAGCTACTATCTCCCATTCAACTTAACCATTGGATCGACACGCTCAAACCTGTGAAACCAGGTGGAGTCAATGTCATGTACCTGCAAACCTAAAAATATAGTAACCAACATCATACAATATAACCAGCATAAAATACACACCATGAAGAGGAAATCACAGAGTCACAAGGCGCTCACAAGCGAGTGATGTGAACCCATCCCCTTCACCAATACAATCATTATAACTGACACTTTCATCTTACTCAATAATCTCATATGCACTAACATGTTATATCAACTAACATCATCATTACTCCAATTAAAGAATGCACAATAAAGCATCAGATAAATCAAATCACATCACATAATATAATCTATCGCTCAATGAATAGCAACCAAAATACACATGCAAGATAAAGTATTTGAATATCTAGAAACATAAATCAACGCAAAACAAGGACACACTGTCCAATCCAGAAAGCAAAACGGAGGGGTGTTACACTTTTATTCACATCTAACCAACTCTCAACAAATTATGCCTTAATCCCTTAAAATAGTAAACATCGTCAGTATGATGCTTGTCATCAATACTTACTAAACATATCCCACACATTTTAGCACCAATATCATCTTCGAACATAACCAAGCCTCCATCATATTTCTCAAGATTAAAAAACTTGCTCTTATCACTAATCATGTCATGTGAACAACCATTATCAACTACCCAAAAATTATTTTCTTATTTAGCATGTACGATAGAGATAACCGTACCTTCATTTTTCTCTTGCTCCTTCTCCGGTGGGCTTTCCTTTACATGTTTTTCTGAATTAGTAGAAGTGGGTTTGTCCTTATTTCCAAGAACAAGCATGCATTTTCATTTAGATCTTCATATTTGAATATTCATCTGAAATACTAGTATTCTCATTCACATAGTAAGCTCTATTAATCTTCTTTCCTTTCTTTTCTTTCTCATATCTTTGTTTATTCCTTTTAGCTCTTTCTGATCACTTTGTAGCATAATGACCTATTTCTCCACAACTAAAGCATTTAAATGGAAACTTACCTTCATACTTACCAAAACTCTTTCTCATTATTCTCACAAAGTTATCTTCTATTTCATCAAAGTTCTCTTTATCTAGATATTTAGATTTTGTATCATTAAAAGCAGTCTCTAATTTTCCTCCATTTCTTAAACTTAACTTCCTCATTTCATAAGATGCCAAAAATCCTAACAGGAGATCCTTAGTAAAAGTCTTATAATCTATAGTCTACTCAATAGCACTCACCTTCTCACTATAAGTATTATGAAGAGTTCTAATAATCTTCTTTACAATCTAGTTTCATCTATAGTAGCGCTAAGAGATCGCATTCCATCCACTACCTCATCCAATCTCTATACATAAGATTTAACATTTTCATCTTCAAACATATGTATAAGATCAAATTGTGTTTCCAAATTCTGCATTTTCACCTCTTTAACTCTTTCATCACCATCATGTGCTCTTTATAAAGCATCATAGAATTTCTTAGTTGTCTTTAGATTCTAAACCTTAATCAACTCAAAATGTACTTGACTATTCTTGAAGATGAACTTTTTCGTATTGTTCACTTCATGTAATTTGATTTATTCAGGTGTACTAAGACCATTAGTAGGAGGAGTGTACGGATTCTTGTAATATTTTTCCACATCATATCTGCAACACTCCAAATATTTTTCCATCAAAATTTTTTAGATACCATAATTAGTTCCATCAAACCTCGGATAATCAAAGACCATCTTGCCAGCCATCCAAGACCTTCCTCAAGCGGTTAATCTCTTCACCAAGAAACCAAGATCTGATACCAATTGTTGAATAAGAAAATAAAGAGGTGGGGTGAATCAATTGTCACTGATTTTTCACCTTTAATCCAATCACCAAAACTAATACTTAAAACTGTTGAAATGATTAATCATCAAATTCCAATACATAAACTCAAATTCAACACATAGAAATAATAACACCAAATTTGCATGGAAAACCCAATGAGGGAAAAACCATGGTGAAGATTAAATCACACTATAAAGAATATCAAATCCAATTACAAAAAGTATCACTACTTGAGATAAAGCTCACTGCCTAAAATAAGGACTCACTATCCACAAGGCTACAACCCGGAGGGCTCACTTCCATAGAGATACAAAGAAGACTTGTTATAGAGATTAAAATCTTAATGCAACAAAGGATTCCACCATAATTTGTAATACCCCTCCATTTTGTTTGTTGTTCAAGTTGCTTTATGCTATGTTTGATTGCAGTTACTTTGATACTGGATACATTTTGTTATGATGTTTTGATCGCTACTATTGAGCGACAACTATTATTGTGTGATGTGTTGACCTAATTAGTGTTTCACATGCTTTAATGGTTTAATATTGTTAGTAGAGTTAATATGAGATGTCATTATGAGATTACTGGATTATGATGGAAGTGTCAGTTTTGATGAGTGTATTGGTGAAGAGGACGGTTTCGCATCACTCACTTGCGAGCGCCCTGTGAATCCGTGATTTCTTCTTCATAGTGTGTATTATATGCTAGATATATTGTATGATGTTGTTTACTTGGTTGCAGGATTGTAGGTACATGACATCGACTCCACCTGGTTTCACAGGTTTGAGCGTGTCGATCCAACGATTAAGTTGAACAGGAGATAGTAGCTAGGTAACATGTGTCAAATTTACACCCTAGCCTTAGTGTGTCGTCAGTTGTGTGTGTCGAGTCATTGTTTGTCTTGTTTTAATGTTATTTAATTCTTAAGGATTATTGATTTGAAAATAGATATTTAGAATAATTGCATTTAAATCATGTTGATGGTTATTTAATTTAAATAATGCAATGTGGATAAAAGTTTATATTTAAATTAATTAATTATATTTAATTTATTTAATTAATTAAATTTAATCCAAGGGGGTTGAATTTAGTTATTAAATAATTAAATTAATTAATTAAACATGATGCAAGAGAATGAAAGGAAATAAAAGAATTAAAATTAATTTTGGAATTTAATTTCAACGTGTGGGAATTAAATTAGAAATTGTAATTAAATGTTTATTTGGGAAATTGGTTGCAACTTTGAAAATTAATTTATTATTTGAAATTGCATTTTAAATTGAAAGTGGGTTTTTGAAATAGAAATAGAAATTTAAATATCTAATTTGCATGTAAGGTGAATTAGGATTGTAAATATTGAAATTAAAATTAAAATTGAAATTGAAATTGAAATATCTAATTTGCATGTAATTTGAATTAGGGTTGTATTAGGTATTTTTGATTTATAAAGAATACATATTTTAATTTTAGGGCAGAAAGTTTTTAGAAAAATACATTTTTACAGCAGGGAAGAAATTTTGGAAAATTGGCGCAAGGGTTTGAAAGAAGTTTGATTGTAGAATTGATTGAAGGAAATATTGTTTGCATTTGTTGGATTTTGGATTGGATTCATTGGAGGATTGAAGAAAATTCAGGAAATCTTTGAAGGAGGCTTGCATCAGAAATTCATCTCTTCCTGTAGCTTCTTGTACCAAGTTTTCCTCTTTGTATTTTATTGTTCTTGATTGTTTTTTTAAAAATAGTAGTGATTAAAGATTTGTTTGTTAAATCTATTTTAGAAAACAAATTTGATATTAGAAGAAAAGAATTAGATAAATTTATAGCCTTTGCTTGTGAAAATTTTTGAGTGAAAATTGTGAAAACCTCAGTTGAATTTAAATTATTTGGGGAAATCGATTATGTTGTTATTGAAATCAAACATAGAGATTGAACAATGCATTTAGAATGTTTTTAGAAAATGAAACCTTCTGTTTATTATTAAAAAACGAATTTTAAAATCTGTAGTATAGTTATATTTTTCATAGTAAAATGGTCTGGTTGCGTCACCTATAACTTCACTTTCACAAACTGGGTTGTTAGGAAATTTAAAGGGTTTTTGCATTTTGAAATTTTCTTATCCCTATCAAAAATAAATACCCAGATCGTAGTTTTTGAGTTATGCTTGAAACATGAGACTGTTATTAAGTTATTTTCCCATTGCTGCTCTGAAAATAAAATAATAGTAAATTGATATTTATAAATATTAATATTTTATGTATTGTTATTATAATATTAAAATATTATTTAATAATATTTAATATTATAATTTATAATATTAAAGTATTATATTTATTTATATTATTTTAAATAAAATTTGTATATTAGATTAGTGGAATTAAAATTATAAACGTATGGGGAAATTATTGTTTATTTTAAAATGACATGTTAAAATTTAATTGAAGGAGTTAAATATTTGATTTAAAGAATCCATAATTTAAAATTTAATTGTGGAATTTAAATTCATGTGTAAAAGGTCCAATTATTAAGTTGATTTAATTGGAAAAATATATATATATATTTTGGAAAATTAATGATAAGGGATATTTTATTTTGAATTAAATAATTTGATATTCTGTAAAGAATAGAAGATATGTTAATGATTAAATATATTAATTTATATTTAGTATATATATATTGAAGGTATATATCCATTTAAGAGAATAAATAATATTTTATATTATTTTATTCTGTTGTTTGCAAATTGGGTATTATTAGTGTTTTAAAAGAAATGATTAGTATGTGTAGAAAATATATAGAGAAAGATATTTTTTTTAATAGAAGTAATTACTTGATTTAAAAGGAAATATTTATTTTGTTAATATTATTGAAGAAAATATATCAAAATATATATATATAATATATATCCATGAGTATTTTCAATCAGTATTTAACTTGTTTTATTTAAGTGCGTGTAATTTAGTTTTGCATGAAGAATTTAAATGAGAAGTTTTGAATGTATGGTCAAAATTGATAAGGAAAAAGATATTTAAATATATTGAAGAATTATAGAAATATTTATATTTAAGTGTTTGTTTTAATTAATGAGATTTAATTAGAAACAATATGAATGCGTGGTCAAATAGATAAGCCAAAAGATATTTTTACACATTGATGAAATTGCATGTTTTTAAATGGATAGTTGAAGAGACATAGACTCCAGATAGAAAATTGAAAAGATTGTTTGCAATAGTGCTAGGTTGCATTAAAAGTAAAATTTAGGAACTAACTTTATTGAAAAAGGCAAATAGTTATTATGTTTTATTTAGTTCCATAGAGTAATCTAGTCATTGTGAATGGAATATTAAAGAATATATGTAATTAAATTTATTAATATATATATTTGGTGTCTATATAATATGGAACATATATATATATATATTAGGTGTAAAATTCATTATTATATTTTATTTTAATGAGATGCATGCAATATATTATTGAATAGAGATTTAAAAATGGATTGATTAGTGTATATAGAAAATGGATAGAGAAACAATATGTTATTATATTAAAGTGATTGAATATTTTAAATAGAAAATTAAATGAGATGTAAGAATGAGATGTAAGATTTGGTTAGGAAATGGAAAGAGTTTACTTGCATGGATTTGTGTCGATTTAAAAATAAATTAAGATGTTGTTTTATTGATGAGGCAATCAATTATGTTATTTATTAATTTATATTTAGATTAATTGAATCATTGTCATTGGATTATGAAAGAGATATGGATTTAGTATATCCAAAAGTAGTATCTTCCTCATGATTATCTTAAAGGATTTAGTTCTCTGTATTCAGTAAAGGGAAGTAAGTTTAATTGTTTTAGATTTCCAGTAATGAAAAGGAAAATAGGGGTTATGATTATTTTAGATGATCTAGATATTGTGTCTTTGACTTGTCAACACTACCTATTGAATGAATATGGATTTAGGAAATCCAAATATTAGATTTGATTAATGACTTGAATGCTTTTGTTGCTAAGTCGTCAAGTTGCATTGTTGGTTTTGGGATTTAATGTTAGTCCTAAATTATAAGTCTTCCAGAAGAACTTAGAGGATAAGGGTTGTTGAATCTTTATGCCATCCAATTGTTTTCCCTTGGGTAGTGCATGGTGTCTTTTCAGTTTTAACCGGTTTTCATGAACGGGGATGTTTGCACCTCCTTGGTTTAAGAGCGGATTATGGGATTCGTGTCTCCTTGTATGGAGTGATCTTGTGATGTGGTTTCATCTTGTTGCCTCCTGTGAAAGGAGTGAACTATGTGTTGTTGCATCCAAGATATTTGGAGTGAGATCTTTTGTTGCCTCTTGTGAAAGGAGTGGACTATGTGATTGTTGTCTCCAAGATGTTTGGAGTTTGTTTCTATTATTTGTACCCTCCTTGTGTTGTAGTGGATTATGATGCCTAGTTGGTATGCACTTGTGTTTCCCTTGGTGGATTGTTTGGGTGTGTGTTGTCGAATAGAACAGTGGCTTTTGATAGGGGTCGGAGCCCAAAGTGGTAAATCGGGTAACCTTCAAAAGTGAGTTGATCAAGTGATAATTAAATTAATGTACTTAGATGATTAGGATGCATTCACATTAATCAAGATAATTTAATCCTCACTCATAGACACAAGGGCTTGTTTAGGCTTGGGATGAGTAAGAAGGCTTGGAATGGCAAGATCAACTATCTTGTCCTTGCGAGAGGTAGTTGATTCCACATGAGTGAGTATGAGTGCCAGGATTTGGTTGAGGCCACCAAAATTATTTGTGCCGGAGCCTATGAAGAATACCTAGAGGAGACCTCATGACAAACCTTGCGATGACACTCTATCTAGGACAACTATTGTTAATTATTTTATGTGTATGGTTATTTGAACATACTTGATCTACTTTATGTCTGGAAGCAATATGACCTATGTCAGTGATGTTGGAGTTGTACTTGTATTGTACTTGATTTGTACTTGTATTGTAGTTGATTTGTACTTGTATTGTACTTGAGTTGTACTTGATTCATATTTGTATGGTGAATGAGTTGTACTTGTTAATTCATTTGGTTGGTTATAACAGTATGAGTCAGTTTGAGTCTGCCTTTGGTTAGAGGTAGTAGAATCTTTGTCCATATTACTTTGTTACTATCTTCTAGCATAGGGGGTGGGCCTTCGGGTACCACACAAGTAGGGTGGAACATGCACCAAAACTGTTGGGTCCCCATTGATCTTCAGTACTTGGTGGCGAGACATCCAGATGGACAGCTCGCGGTTCTTGTTGTAATTTCTTGCATTGTAATATTTTAACTTGTATAAGTTATTTTATCCCTTTTATGTTTATGAGGTGGAGCTATGTAATTGTGATATATTTGTACTATTGCCTTATTCTGGGAATGAGTGATGTAACTATTGGATTAAGATAATATTTATGAGATTGTATCTTGGTTGATTATTTTAT
Organism: Sequoiadendron giganteum; assembly: GCA_007115665.2. NCBI lineage: Eukaryota > Viridiplantae > Streptophyta > Pinopsida > Cupressales > Cupressaceae > Sequoiadendron > Sequoiadendron giganteum. Next base: position 163,639,666 of record CM021110.1, on the reverse strand, counting down.
TATGTTATGTGGTATTCTTATAATGTATGATGTTTATTTCATAAAGTTCATAAGGCTATGGTTATATGTAATATGTATGTGTGGGTTAAAGTAATCCTAACCTTGTAGCCTTAGAGGTTGTTGTTAATTAGTAAGTGAATGTGTATGTTAAATGCACTTTATATAAAAAAATTGGTTCGTTTATGATGTTAATTGCAACTTCCTTTAAGGTTACTTGGCGGGGCATTACATAATTACTTGATTAACTTGCATGAATGATAGAGTTTTCCTTCTTCTCACTTCATATGGAAACTCAGAATTAAGCTTCACACTAATCTACCACACACAACTCACACACACTTTTTGAATAGCATAAGTGTTGCATCTACTCTTTCACTTATTTTCCTTCGTTATTTTTGTACAGTTTTCATTACTATCGCATCCTATATTTATACTATCTCCAACCTTGAAAAAGAGATCCAATGTCAGTCATCCAAATTCAAATTCAAATTAGGTGGGCACCAACCATCCTAGGGTGGAAGTAGAATGAGGGTGACCCAAACACATGACCCAAAATAGATCCAACACACTTCATTAACTTTGAAGATAGTGCTTAACACAAGGTTCGCCAAACCAGTGTAAAATAGATAGAACAATCAAGCTAGAAAATTCAAGAAACCAAAAATATATTCAATGCAACCAAAATATGTTAACTCTAGATCCTCAAGTCAAAAGACTTCATCAAAGAGAAATCTGAACCAACAAAATTTCTAACAAACCTCAACCAAAACACAAAAAAACATAGTTCACAACTAGTAAACACAACTCGAACTTCTCAACGAACTAACAACCAAAAATATGGATGTATCAACCTTCAACAACCATAACTAACATATCTGACTTGCATGAACACAGGGGAAAATACCGGATCAACAACTGAATACTTGTAAAATTTCTTTTATACAATTTTCTCAATATCCTCAACATATAAATCCAGCAACAACTAGTAGACAACCAGTTGTCCAGTTGACATTAATGAAAACACCTTCAATCGTTTCTTCATTCTTGCAACACGACATAGGGTTGTTGATTGTAGATCTAATGTGATAAGAAGTAATTATTCGCTGCAAGTTAGTATCACCTACTACAATTGTAATAAGCTAGGACACATTGCAAGGTTCTGCAAAGGAAATAATGCAAGGCCTTCTACTTTACAAAATAAGATTGACACTAATTAGAAAAAGAAGGAAATGAACAAAGTATGGAAGAAGAAGGAATAAAGTGAATTAAATAATGAATTTGTACCTCAACATGGTGTAGATGAGTCCTCTATTAATTGAAAAGATAGAGCATTATCTTAGGGGGAGATTTTATTTGAAAAATATTTTAGTTCACCTAAAAAGGATAAGATGTTGAATGCTTCAACATGGAAGAGGAGTTGGATCAAAACATATGGTATGCAAATTTTTGGTGGAAGGATGAACCTTTTTTGAAGTTTTTGACGCAATAAGAAGGTGTGCAAAGGTTGGTGCACATTTTTTGAGTAGTATTATTTCATTTTGGTGTACCACACTTGAAGATGAGTTTAAAAAATTTCCAAGGCATTCATAGTGTATACTATAAGGAAGAGTCATGGTATTTTGGTCTGCACCTCTCCGTGGATAAATATTTTTTCTTTTGGTTCAAAAGATAAGTTGGTCAAGGGGTGAACCTGTGTTATATCCAATTTTTCAAGTCTTTACACCTTCTAAAGTAAAAGTTGGAAGTGGCAGTGTTGTGGTATGTGCACTAGTAAAATAAAGTGATGATGAAGGCTTTTTTGAATGCTCCACATTCATTAGGAAAATAATATTTTCTCATGCAATCTTATGGAAATGTTTAGGGATGTTTAATGCATGTTAATTTTTAGTATTAGGTTTTTTGGTGGTCTGTAAGTTTAGTTTTCAAATGATAGTGTGCTATAATTAAGTTCTAGATGCCTATCTATTATATAGAACAAATGTTTGGGTACTTGTGTAGATTGGTGTATGATCAAGTTATATAAGTCTATGTAGACATTACACATGCCTTGGGGCTGATATAATATATGATATATTTTTTTATTTCTAGATTTTAAGATAATACTAAGCAATCTCATGAGAAAGCAATGAAAATAATATTCAAATACTTGAAAGGAACTCCAAATTATGGCCTGTGGTATAAAAAGGATGATAATTTTTCTTTGAGTGCATATATTGATATTGTTTGGGTTGGTTATGTGGATGAACGAAGAAGTACAAGTCGAAGTGAATTGTTTTTGGGAGATATACTAGTCTCTTGGTTCAATAAAAATCAAGACTCGGTGTCTTTATCCATAGAAAAATGTGAATACATTGTTGGAACAACTTGTTGCACTTACGTGCTTTGGGTGAAGAAGAATTTAAAGGGTGTGAAGATAGTTATGATGAACCTATTCCTATATTGTGTGACAATACATGTGAAACTAATATTTCCAAATATCTAGTAATGCATTCAAGGACTAAACACATCTCTATCTGGTATCACTTTCTAAGAGAGAAGGTTGTAGAGCATGAAGTCAGAATGGAGTATGTGCTTGATCAAGGACCAGATTGCAAACATCTTCACAAAGGAACTTTCAAAGGATACTTTTGAGTATCTCCAACAGAAGGTAGGGATTATTTCCCCTCCTTCTAACTAAATTCATAAATGGTACATCTTTCCAAGGGAAGAAATTAATGCCTTATCTTTTTCTCCTAGATTGATGTATGCTACCACTTAGGGGGGGTTTTTAGTAAGGGGGATTTTTGTACAAATGTGTAGATATTGTGCAATGTATTTAGAAAAAGTGTTGTTGGCCAAAGGTGGAGTTTGTTTTATTGTTTCCATTGAATATATTTGATCTCTTTTCCTAAAGTCGGAGAAGATGTCGTTTCCTTCTACATTTAGGTGTGTGTTTCCCTTTGTCCTTGATGTCAAAGGGGGAGAGTGAGAATACGTGTATTTTCATCAATGCCAAAGGGGAAGATTATGGTAGTTTTTGTCATTGATGTCAACACTTGAGGATATTTTTGGCACTTGTTGTCATTGATGTCAATATTTATTGTTGGTTGTCTTTGTTTGGTAGTGGTTGATAGCCTATTGTCAATGGATTGATGACAACACTTGATGAATTGTTTGTGGTTGCCATTATTTCTTACACTTGAGAAGTGAGGAAGACTGATTGTGTTTGATTGTAATTGTTGACATATCTAGGTTGGGACAATATTGATGGATGATGATATTGTTGGAGTTAATGGTTGAATGCCAATCCTTGTCTAATGGTAATCAAATAAGTATTGAGTATAGCTGTTATTAGCAGAGTTGATTTCATAATGATATATTAAGATGAGGATTATAAGTGTTGTTGATAGTGGAGATATTTTTTTGAAGGTCTATATTATGTCTTATGCTCTCTCCTGATGTTCTTTATGTAGCATGTGTTCTAAAAGAAAGTTTTGGACTCAACAAGGTTCTTAACTGGTTTTGTTCCTAAAAGTTGCATTGAAGTCTATTATGGAGAATGCTTCACATTTCTCCACTATTAAAGATATAGTCTTGCGGTTTGGGATTTAAATTTAGTGTTCTATGGATATTTCACTCCTATAGGTCACTAGTTTTTTCGAGGAGATTTTTGCTAATTGTAGAAGGTTGGCAGTGTTGTTGGTTGTCTAGAATGGTCTAGGAAATACTCCACATTTATTCACATTGATGTCTCTATTCTTGTGTCTTAGTGAATGTTCTCTTAGTGTTTTTTCACTGGTTCAATTCCAATTTCACATAATGAAGTGGCCTACAAGTTTTTCTATTAATGTCATATCCCATGTTTATGCGTTATGTGCTTCCTGAATGAAGTATTATGTCCTTGTTTGATCTGCAGTGGCTATTGATGGCATGACAATATGAAAGATTTGTATGGAACTATTATTGTATGTTTATGGAACATCTACATAATCAATTTTCATGTTGTTTATTAGCTAATTTGGTGTTGCATTGTGTGGTGAGTTGGATTTTTGGGTTATTTGTAAATATCTAACCAATAGGGATTGTTCTTTTGCTTACGCCATGTGCTTGGGGGTTTGTGCTAGCAATTGAAGATGTGTTATGATATATTTGGGTCTTGATCTATCTTGTTTTGTATTGCATCAATTAAATTCAATTGGAAATATGGTTTTAGGTCAATTGGTTGTTTGCTACATGTTTCTTCTACATGTTTCCTTGATATCAAATTAGACTAATGTTTGCCAATGTGTGAATTATTTTGGATCACATTGAAAGATGTATTAGGTTTTCTTGGTCCTCTCTATCCTTGGGATAGGACCTCATTATGTTTTGGCATCCAACCTATTGAATTCATTGTTTATCTTCTTCTAGGCCAACCTAATTGAAGTTTTGAAGTGTTGTGGTGGATATAAATGAAAGATATTTTTAGATGCAACTTATTGGATAATTGTGCAGGTATGTGAACAAGAAAGTTTTGATTGTCTTTGAAGATCTTGTAGAAGAAGTGTGAAAATGTGAAAGATAGAATCAAATTTTCTATAACACCTTAGTAAGCATAGTGTTATGTTGACAAACATTGTAATATTTCTCTAAATCTTTGTATATTGCTCTAAGATAGTGAATCTCGTCAAATTATTATATCTTGCTCCTGAAGTCATGTTTGCTTCATTTTTTCAAGTCTTTTGTATCTTGTGTTGAGGTAGTGTGCCTTAGTTTGTAATTCCTTTTTGGCAATGAGCATTTATATTGTGAGTGAACTCTAATCGTGTTTTTCTCTGATTGGGATTTCCAAATAAATTTGGTGTCTCCTTGTGCATGTGTGTGTTATCTGCTTCTTTCTCATTGATTCTGATATGATTAAGGATATAATAGTTATATCTTTCATTACTAAAGATTTATAATCTTGCTAAGGGTTTTGATTGGATTAAGAAGTTTATATTGTACTGAAAAGTTTGTAAGTTCCAAAAAGGTTTAAGTTTTTGAGTAGATTGATTCACCCCTAGTATCTAGGTGTGTCCAAAAATTTATATTAGAGCCAAGTTCCTATAAAAAAATATTTACCACTTGAGGAAAATATTGAAGATGGAACATGATGGTTCATACAAGGGTCGTAGGTTTGATGGGACTAATTATGATTTTTGGAAATTGAGAATGGAAGGCCACCTAAAATCTTTAGGGTTTAGTGTGTGACAATCAATGAAAGATGGTTATGCTGCTCGTACTACTCCTCCAATAGATTTGGCTCAAATTATATTATATGAGTACAACACCAAAGATTATAATTCGCTCTTGTGTGGATTGGCTAATTAAAAACTTTTGAAGGTGATGAATTCAATTTATGATAAAGATTTATGGAGAAACCTTAGCAACATCTATAAGGATGATACAAAATTAAAGAAAGCCAAGATGAATATCTTTAAAAGTAGATTTGAGAATCTGAGGATGATAGAGGATGAAGATATTCCAAGTTTAATGCTCCAGGTGCATGAAGTAGTTTTTGGCATCACTAGTCTTGGTGGAGAACCAAAAGAGAATAAAATTATGAAGAAGGTTTTGAGATCTCTCCCAGTATATTATAGTTATAAAGTATCTTCCATTGAAGACTCTTAATAATTGGATCAGTATTCAGTTTATGAAATCTTTGGTGCTCTTACTGCCTTTGAGATGAGAGAATTTAACAAGGATGTTCCAAAGAGGGAAGCAAAATTCAAAATGTGTAAGAAGATAGAAGATAGAAGATGAAGCAACTGATTAGGATGATGACTTTGATGAGGTTGAAGTGAAATTTATAATATTGAAGAAAGGAACCAAAAATACAAAGGTAAGTTACCTTTCAAGTGTTTCAATTTTGGAAGAATTGGTCATTTAGCATCTAAATGTCCTTATGAAGAATCTCAAAATAGTAACAAAAATTATATGATTAGAAAGAGTTTTTATTCCATTGAAAGAAATAATTCCTCAAAATATGAGGATAATGATTCGAATGATGAAACTATTTTTAAGGCTATGGAAGCTAGTGACAAAAGGTGTGATATTCAGAATCGTAAGAATTCCAGCTCCTTGTGTGATAAATATATGTTTTCTTCTAAAATAGATCTAGAGTCAATGGAACCTGAAGGTTGGGACTTCATTCTAGATTATTGTGAAGTTTATTTTGAAGGATAAATCTGGTCTACTCTTGAAGATTTGGATGAATCAAGATTACAAAATATAAAATATGAGTGCATGCTACAAAAGTCAAATAAGAAAATTGACAAATTAAAGGAAAAATCCAAAGAATCAAAAGAGGATATTGACAAATTGAAAGCTCAAATAGGAGGTGGAAATGGACATGACACTAAAATCAAAGAATTTGAAGGTGTGATCTCAATTTTAAAAGTCAAGGTTGAAAAAGGCAAGAGGATTGAGGATTGCTTGAATACCAAGCTCAATGATAAACCTATTGAAAGTTTAAAGCTTGAGGAAGAGATTGTATCTCTTAGAAAAGAACATGAAAAATAAAAATAAAAAATTGACAAGGGTAGAAAAATGAGAGAAGGTTCTATAATTCTTGATGAGTTGATTAACTCTCAAAAGACATCTAAAGAGAAATTTAGACTTAGTTTTTAAAAAGGGAAATTTCCTATGAATAATACATTTGCAAAATTGTATGATAACTTAAAAGAAGGAATTCTTAAAACAAGGGATGAGAAATCTTGCACTGAAAAACCTAAGGAGAAATTCTCTAGAGATGCAAAGATAAATCAAGATAGAAAGAAAGAATGGGGATGCATTCTTGTCTAAAACATGAAAAGGAACTTCATAAAGATTTCCCCTAAGCAAATCATTCCCATCAATTTTAATGGTGACTGTTATGCCTGCAATAAGTTTGGTCATAAGACACTTGAGTGTAGAAGCAAGATGAGTTAGAATTTATTTAGGCCTCCAAGGTACAATTATATGAACTCTCAATCATTTCATTGTTAGTGTTATGCTTGCAATAAATTTGGTCATAAGGCTAATGAATTCAAAAGTAAATTGATGAGGAATAGTTATTCCGTGACTTCTCAATCCTTCTATGGTTATTGCTACACATGCAACAAGTTTGGTCATAGGGTTGCTGATTGTAGATATAATGTGAGAATAAGTAATTATGTTCTACAAGTCAATATCACCTACTATAATTGCAATAAGCCAGGACACATTGGAAGGTTATTACAAAGGAAAGAATGCAAGACCTTCTGCTTTACAAAAAGAAATTGACACTAATCAACAAAAGAAGGAAGAAAGTGAAGTAAATAATGAATTTTTACCTCAGCATGGTGTAAATGATTCCTCTATTAAATGAAAAGATAGGGCATTATCTTAGGGGGGGGTTTATTTGAAAAATATTTCAATCCCCCTAAAGAGAGTAAGATGTTGAAGACTTCAACATGTAAGAGTTGGATTAGAATAGATGGTGTACAAATTTTTGGTGCAAGGATGAACCTTTGTTGAAGGTTTTAGTGCAAGAAGGAGGTGTGTGGAGGTTGGTACACATATTTTGATTAGTATTATTCTAGTTTGGTGTACCACACTTGAAGATGAGCTTCGAAATTGTTTGAAGGCATTAATAGTGTATACTCTAAGGTAGAGTCATGGTATTTTGGTTTGCACCTCTCTACGGAGAAATATTTTGTCTTGTAGATTAGAAGATAAGTTGGTCAAGGGGTGAAGATATTATATCCAAGTTTTCAAGCCTTTACACCTTTTGAAGTAAAATCTGGAAGTGATAGTGTTTCGGTCTGTGCTTTGGAAGAATAAAGTGATGATGAAGGTGATGAATCTAGTTTATGGTCTAATTATTGATAGATTCTATCATCCATTTGTTGCAGTTGTCATAGAATTTGATGTTGGGATATTGACCTTTTTATAATACTTCCTTAAAGCTATAAACTTTGGATATGAGTTTATTTTCATAAATTTTAATGATATTGACATGCTATACGAACCATTTGTGTTAATTTTGCATGTGATTAATGAATGCCACTTTGAGATAGTTACAAATATGTAGTTTTTGTGTCTAATAATACTATCATGTAGATATAATTAGAGGCTTGCAGCTAGGGAAGATTCTACCAGTTGGACATTACCATACCAGTCAACAAGATGGTCATTTAATGGAGGAAAGACTCTCGACAACAGAAAGATTCCTCATTCAAATCAAACTATAACCACCTTGTAATGTTCTTAATTGTTATGGAGTGGTTATAGGTGTTACTGTTGTGCTAGATTCACGTTAAGGAAAACATGCTTGACAAATTTTGTGCATGTGTAGCTACCTCTCCACTTTTTGTGCTTTCCCTAATATGGTGTCCTTTGCATCTGTTGGAGTTGATCGCCTTTCTAGGTGATTAGATAAATAAGACTTTGATGCTCCTTACGGGGTTCGAATCAGAGGTTGCTCAATCTGATGATGTACTCCCACTCTTAAGTTTTTAGTAATGCATTCATGTTGCTCGATTGTACTCATATTTTTTAATAAATGAAATGAAGTTGTAAGTTCATGCATCTGATTTTATAGTAGTTTCAGGGGATACTCAGTCAAGGGGGGCTACTTGGTTAGTATTCCCTCCCATAGCTTAGTTTAGTTTAGTTGTTATTTTTTGTTTAGTAATTAGTTAAGAATATTGCACTATCTATTCCTGCATCCACTAGAATTCCATTATGTGACTGCTCCTGCAGCCAAAGTATACATAGTAGTTTCTTGTTTGCTTGCCCAAATTTTCATTTTTTTCATGCATTCTAGCCTAGTATATTTTTTGGTTGATGCTCAACACTTATATTATTTCCTTTCAAGCAATTTACTTTCAACATTGTGTCTTTCTTAGTTGCAGGATGAATATGGCTACTTTGGATTCCTAGTGCATATAAAGTGCTGAACATTTTCAAGTTTACATCCCTGTGTTGACAATTTAAATGCACCTTCATGATGATTGAAATATATATTTAGGTTAGATGTCCAATATCTGCATCATAGTTGTGAAGGATTACTTATTGAATCATTGTAGGAGGTCGACATTTTTGATACCATTGCGGGGGATGGTGTCAAACTAGGGTGTTCTTTGGATTCATTGATAGTTTTTCTTGCTTTAATGTTTCTGGAAGTTGTTCTTAGTATACCCCTCATTTAGGAAAGTAATGACCCCCCCTATTCTTTTGCCAATTTTTTGTGTGATCTGGTTGATAGTGAGTTGATATTGTATGCATAGAGAAAGGAGAAGTGATTCTCATGGGAGATTCCTTCCTAACAATATTGATCATTTCTAGATAATTGAGTATCAAAACCTACCCAGAGATGAAAAATAAGAAGAGCCACACCTATTTTCTGATACGTTTCCAGATCTAACTAGTTTTGAAGATTCATCTAGAGATCAAAATCTGATTGAGAACCCCCTTGATTTAGAACTTCATCAAGTAGGCATGGGTGATACAAATAGAAATAGACCTAACCAACCAAATTTTCCTTTCCCCATTTCTCATTAGAATGAAGTAGACAACCTCAAAAATATCCTTGATTCAGTTCTTCTTAAGTTATATGGACTTGTCACAAAATATCCTAATACATTCTTGTTTGATTTTGATATACTGTGCAAGAGTTATGACTATACCACTGATACCCATAGGCTTAAGCTATTCCCTGCCACCTTGAAAGAAGCTGCATTAAGATGGTTCATGAACCTAGGCAGAGATACTATGGAGACTTGGGAAAACATGAAGACAAATTTCATTGATAAATACAAGGATTATTGTATGGGCAGTGACATGAGAGGAGGTGACATTTTTAGGATGCAAATAAAGGAATATGAGAGCCTAGAAGATTATATTTCAAGGTTTTTATTTTGCTTACAGAAATCTCCACATCATACACTCAATGAAGAATCACATAAGCTGATTTTCTTAAGAGGAATTAATGAAAGCTACATAGATCCCTTGGACCTGATGGGAGGAGGAGATATTATCCAAGTTCCTTGGGAGGACATCAAGAAGATATGTCAAAACTATTCTAGGGTAGCTTCAAAGAAGGGGAGAGCTTACCAATCTTCCATGGGTAAGTTATCTACTAGTGGAGTTTCAAGGATGTAGATTACTCATTTACTAAAAGAATTTAAGAAAGACATCATAAATAATTTAGATATTCAGCTAGATACATTTCAAGCCAAGAAGAAACAAGAGGAGGCAAAGACAATGCTGGAAAAATATTACCCTCATTGTACACAAAAGAAGAAGAACTACAGATGCAAGATGATAGATAATATTGATAGCAAGCAGATGGAACTTGAGTTCAATTCAATCTAGGGTGAAGAAGATCAAGTCTACTTTGTTTCACAAAATAGGCCATGGGCCCCAAGACAAGGCATGCCACTAGATCCACTATCTTTTGTTTGGCCATATTTCAATTCCTATTCATTTGGTAACTAGTGGAAACCTCCATATCCATCCACTTATGGAGGATATCCACCACAACCTTGGAATAACCATCCAAATTCCTAGCCCAATAAGCAAAAATCTCCACCCTAGTGGAAAAAACCCTAGGGGAATTGGTAGAAATTTTAGGGAAATGGGAAGCCACCTCCAAGAAACTAGTAGCAAACATCCCAATGGAGGGGAGGACAACAATGGCCAAACTAGATAACCAATTACATGCAACCACCTTCTCAACCTCAACAACCTATTATAATGCCTCCTACTAGTTAAAATTCACATGCACCTAAACCTACTCAGCTACCAGTCCATCCCATACCTAATCCAAATAATAAACCACAACAACAACCAGTATACTCTGTTGATCCAAATCAATTCCCTACATATGTTGTGAGTGCAAGTAATATATTCATACATTCATGAACTAATTTTCCAACTCCTTCCACACCTATCATCACTAAGATTCTAGTGGAAGAAGAGGAGCCTCTGAATATCCCCATTCATCCAAGTGCACCTAAAAATATTGAACCAGTCCCAGTCAAGCAAACTGAACCAGAACTACCATTTCCCCAGAGGTTGGAAACTGTGAAATAAAAGGAAGAAAAGGAGGACACAAATTTTGACATTCTAGATTAGTTGAAGCATATATGTTTCCAGATACCTCTATTTCAGACCATAAAATATGTTCCCATATATGGTAAGGAAATCAAGGAATCATGCTTTAAGAAGCCAAGAATGAAGAAGAATGACCCCACTACAGTTAATGTGGTGGGACAATTGACTGAAATCATGCTTGGGAAAGTGAATATCACCAAATACAATGACCCGGGGATTCCTATGGTAGGAGTTGTTATAAATGGGATCCAGATAAAGAATGCTTTGATTGATTTGGGAGCAGCAATAAATGTGATGACTAAGGACATCCTACAACAACTAAATGTTGCAAGCATGTGGCCTACTCCTACTATCCTATAGCTTCCTGATAGTTCTATTGTTAATCCTAATGGGATAGTAGAAGATCTTGTGGTAACTGTAGACTCTTGGGAGTACCCAACAAATTTTATGATTCTTTCTCCTAAGGCTACACTAGATGAGTACCCCATTATTCTTGGAAGGCCATGGTTAGCAACAATAGATGCCTATATTGGATTTCAGACAAGAGACATGGCCATTTATGATTGAAAGAGAACCAAAAAGATTGTTATCTACCCTCCTAATCAGCCCTTGCATGATAAGAATGATCTTGTATGGCCACATGTTGGTGAAGAGGCAAAGGAAATAAATTATGTGGCATATCTTATGATTTTCAACAAAATCCCTTTCATGTAGCTTCAAGATGAAGATGACGTATTGTCTAACATAATTTAGAACCATTATGAGATAGGGGAAGCATCATCCTCTCATGCATTTGATTTAGCTGAAACAATAAAGACACTCCTTCCCGATCCTCTTGCAGCCACTCTTCCTACAGTCGCTCATCCTACAGATGCTCATCCGATAGACACTCATCCTATAGATGCTCATCCTATAGATGCTCATCCTATAGACGTTCATCCTATAGATGCTCATCTTGTAGATGCTCGTCCTGCAGATGCTCTTCCTATAGAAAAATTTCCTATAGAAATAAGTATGTCTCATAAATTTCTACCATATGAACTCAAGGTGCCAAGCATTAGTGAAGCATCTATGGTAGATTTAACTACACAAGTGCAAGTGTTAGAATTAAAACATCTAAATGTTAATAGAAAATTGAGTGAAGAACAACAATTGTCATTGGCAAACTTATTGAGGAACCACCAATGTGAATTTGCATGGGATTATCATGACATGAAGGGATTGGACCCTAAGCTTTGCACTCATATGATATACATAAGAAATTACTATACACCAGTGAGACAATCACATAGAAGAATTAACCCTACACTGAAAGAAATTGTAAAAGGGGAACTATAAAAGTTACTACATGTAGGATTTATCTACTCCATCTCATATAGCCAGTGGGTGTACCCAATGGTAATTGTGCCTAAAAAAGGATGGAAGTGGAAAGTTTTTGTTGATTATAGGGAACTTAATGCTACCACCAAAAAGGACCTTTTCTCCCTACCTTTCATAGATCAAGTTTTGGACTCACTTGCAAGAAAGCAGTACTTTTCTTTCCTAGATGGATTTAGCGAATATAACCAGATCCAAATTACACAAAAGGACCAGGAGAAGACCACCTTTACCTATCCATGGGGGAACTATGCCTACTTATTACTTACATTTGTCTTATGGAATGTACCAACAACTTTTTAGAGGGTAGTCATTAGTATATTTTCAGATATTTCTCTTGATTGCATGGAAATCTATATGGATGACTTCACCACTTATGGTGCTGATTTACACAAAGCATTGGAAAATCTTAGTAGAGTTATAAAGAGATGTGAAGACCACAATCTATCTTTAAATAGTGAAAAGTGATTCATGATGATGCAGGAAGGTGTAGTTCTTGGTCACTACATCTCTCACAAAGGAATTCAAGTAGATCCTGCAAAGATTGAGGTGATCACCAATCTTCCTATCCTTGCAAAAAAAAAAGATATAACGAGTTTTTTAGGACATGCAGGTTATTATAGGATGTTCATCAAAGACTTCAGTAAAATGGAAAAACCATTGTATAATCCCCTAAGTAAAGATGTTGAATTCCAATGGACAAAAGACTGTGACAAGGCATTTTCTAATTTGAAAACAACTTTAACTCATGCTCCTATACTCAAGGGTCCTAATTGGGAGCTTCTTTTTCAAATCGATACAGATGCATTAGACTATACCATAGGGGCAATATTAGGAAAAAAAGAAGGAGCTATTGAAAATGTTATTTATTTTATCAGCAAAAATTCGTAGGGAGCTTAATTCAACTATACAGTGACAAAAAAAGAAATGTTGGCAGTGATTTATGCCCTAAAAAAATTCAAGCACTACATAATAGGCTACTAGATCTTTCTGCACACTTATCATGTAGCCATTAGATACCTCATGAATAAACCCCTGATCTCAAGTAGGCTAGCCAAATGTTTAAAATTGATGTAGGATTTTGACATAACCATTGTGGATAAACTAGGGAAGGCCAATGTTGTATATTTTCTTTCAAGGTTGAATACATCAGAGGAAAATCAAGTTGTAGATGACTCCTTCCCTAATGAGCATTTATTTTCCATCAGTGTGCAAACACCTTGGTATGCTAATATAGCTAATTACCTGGTCACAAGGAGATTTCCTCCTCACTTCTCTCTAAAAGAGAAGAGGGTTCTCATTTGAAAGTATTTTCCTTTCTCATGGATTGTTGGATGCTTGTATTACACTGTACCAGACCATGTCACGAGGAGATGTGTGAGGGACGATGAGACATATGACATTTTGCATGCATATCACAATGAACTCTCTGGAGGGAATTTTGCAGCCAAAAGGACAACAATGAAGATTTTGAACATAGGGTATTACTGGCCCACACTCCACAAGGATGTAGGGAGATATACAAGGAAGTGTGATAGATGTCAGAGAATGGGCCGACCAACCAAATATGATGAAATGGAACTTTACCCCTAGGTAGTAATCACTTCATTTGATAAGTGGGAATTGGACTTTGTAGGACCCATTAATCCTCCATCACATGGTAAATCCTATATCTTGGTATGCACTGATTATGTAACCAAGTGGGTAGAAGTTAAGGCCATGAAGCATGCAAGAGACAATAAGGTTGTAGAATTTCTTTATGAGGAAATTTTCACATGGTGTGGAGTTCTAAGAGAGATAGCGATTGATCAAGGGGCTCAATTCACTTCAACCCTTGTTACGACACTAGTCAATGAGTACAACATTAGGAGCAAGAAGTCTACCCCTTATCACCCTTTGGCCAATGGTCAAGTTGAGGTGACCGATTGAGAAATTGAAGCCATTATGACCAAAATAGTGGCTATCCATAGAAAGGATTGGGAAAGTCTACTACTAGAAGTTGTTTGGGCTTATAGAATTACATGGAAAATAACTACAGGATTCACTCCATTCGAGTTGTTGTATGGAAAGACAACTATGATTCCCATTGAATTTTATCATAAGACTCTTAGGACTATAGTGGAAATAGGGATAAATATCTTTGAGGTAGAAAGAGACATAATCATGCAGCTGAAATTCTTTGGATGAGATGAGGAAGGAAGATTTGCATCACATAGAGGTAGTGTAGAATCAAAGAGTAAAATGTCATAAAAAAATCATCAAGGATAAGAAATTCCACATAGGTGACTAGGCACTACTCTGACTCAAGGTATCAAGACAATGCAGGAAAATTGCAGACAAGGTGGCTAGGACCATATGAGGTTGCTAAAGTATTTCCCAATGGGCTTTTTCAGCTCACTACTATTGACCCTATCATATTTAAGTTGTTGGTGAATGGTCCTTGCTAGAGATTGTATCACAAGCCAACATCTAAAGAGGAGTTCTTGCAACAATTCACTTAGCATGCAACACCAAAAATTATTTCAGTCAAAGGAAGTGGACCTAGTGTCCCTCCTTCTAGATAACTAAGGTATGTAACTTTCCATAATAAAGACTTCCACTTCTATGGGGGTCCACTTCTTCACCCATCCACCCATCCATTAATACACCTTTCTCTCTCTTCCACCTTGTCATCATCATTTCACTTCACTTCATTCCATTCCACCTCATCCTACTCCACTTTCATTAATTTCTCAACTCATTTTATTGAAAAGTAACTGGTACTTTCTCCATACTATTTGTAGTAAATCTTCCATGAATTCTGGTATGTGTGAATCAATTGTTATATCTTAATTATCTTTTAGTGTATTTATTTAATTGTTGTAAATTAATATGGATGTTCACCATAGCATGTAATTATTCCTTGCCCTTGTCAAATCATCATTCCACCTTGCATGTGAGGAAACATGTGCAAATTTAGGCTGGGGGGAAAGTTAAAATACCATGTCCACATGTGTGTCTGTACTAGTTCACGTCAACAAAATTTAAGTATTGAGCTGATTTGAATTCTGAGTGAGATGACAGCTTATATGTGTGAAAGGACATCAACCACCACCATTTTACTTAATCATAGCTTGCATTTATTACTCCTTTACTGCATTTATTTTCTCATGTCATAATCTTAATCCAAAAGGTAAAATTCAATCAATATGAACATTGAAAATTTGGTAGCATTGTAGGAAGGAGAAGTTTGGCTTTCAGACGAAGATTGCAAGAAGATTTTTTTTTTGCATAGCAATAATTTGATTGCAGGCAATGGGACATGGGTTAATTCAAAACAAACACACAACCCATGATGTATTACTACAAGATGCACCTTGCCTGGCCGAGTTTAGAAACTATAGATGGATAGACTATTTCCTAAAGATGAATGGTTTTGATGAAGATGTTGCATTAGAATTTTCCTAGACATTGTCTGAAGGTAAGGCCATGGTAAAGGGGTTGGAGGTCATGGCCACTGAGGAAAGGATTGTAGAATTTATAGAGTTTCATACCAATGGTGAACATTAACCTACTATCAAAGATGCTAGGTCAGCTAGGGCCGAATTTACAGAACCTAATGACCCTTCGTTGAGTGTGGAAAAACAATGAGCAAAGAAAATTTATCTACTTGAGCCATGGAAGAAGATAGCTATTTATGTTGTGAAGTATATTACCTGTGAAGGTCGTCAGCCGAATCTAAATTCCATGCATTTCAAACTCTTGAACCACATAAGGCACAAAAGAAGAATGAATGTGCCCAACATGCTATACCACCTTCTTTCAATCATGGCAGCCGAGACCCAAAAAGGTAGGGACAACTCCATTTCCCACCATTTTCTAATCAAATTATTAGTTGAGAAGTCTCTACATGATGTGTTTGATATATCTTGGGAAGAATTCTTGAACATTGATCAAATTAAACTAGAACATTTATGACCTAGGGTTTTGCATTAGCCTCATAGGGTTAGTAGGAGGGTGAGAAATATTTGAGCCACTCTTGGAGCCTCAAATTTTGGCACGAGCCCTAGTGTAAACCCTCCTATAGCCAAGAAAACCATAAAGATTAGTTCTTTTGAGGCTAAAAATTTAGAAAAAGGAGGTTCCTCTCTAGATTATGATGATCATGTTCCTCTTGGCACCTTAATGAGAACTAGGGCATAGAAGAAGAAATAAATAAATAAAGGAAAATTTAAGAAGAAAATGACATAAAAAGAAGTGCAAAGCTCAAGGAAATGAAAGGCTGACATTGTTCTTCCTACAACAAAGGAAAAATGAAGAAATCCTCCTAGAAAATCAAGACCAGCTGGGCCAGCCATTGGCGTATCTCCCAAGGGAAGCCCTAAACCTAAAGAAAAATCATGGGAGGATACAAAAGCTCCAATGGAGCAGGTGAATGTCAAGGCAAAAGACATATTTGAGGAAGCAACAAACTTAACAATGAAAGACCTTGCTGACATTGCAGAACAAGTTGAAAGCCGAGGGCATGAGGAAAATCAAGAGCTCTTGCAACAAGATTAGAAGCTAGAGCTCATGTAGCAAGAACAAAATCAAGAGTTCTTGCAGCATGAACAAGAACAAGAACTTGAGGCCCTGCAAATAGAACTGGGAGAACCGTTAGCACCCCTGCAACTGGAATTGGTTGAGCAAACATAAGCCCTGCAACTAGTACTCTATGAAGAACAAGTAAAAGTGTCAGGAATGTTTTTGTTAGGAATACACAAGCCCTCTAATTTTTCAATGCACAAGGTAGTTTTAAACTAATGGAAAGAGGTGCAAATGAGGGAATAAGAATGGAAAGTATAGAAACACAAGTTAAAGAGGGAAATTCAAAAGAGAGATGAGCAAATTGAGGATAAGAATGAAGATATTTCTGCTTTAAAGAAAAAGGTGGATGACATGACAATTTTTGTACCTTAGATATTAGAGTGTAGGGATCCTCCAAGGGTATATGCTCTGTATTTAAAGGAGAAGAATGTTTCTTTTAAGATATCAAGGATTGTTTCAGGTTTAAATCCCTCCATTGAGACCCCTATTGAATTTTTTGATGCTTATCGGATTTCTCCTCTTGAAATGAAAAAATTGTTGCGTGAATTCTGTTTACATAATTATGTTGTGACCCAAGACCATGATTGGAATCCACTATTGTATGTTAGAGATGTCTAATTAAGGGTATTCATGTCTTGGATACAAAACGAAGTAAGTTGGGGAAAGCAGTACAAGACTTATAGGAAAATTGAATCCAACATTCCCTTGTCCATTAGGGCTGAACCTAAAAATCCAAGAGACATTTTCAAGGATTGGCCCCAAATTCTCTATCGGCCAATTATTGCACTGTGATCTTGTCTGAGAGAGAGGCAGTTTATAAAGAATATGAGAAGGTAGCAAGAACCATAGGGGAATTTGTAATGGGATACCTATCACAAAGGTGGAACAACCTAACTAATGATTTGAAACAAGTTGAGCCTCATTCCATGCATAACTATATTGCAACACTTAAGAGAGCTAATAGATATATACATATTGGAAGGGAAAAGGGACAATTTTGGCTTCCACTGACTTTTCAGCCACCTATCCTACTGTGGCCTGTGCCAAAATTTAGGTACTATCGATATGACATTGCTATAGAGAAAAAAAGATGGAGAAGGTTGTACAAACAACAAGGATTCTATTGGGATCCTAATTCAGACACATCATAAACTAATGTAAGATAGCTGGTGGTTACAAATTTTAGAGCATTGACCAAGAAAAGCACAACTCTCCATCTATCGAAGGACCAACAAGACCTTAGGTTGGGGGGAGTGATGAGTCTAGTTTATGGTTTAATTATTGATAGAGTTTGTTATCCATTTGTTGCAGTTGTCATAGACTTTGATGCTGGGATGTTGACCTTTTTACAATAAAGCCATAGAATTTTGACATGAGTTTATTTTCATAACTTTTAATCATATTGAAATTCTATATGAATGATCTATGTTAATTATGCATGTGATTAATGAATGCCACTTTGAGATAGTTACAAATATGTGTTTTTTGTGCATAGTAATACTATCATGTGGATATAATTAGAAGTCTGTAGCTAGGGAAGATTCTACCAGCTAGACATTCACTGTATTGGTCAACAAGGTGGTCATTTAATGGAGGAAAGACTCTAGATGGCGGAAAGATTCCTCATTCAAATCAATTTTTATCCACCCTATAATGGTATTAATTGTTGTTGAGTGGTTATAGGTGTTACTGATGCACCAGATTCACGTTAAGGAAAACATGCCTAATAGATTTTGCGCATGTGTAGCCGCCTCTCCACTTTCTATGCTTTCCCTAATATGGCATCCTTCACATCTGTTGGAGTTGACCACCTTCCTAGGTGATTAGATAAATAAGACTATGATGTTCCTTCTAGGGTTTGAATCAGAGGTTGCTCAATCTAACGATGTACTTGCACTCTTAAGTTTTTTAATAATATAGTCATTTTGCTCGATTGTACTCATGTTTTTCAATAAATGAAATGAAGTTGTATGTTTGTGCATATGAGTTTATAGTATTTTTAAGGGATACTAATCCAAGGGAGCACACTTGGTGAGTATTATATCATGTACCTTAGTTTAATTTTTTATTTATTTTCTATTCAGTAATTAGTTAAGAATTTGGCACTATTTGTTCCTGCAGCCACTAGAATTCCATTCTATGACTGTTCTTGCAGCCAACATAGACACAGTAGTTTCCTATTTGCTCGCTCATATTTTCATTTTTTTCATGCATTTCATCTTAGTATAATTGTTGGTTGATGCTCAACACTTATGTTTTTTCTTTCAAGAAATTTACTTTCAACATTGTGTCTTTCTTAGTTGTAGGATGAATATGGCTAGTTTGGATTCTTAGTGCACATACAGTGCTGACCCATTTCAAGTTTACGTCCCTAGGTTGATAATTTAAATGCACCTTCATGATGATTGAAATAGATATTCAGGTTATATGTCTAATCTATGCATCACAAATGTGAATTCTTAATTGTTGAATCATTGTAGGAGGTCGACAAAAGGCTTGTTGTAATGCTCCATATTCCTCAAGAAAATAATATGTGTTCATGTAGTATTGTGTACATGTTCAAGGATGTCCAATGTATGCTAATTTTTAGTATCAAGTGTTTTGGTGGTCCACAAGCTCAATTTTCAAATGACAATGTGCTACAATCAACTTATCGATGCCTATTTATTGTATAGAACAAATGTTTGGGTACTTGTGTAGATTTGTGTATAATCAAGTTATATAAGTCTATGTGGATATTCTACATGCATCAACATTGACATATTACATGTATGTTTGGTTTCTAGATTTTAAGCTAATTCTAAGCAATCTCAAGAGAAAGCAGTGAAAATAATATCTAGATACTTGAAAGGAAATTCAGATTATGGCCTATGGTATAAAAAGGATGATAATTTTTCTTTAAGTTCCCATACTAATGCTAGATAGGTTAGTTTTTTGGATGAACAAAGAAGTACAATTGGAAGTGCATTATTTTTGGGAGATAGATTGGTCTCTTCACTCAATAAAAAGAAAGACACAATGTATTTATCCACAAAAGAAGATGAATACATTGCTACAACATCTAAAAGTACTCAGGTTCTTTGTATGAATCAGACTTTGAAGGATGTGAAGATGGTTTATGATGAACCTATTCTTATATTGTGTGACAATAAAAGTGCAACTACTATTTCCAATAATTTGGTAATGTACTCAAGGACAAAACACATCTCTATTCGGTATCACTTTTTGAGAGAGAAGGTTGTAGATCATGATGTCAAAATTGAGTATGTTCCTACCAAGGACCAGATTGTAGATATCTTCACAAGGGAACTTTAAAGGATAGTTTTGAGTATCTCTAGTAGAACCTAGGGGTTATTGCTCCTCCTTGTTCTAACTAGATGTATAGATGGTGCATCTTTCTAGGGGGAGAAATTAATGACTTATATTTTTTTCCTAGATTGATCTATGCTACCACTCAGGGGGAGTTGGTAGTAAGTGGGATTTTGGTACACATGTGCAGATCTGGTATATGAAAAGTGTTGTTGTTCAAAGTGGTATTTTGTGTTATTGTTTACATTGAATATATCTACTCCTTTGTCCTGAAGTCAGAGAATATGTTGTTTCCTTGTACATGAAAGTGTGTGTTTCCATTTATCCTTGATGCCAAAGGGGGAGAGTGAGAAAATGTGTGTTGCCATCAATGCTAAAGGGGGAGTTTGTTTGGAATTTATTTTCATTGATGTCAATATTTGAGGAGATTGTCAATATTTGTTGTCATTGATGTCAAAAATAATTGTTAGTTATCTTTGTTTGGTAGTGGTTGATAGCCTATTGTCAATGGGCTTATGAAAGTACTTGAATAATTTCTTATGGTTGTCATTGTTGCATGCACTTAAGAAGTGAGGAATATTGATTGGAAATGATTGGCATTGTTAACACATTCAAGTTGGGCCAAAATTTATGTATGATGTTATTGATAAAGTTTATGGTTGGATGTCATGAATTATCTGATGGTAATCAAAGAAGTATTGAGTATAGTTACTATTAGCAGAATTAATCTCATAATGATATATTAAAATGGGGATTAAAAGTGTTGTTGATAGTGGAGATATGTTGTTAAATATCTGAATTATGTCTTATGCTCTCTCTTGATGTTCTTTATGTAGCTTGTGTTTCTAAAAGAAATTTCTAGCCTCCACAAGTTGCTTAAGTGGTTCTATTCCTAGAAGCTACATTGAAGTCTATTTGGGAGAATGCTCCACATTTATCTGATTTTGAAGATATGGTATTTAATTTTGGGATTCAAATTTAGTGTTTTTTGGATGTTGCACTCCTATATTTTTAGGTTACCAGTGTTGCTAAGGAGATTTTATGAATTGCAGAAGGTTAGTAGTGTTTTTGGTTGTCTAGATTGGTCTAGGAAATTATCTGCATTTATCCACATTGGTGTCACTGCTCTTGCATCTTGGTGAATGTGTTCTCAGTGTCTATGCAGTGTCTCAATTCCAATTTCATGTGATGAAGTGGTCTACAAGTTGTTAAACTAATTTCATATCTCATGTTTATGCATTTTGTGCTTCCTAAATAAAGTATTCTATTCATGTGTGATCTATGATGGCTATTGATGACATGGAAATATGAAAGAAGTGTATGGAATTATTTTTGGATGTTCATGGAACATCCCCATGTGATCTACATGTTTTTTATTGTCCTCTTTGGTGATGCATTGTGTCTTGAGTTAGCTTTCTATGTTATTTATAGATATCTGGATGACAGGGCTTATTATTTTACTTGTGCCACATGCTTGGGGGTCTGCACCAATAGTTGAAGATGTGCTATGATAGAATTGGGTCATGACCTATCTTTTTTGGGATTGCATCAAGTAAATTCAACTAGAAGTATTTTTTTAGTTTGACTAGTTGTGTACTTCACATTTCTTCAAACATGTTTCCTTGATGTCGACTTAGACGGATGTGTGCCAACATGTGAATTTTTTTAGATCACATTGGAAGATGTGTTAAGTTTTTTTGGTCCTCTCTATCCTTAGGATAGTACTGCATTATGCTTTGGTTTTCGACTTGTTGAATTCATTGTTTATCTTCTTCCTAGACAACCTAATTGAAGTTTTAAAGTGTTGTGGTAGATATAAATGCAAGATATTTTTAAACACAACGTGGTGGAGAAGTATAAAAGTGTGTGAAAAAGAAAGTTTGGCTTTTCTTTGAAGATCTCATATAAGAAGTGTGAAAGTGTGAAAGACAAAATCAAATGTGCTATAATGCCTCAATCAACAAAGTGTTATGTTGACAAACATTGTATTCTTTCTCTAAATATTTGTATCCTACTCTAAGATAGTGAATCTCATTAGGTCCTTGCATCTTGCTCCTGAATTTGTGTTTAATTTAGTTGTGCAATTCCTTTTTATCTTAGTCATAGATATTGTACCTTAGTTTGCAAGTCATTTTTGGTAGTGATCCTTTATATTATGAGTTCACTCTCACTGTGGTTTTTCCCTCATTGGGTTTTCCATGTAGATCTAGTGTCTCCTTATGCATATGTTTTTTCTCTATTTTTTTCTCATTTCTATTATTTTTTTTAAGGATAGAATAGTTGTATCTTTCATTATTGAAGATTGTTGATCTTATTGAGGGTTTAAATGCTACATAAGTTTAAGGTTTTTGATTGGATTAAGAAGTTTATATTGTACTGAAGAGTGTCTAGGTTCCAGAAAGGTTTATGTTTTTTATTAGACTAATTCACCTCCTTCTCAATATTTGGGTGTGTCGAACTCTACATCATCTAATAGTACCACTAAGGGAAAAAATAGTCAATCAAAAGTAACAAAATGCACCCTTAAATAGCATTGCTCATCAAAGAAATTTAAAAGTTGCTAGATAATGGTTTTATTTGACTAGTGGATTATCTTGAGCGGGCTTTAAACTTGTTCATTTCCACTAAACCTATTGGGGGCATCTAAATATGCATAGACTTCATATATTTAAATAAGGCATTTCTAAAGGATGACTTTCCTTTACCCAACATAGATATAATCATAGATTTAACAAGGAACAAAATGACATCCTTAATGGATGGGATTTTAGGCTACAATTAGATCTGAATTTCCCCTAAGGAACAACAAAAAATAGAACTCACTTGTCCATGGGGGACCTTTTGTTTGAATTTCATGCCCTTCAGCCTTAAAAATTTGAAAGCTACCTATCAACAGGCTATGTCAACTATCTTCCATGACATGATGCATAGCTTTATGGAATATTATGTAGATGATCTACTATAAAAATCAATCACTAGGGAAAGTCATCTAGACATATTGGCCAAATTTTTTGATAGACTGGAGAAGTACAACCTTTGGCTAAATCTTAAGAAGTGTGTTTTTGGGGTGACATCTAAAAATTTACTGAAATATATTTGATCTAAAATAAGAATCAAGGTGGACCCAACAAAGGTAAAAGAAATAATTGACTTGCCTCCTCCCACCACTCTCAAATAACTATGAAGCTTGCAAGGAAAACTAATCCATTCACTACTTTATTTCACAACTAGTGGAAAAATATCACCCTTTTATACACCTCTTACATAAGGGTGTTTCCTTCAAGTGGGACAAAAAATTGTCAAAAGGAATTTTAGCAACTAAAAGAGTATCTAGCATCTCCTCTAGTATTATTGTGACCAATTTAGGATAATCCTTTTCTATTATATATATCTGTCACACCAACAACATTAGGTGCACTCCTTCCACAACATGATGATACAAGAAGAGAAAGGGTAATATATTACACTAACCATACTTTGGTAGGCTATAAAATTGATTATAGATAGATTAAATGTGCTTTTTTAGTGGTTATATTTGATTCACATAAGCTAATAAACTATATGATCAGCCACCAGAATAAAATTATTACAAAAATTGTTCCTCTCAAATTTTTTTTAACATGGCCACTCACAGGGAGACTAGCTAAATGGGCTATGATCCTTAGTGATTTTTACATTGAATATATAGATATGAAGGTGATCAAAGGACAAGTGATCATAGACCAACTAGAAGACGCCCCTAGTATAGTTGATCACCCACTAGTTTATGTTTTCCTAGATGAGGGAATATTCACAATAACTCATACTTAGATATGTAATGAAACAAAGAAAATTAGGAACCGTAGATCTAATGTGTAAACCTAGGATTCAAAATTTGATGCTTTGGGTGTTATTTTCTTATGTTTCATTAAGATGAAGATCAACAAGGTGTTTAGATTGAATTTCAGCCATAAAGTTAATTCAATCATACTTGGATCTACATGCTATTGTCTTAGAATGGATTGGAATTTATTTTCCTTCACTAACCTAATTAGACTATATGACCTAATATGCAAAATGCAATAATCTAACAATTAACATACTAAAATAGTAAATTACCTAGGCACATTTGGGAAGTGCAAAGGATTGTGTACCTATCCTAAAAAGTTTTTGTTGGTTTGAATATATGGATACAGTCATTGTAGGGCGTATGAGTATGTGTACACATTTTTAGCTCTATTTTTTAGGTCCTCTTATGATAGATACATGCTTTTGATTCCTGGTTGGAGAGTTGTCAGAACATTGCTGGATAATTCTGCAGGTGAGTTTTTGTGAGTTGACAAGATGTAGGGCTTCAATTGTAACAATTAAAATTTTATCTATAAGCTTCCTTCAATCCTATTCAAACATAAAATCTACACATTCATAAAGAGAAGATATTCAACATTTGATCTTTTATCTTGAGAATTTTAGATTACTGAATTGGATGTTTAAGACATATATTCAACCATGAATGAAGTTATTATAATCTATTTTATTATATAAATATATAAAGTCGACCACAAGCCCTTTATTTTTTAAAAGATATGTTGTGTTATTTAGGGGCTTTCCTTAGTCAAACCCCATGTTAGTGTTTCCATTTCCACAATGGCAATGTCAATGATAAATGGATAAATGATAGGAAGGAATGATGAAATCATAAAGTGCTACAACTCACCACCCTTAAATGGCTTCCTTGAAGGACTGAAGTCATGCAAATCACTCCAAGGTCTTGGATCTTGCTTTCTTGAATTCTTGAATTTCTTGGAGACCTACAACAAGGGTTATCCTTCACAAACAATGATAACATAAACACATGTGAACACACATAAGATTTGGCATGATGTTAGGATCTTAAATTGTTGCAATAAAGCTCTGAAATGCTACTCCTGACTTGCTTGATAGTGCTCTTGATTATAAGTTTCCCAATATTTTTCTTGTTGATTTTAAAATGATGCAATAAATAGGTATTTATAGGCATTTCTCCAATTTCTCAAAAAATAAATCCTAATATCTGACATTTGTAATTTGAATTTTGAATGTTAAAATATTGACACTGACATATCCAAAATTGATCCTCCAAAAGATAGGGGGACCCATACACCCTAGGGTGAATGGGTCCTAGAACTATTTTCTAGGATATTAAGTGTCAAGGGAAAAATAATAATTAGATGCATTTTTTCAATGCTTGTTGGAAAGTGGTACAAATGGGTTATAGAATGCATAATTTAGGAAATTAGGGACCCAATTTGGCTCAATAATTTAAGGGGAGAAAAACATAGTGTGAAATTGTCAAGGGTGACAATTTATGATGCTACATGTAAATTGTACTTTGATGGATCATACACACAACATGGATCAAGAGTAGGTATATTATTGATCACCCCCAAGGTCATTGTATACCTAAATCATATCATTAGGAATTCCCATGTACAAATAATAGAGTAGAGTACAAAGCATTGATCACATGACTTAGAACAACAATACAAGGGTAACTCAAGCAAATTAAAGTCTACAAAGATTCTCAACTAGTTATAAAGTAGGTGAATTATGAGTACCAAACCAAAGATGAGAAACTTCTACCTTACAAGAAAATGGCAGAGAGTTTTAAATAGTACTTCATTTACATAACATTTGAATAGGTTCTAGGACTAAGTAGAAAAGTAGTCGATGCAATGGTGACCATTGGATCTATATTAGACATGCCTCATAATACCCAACAATGTTAATTCCTAGTGGAACAACTCTTGGTCTTGACTTTTGATGTCCCAAAGTTTGAACTAATGTGCGGAATAATTGGTCCCAATTCCCATTAGTACCATGAGATTTATAATTATCTTCATCTCCAAATCCTTCCCTCAGACTTATCTGCTAATCAGAAAAATATTTTCATAAGATGATCAGCTTGTTCCTTATTTTAGGTGATACACTATATGAGAGAGGCTTTGATGGTACACTCCTTAGGTGTCTTAACATGGATAAAGTACAAACTGCCCTATAGGAGGTACATGATGGTATTTGTGGGGCACATTCTAGTGGTCTGAATACATCCAAGAAACTATTAAGAGTGGAATACTATTGGCCTACAATGGAACAAAACACCTACCAATTTGCATGTAAATGTTTGAAGTGTCAACAACATGAAAATATTATACATGAACTTGCACATAAATTGTAAGTTGTAGTGTCATAAATTATCCCCCTTGACAATTTCACACTATGTTTTGTCCCCCCCTAAATTATTGAGAATAATTAAGTACCCAATTTCCTAAATAATACATTCTATAGCCTATTTTTATTGCTTTCTAAGAAATTGCAACCATTGAAAAATGCATTGATTTAATGTTTTTCCCTGAAACCCTATTACCTAGAAAATAGGTGCAGGATTGGGATGCCCTTGGGTGTTTGAGTATCCCTATTTTCTAGGATCCAAATTTGAATATGTCGATGTTGGTATTTTAACATTCAAAATTCAACTTGCAAATGTGAACTATTGGAATCTAATTTGCGGGAAATTGAATAAATACCTATAAATACCTAGTTATTGCATCATTTGAAAAAGGAAAAAGATATATATAGAAAACTATTGGAAAAATTATGATCAAGAGCATTATCAAGCAAGTCAAGAGTAGCATTTCAGAGCTTTATTGCAGCAATTCAAGATCCAAACATCATGTCAAATTCTATGTGAGTTTACGCATGTATATGTTAGTATTGTTTGTGAAGGCCAACCCTTGTTGTAGGTCTCCAAGAAATTCAATCATTCAAGCAAGAAAGATCCAAGACCTTGAGGTGATATGTATGACTTTAGTCCTTCAAAGAATCCATTTAAGGGTGGTATGTTGTAGCACTTTGTGATTTCATCATTCCTTCCTATCATTTATCCATTTATCATTGGCATTACCATTATGGAAGTGGAAAAACTAACATAGGGTTTGACTAAGGCAAGCCCTTAAATGACACAATATTTCTTCCCTTTGTGAATGTGCAGATTTCAAGTTTAGAGATAATTTAAAATATTTTAAAGATCATTTATCCACTATTTCTTTCAAAACCCTACATCTTGTCAACTCACAAAAACTCACCTAAAAAATTATCCGAAAATGATCTGACAATTCTTCAAGAAGAAATAGGTATCTCAAATCTAACATAGAGGACTGTAAAAGAAGAGTAAGATACCCCTAAAAGTACTCAGGTGCCCTTGGGTGAATTTTTCCTCCTATAGTAACTGACATGAAACTTTCAAGATAGGTACATATGACCCTTCCTCCCCCAAATCTACCTATAATTCTTTGTTTCAATCTGTTAATTGTCAGAATCTTGCATTTTTCATATTAAGGCACATAGTCTAATTAGGTTAATCAACGAAAGTCAATTCCAATTCATTCCAAGACCCTAAAAGATGCAAATCTAGGTTTGATTAGCCCATCTTCATGGTTGAAAGTCAATATAAACACCTTGTTGATCTCCATTTTAATGAAACATTTAAAAAAGAACACTCACAACACACACAAAACACAAAATTTGAATCTTAGGTTTTACACATAAGACCTAGGGTTCTCATTTTATTTATTTAATTTTGGTGAACCCAACCTGTTAACACTATATACCTTCTAAAATTCACCCTAGATCTAGGTTTTGCATTGAATTGTCTTCCATTATTTATGTAGGGTTTCATTTTTTGCACCATAAAGGACATAAAAATTCAAAAAATTGCATGTTATATTGCATCATAGGGTGCATTAAGGTTTATTTCAGTCATTTAGGTCAGATCCATATTGAAGATTGTATTCATAATTTTTATTTTTTGTTCAAGCATTGTTACACATTTGCATTCAAGTAAAATTGTCTTAAATTGAGCAAATTTTGGAGAAATAGTGACTTTCAAAACTCTTTACACACAAAAATAGAGCACTTAGATAGTCTAATAAATATTCATTTTTTTTAGTTTTCAGACACCCTATCAAGGACATAGATGCCCTTGGGTGCCTCTATCCTTTTACACTTTAAACAAAAAAATTTACACACTCTTCTATCTCAGTGTCTTCAGTCTATGTCTTTTTCTAGATTTTTGTTTTGGAATTATTAATTGCATTCATTTAGGCATCTTTCATATAGCTCAAAAAGTGAAAAAAGAAAAAAGAAATTGTTTTATTTCAAAATTGCATCAAACTCATCATTTTTAGATTTAGACATCTTACAATTAGTCAGTTTTTTGCATTTTAGATCAGAAAAATTGCATTCAAAATTATTATTTATTGTTCACATATTGTTATACACTTACATTGGTATAAATTGAGAAAATTTTGGAAACACATTTACTATCAGACCTATTTGCAACCAAACCCAGAATCCTTGAACATAATAACACACAGTCAAACTTTGAATTTTCAAAAAACCTTCCTAGGATATAGATGCCCTTGGGTGCCTCTTTCATCCTAGTTTTGGCTTAACCGAATTTTACATAAATATTTCTTGTTGCATTCTTTGTCTTTTTTTGTCATTTTCA
The DNA here is from genome assembly GCA_007115665.2 of Sequoiadendron giganteum. Lineage (NCBI taxonomy): Eukaryota > Viridiplantae > Streptophyta > Pinopsida > Cupressales > Cupressaceae > Sequoiadendron > Sequoiadendron giganteum. The sequence goes on along the minus strand of CM021110.1, from coordinate 163,610,811 downwards.
TTTTCTTTCTCAATATTTTGTTGTGGTTATTTGATAGTTTAGTGTTCATTTTGGGTACAATTAGTGTTTTGAAACTTGCATGAGCTTCATGACCTGGTGTCCTATTGCCAATACTTCAATGAGATGTAGTTGTAGACATATGGAATCCCATGTTGTTGTTACATCCATTGTGGATCTCAAGTCTTCCAAATCTTTCATGCACAATATTATCAATAATCAATCCATTTTGGATTCCATCCCTAATTCTACCATACCAATGATAACCTTACAATCACCCAGTTTTAAAGAGGTTGAAACTATCATTGCCTATGCTCCTAAAAAAAACTAAAAAAATTGGACAAAGATCTAGGACTTCAAGGCTATGTGAGTATTGAATATCTAGATGACATAACAATACCTATAATAGATAACATGAGAAAATTGATTAGTGATTCTCAAGAATTAGAGGTTTTATGTAGCCTAGCCCATATAGTTGATGCTAATTTACCTATAATGGCTAGTTGCATTCATGCTTTGGAATACACTCAAATTCAAGAGGAAATCAATTCTCCCTCCCTACAACTATAGCCTCTATCCCTCCATACATGAATCCAACTATCACTTCAATGATATAACAAAGAATTGGCATAAATCCAACATTAGGCCTTTCTACTAGAAATCCTTATGGTTTTGGGTTCTCACATGTGACACCTCAATTTTCATCCCCTCTGATAAATTTGAAACATAGTAGTCAACCAATAACATACACAATCCAACCATATTCACCAGATTAGCAAAACATTTCAACCAATTATTCAGTCATTAACCAAACTTTATAAAATGTAACCTCACTTCAAGAACAAATCTCAACATTGAACCAAAACCAAAATAGGAAACCATTGTAATATATAAAAATAATCCTACTATCACTTGAAATATTGAAAACACGAATGCCACAAAACATAGAGATACCCCTATTTTACAAGTACAATGGTAAAGGAGACCCTATAAATCATATATTGGCATATATGACCTTATGTAGTGACTTCATTTTTGAAGATTAACTCCTACATAAACTCTTTCCTAGGTTAATGAAATACATGGCTTTAGAATGGTTTTGTTCATTTCCAAATAACTCAATCCACTCTTTCAATGAAATTTTGGAGGCCTTCCTCCAATATTTCCAAGTAAAAATTGGACCTCAAATTACATTAACTAATTTAGTATGATGCAAACAAAAGAAAAATTAAAAGGTCACATAATTTATAGGGCTTTATCAGTTGCTTTATTCAAAAATAAATCTTACTCTTCCTAATGTAGATGTTCAAAGATTATTCATACAAAACTTTCAACCTAACATAAGGGATAAGATCTTGTTGATGAAATTTTTTTCCTTTATACATTTATGTATGACTCTTCATGATTATTAGAATTTGGTTAGTCAGTATGAAGAGACATCTTCATCGAATCCTACTAGGAAATCTAAATCCATATCTCAAAAAAATTACCAACCATTCGAAAAGAAAAATAAGAACTTTACCAAGTTCCATACACCTCAAATAACCAACCACATTGAACCTCAAGTTTCTACTATAACTTCAACCTTGTACCAATTTAGATCATGAAATATACAATTTACTCAATTGCTTGATTTCATACATTTGATCATGTTGTGACTTTTAAATAGGAAATTAATATGGTTTCCTCCAATTAGACCTATGGAAAAAACTAAGCCTCTACCTCCAAGTTACAATCCTAATGAATTTTGTCAATATCATAACACAAGAAGATCTGATACAATTTGATGCATGCATCTTAAAAATTAGATTCGAGACCTCTTTGATTTTGATCATATCCAATTGGGAAGTGTTAATGACCAAGGAAATAAATCTATTGCCCCACCTAATCAAAACTTACAAATTTTTAACAATATGATTTCAAACCATTCATCTAACTTTGTGCAATCTTGTGAAGTTAAGAATTATGAGATGAATTTTGATAAGACTGATGACATGAATGATGATTACAATGATAAGAAGAGTGATGATGAGGATGGCCTACAAGATATGGTAACTCTCATAGACATTAAACCTTGTAAGGTCCAAAACACATTATTACCTTAAAAAAATTTCACCCTTATTGATGCATCCATACATGCACCCAATGGTCCTCTCTATATCACCAAATGTATTAATGATAAGCCCAAAACTAGGATACTCATTGTTCCCATGTGTGGAGAGAATATGATCACTAAGGAATTATTGTTTTTGTATGAAATTTATCGAGATTCTTATTAAAAATTGAAAGCATCATTCCTACGATAGGTTCAATCATTCTTCCTCTTAAGGTTGGACTGAAACAATTATATATATATAACTATCCATCATCTTGATGTCAGACCAATTCCTTGTGAAGTTAAGCTACCCATGGCTACATCCATGAATGTCATCCTGTCAATTATTCAAAAGTGCATAAAGTTCCAATTTGAAAACAAGATATTTATAGTTCATCATAGTGGGTTTAATCCTTTGTTCTCCCGTGGAAACTTTTCATTGGATTTATTTTGGCCTCAACCTATGGAACCTATTAAGCCTCATGAGGGTTTTTTATAGGTCATACCAAAATTTTAAGGAAAAGCACATAACATATTTATCTTACCAATATCCCTAAAATGATAAGTCTATGGTTGTTCCTCCTCCACCAGTTATGGATGAGCCCATGCCTCAAGAAAAGATCCTTCCAACTAACAAAGGTAAATATGTTGTGGTTCCTCCACCAATAATGTATAAAAGAACAAGAGATAATCAAATGATTCATTTTGTGCCTCCAAAGATTAAAAAAAAGTGTATAGACCTAGAGAGATAGTGATTTGCCAACCCTCGATGGTTCCTTTAGTTCCTCCCTTAAGGGAAGAAAAGATAAAAATGGTCAAAAAACCCAATCCTATGCCATCAAAAATTTACAATTGTGCAAGAAGAAACCGAAATTCTAAAGAGAGTAGGTGTAGGAATCATGATGTTGCTCATTAGTTGGAAATATATGCAAGCCACCCAAGAAAAAATACAACTTTCACCAAAACAAGACAATGAACTAAAACAAGAGGTGAAACAAGAATATACAATTACCATTGTTATAAAACCTCCTATTGTAATTAATTTGGATGATGAAGATGAGATTGCTAAAATTTATGAGCAAGTGCATAATGAGCTTAATTTTTAGTTTTCAAAGTCTATGAATTTAGATCAGGAAAACTATGATGATCCTCTTGAGGAGAGTGAACCACCATGTGTTGAACCTAGTGATAATCCTACTATAACACTTGTTGTAGTCCCTTTGTCTTTTTTTTCCTTCTCTACATGATGAGAAAGATTGGGATGCAAATGACCTACTTTAGGTCAACTCGCATGTGTGGTGCTCCTTTATGTTTGTTTCATGTGTTCTTTATGTTTTCTTACATGTGATGTGATCTCTCATTTTGTACTACTTGGCATGCCTATGTGTTTGTGAGTTTACTTTGGATGAACATTGTAGCTCCATTGGTGCAATGATACAAAGGAAACACGACTATTTTGGTATTCTTTTATTTGTATCTCCATCCTTCTCTACATTGTAAAATTTGTCTTCTTTGACTTGTGTTTTACTTTTGGGGAAGATGCAAGGCCTTGACACATGTAGGTCTCTTCCATTTTGACCCAAAATATTTTTAGTTCAAGATTTCCCTCTATGTTTCATTCCTCCAATGTGTTCATTGTTTCACGTGTATTTAGGGAATGATGTCAGTTTTGAGCTCTATTATATTACTGTAGCAAAGACGTATACTGGCTCCAAATCCATGGATCCCTTACGTGTTCATATTTTCTATTTTATATTGCATTAAACTTGGGAGAAACCCCTTATCATGATGCAGCTTTATTTAGAAACATATCATTGACATAGGGCTTTCCAAATAATCTCTTGTGGCCTTTTATCACATGAAATTTATTATTTTCTACCTTAAAGAAATTTCTCACAACATGGTCTTTTTCAATTTATTTAAGGTGGGGGAATATATTGGCATTATTTGCTTCACTTTTTTCACATGTGTTGGACTTAGTGGTGCGTTGAAATTAGCATATTTTTCTTCACTTTGTTCATGCATGTTGAACTTAGTGTTGTGTTAGCATATCATCTTGATCATTTTGTGGCACCTTATCAAAGTTATTAGGGAGTATAACTCTTGGTATGGTTGACATGGGTGCAAACCTAGTGAATATCAAACTTCACTAGACCTAATATGTTTCTCATTTTTCTACTTTGTAATGGGTACACACCTAGTGAATAAATAACTTCACTAGCCCTAGTGTGTTTCTCATTTGTGCTTGCGGGCTCACCTAGTGAATATCGGACTTCACTAGCCTATGTTGCCCTCCATTTTGTGATTCACCTAGGAAATATAGGAATTTTTTGTGGTGCAGTCATGAATTCCTATGCTGTGGATCCCAGCATAACATAGCTTTCTATCCCATGGTTATTCATACCCTCCTTTTTGTATTTTATTTTGACATTGTTTATGTTTGTGTATGTTTTCTTGTTTCATTTCATACATTTTTGTGTTCCTTTGTGGTTATGGGATCTTGGATCTTGGGGGCTTATGAAATCCCCCTTGATCCTTAGTCATCCTATATTTTCAACATTCAGATAATCAGACCCCTCTTGACATATATTTTCTACTTTAGTGTTATTTTGAGCTTAAGTTCAAAATCTCAGTAAACTTGGGGCTAAATGTAGCATTGTAAATGATCTCCCTTGAAAATTTCACAATATATTTTGTCCCCCCCTAAATTATTGATCCTAATTAAGTACCTAATTTCCTGAATTATGTATTCTATAGACTATTTTTAACATTTTTTGAGAAATTACAAGCATTGAACAAATGAATTGATTTAATGTTTTACCCCTAACACCCTATTTTGTAGAAAATAGGGCCAGGATTTGGACACCCTTGGGCATCTGAGTCCCCCTATTTTTTCAAGATCTAAATTTGGATATATCAGTTTTAGCATTTTAAGATTCAAAATTCATCTTACAAATGTTGGCTATTAGAATATAATTTTGAGGAAATTAAATAAATGCCTATAAATACCTAATTATTGCATCATTTGAAAACTTAGCAAGATATATCTAGAAAAATATTGAAAAACATATGATCACAAGCACTATCAAGCAAGTCAAGAGAAAAATTTCAGAGCTTTATTGTAGAAATTCAAGATCAAAACATCATGTCAAATATTATGTGAGTGTTGTCAAACAGATTGCACCCATATGCTTGAATAATAAAATTTAGAAATCTGTTGAAACATTGAAACTAATTCTAGATTGTGGGTATCCTATAAGGAATTAGACCTTCAGATTCTAGGCTGGTTTCTATGAATTTTTCTGATTAATGTTTGGGTAAATTGTTGGGAAAAGGATAAAAGATTAAATCTAAATTCTGAACGATGACAATTAACGATGGTGATGCACTGAAGAATTCAATATGCAGACTTAACTCACAGAATGATTACTGACTATTTTCATTTGCACAACCTGATCTAAAAGCTCAAAACACTTGAATATTTTAAATAGAGGCTTTTAAATAAGCAATCATAGAAGGGAAATATGATTCCCACAACTAGACTGTTTGATTATTGATTAGCACCATGTTTAACCAGTGGATTTAAACTTTGATGTACACAAAAATTCATTAAGCAGAAAGAAATATTTAAAGGTTTCAAAAATTGTAAACACAATAATCACTTTGATTAATCCTGCATGACAATGATGCTTGAAAAATTGAAGTTGAATTCTAAAAACATGGTAATGAAAGGAGACTTTCTACAAAAACACACTAATTGACCTATAAACCTACTGCTATATTAATTTGAAAATAAAGTTGAGTTACAAAATAATTCTCTTTGCAAAATGCAAAGGAGAAAAATAAGAACTAAGGAAAAAATAGTTAAGTTTTTTCAATATATACAAAAGCCTTCAAAAGGCATGGAGATAGAACTGAAAGTTAAACTCAAAGAGAAGATGATAACTCCAAGGCCATTTATGAGAAAGAGCAAAAAGGCCTAAAAAAGAGGCTCAAATCCATGCGAAAATGAGTGCACTTAGGTTCAAACTCACTGTCAACTATTAACTGAAACATGCAACACCCAAACTGAAATGCAAATCCCTGAAAAGGTGGGCCCAAGCATGCGAAAACCCCCTCATTTGTGTCAATCTGCCCATGAAATCAAAACTCCAGATTTTCTTTATATGATCAATCTTTAGTTAATAATCTCTGATTCTTTTGTTCCACTTATATCCTTTGCATAATAAAAATTAAAGCAATTCATAATTTATTGCTTTAATATTAATTACATTGTTATCTTGACTTTAATACCATGCAAAAGAAAAATATAAGATGGTAAAGTTGAACTTAAATTAACTCCTTGCAAAAGTGTATGTATACACGTAAGGTATTCATAAACACTTAGCACCTAACAAAAGAATTATGAAAAGGTGTTGAAAATAAGGGAAAATGTCTTTTATGCTAATTTCGACCATTCTTTAGGGTAAAAGGGACCCTAAAGTCATATTTGCAGCCACATTGTGTCACATTCTTTTTACACTTGCATTCTTTTTGATCTGGAAGCTTCACCTCCTTGCGCTTCCATGCTGAGTGCTAGGGTTTGATACTAGAATCAGGGATTTTCACCATTATTCTCATCAATTTACCTTTACAATCCTTGGTAAGTATCCCATTACATTTTTTCTGATTCTATTTACTCTTTTTAATGAGGGAAAATGGCCTCTAGGCCACAACTACCACTGGTTTTTTTGATGTATTCTTTGTGCCTTTTTCATTGGGCCGCCATGGATTAGTTCGAACCCATCATTTGGAAGCTCCAAGGCATATCTTTTTCAACTAAGACATTTATGAGAACTTCAACGATCTTTTCCTATAGTTAGTATGCTAGCACTACCTGGTAAGTTATTATTCGAGCTCTGCATTACCATGTCTGCAGCTCTATGAAAATATTTCTAGGTATTTTTTGTTGTTTGTTAGCTTTGCCAATACCTTTCAATCTAAGGCCGTCATTATTATGCTTCTCTACAACCTGAGCTTCACTTGGAGGATTTGTTGATGACTTTGGCCACCATGTTGTTGGTATGATTTCAAATTTTGAGTTTACAAGCTCCTGTAATATGATATTTGGTCATGACTTCCTCTTTGTAGACTTTAATTTTGAGTTTTTGTAAACTAGCCACTATGTATTCTAGGTATTACCTATTGCATAGGACACCATCAAAAATATTTGGTATCCATTGTCTTCAAACCTTCATCCACAGTGAGACTAAATTAATAAATCTTTTGGGTATCTAAGTCTTTAGACAAAATAATGAAGAAACTTCGTAGAAGACCTTTTGCCTTTATTTATTTTTCTCAAAAAATCTGCCACCGTGAGTATTAGATCTCCTATATTCCTTGAGTATTTCTTTCCTCTATTAAATTTTGCACTAATGGTTGTCACAAATTTCTGGGTATCTCTTCGCTTCCTATTTGACTTGTTTCCTTCATGAGTAATCATTGTCCTCCATAAGTGAGCAAAAAAAACCCTCCATTCTCTATTGTTTGTAGAAAAAAGAAAAACCCTCTGCATGTTTCATGGAATAACTATATGCTGATTTTCTATTTTGTCCATCATATAGAAACTTTGAAGCTCCACGAACCTTTTGCATATCTTTTCTATTACTAAATGTTATTCAAAAAACTGGCATTTTTGTTGTTAACAGCCCATTAAGATTTGCTTCCTCATTTTGATGATCATGCTTAGCCTTACATTAGTATTGTACTTTCAAAGGCATTGATATCATGAATGGAGGTTTGTTATTTGAATGTTTTGTTTCTATTTCAAGGTCATGAATGAGCAGTTGTGGGCTTCATCTTATTTGCAAGCCTTCATATATCTCTGCTAGCTGTAATAGTTACTATGCAATGAAACTCTATTGCTAATCATTACTCTATGTAGTTTGCATTAGAAATTGCTATTTGATGTTTTTTCATTCATTTCAGAACTGCACCCTGTTGAAACAATATCACTATTCTTTATTGATATTTCAATAGCACCATTTTAAGTACTTGAGAAGCCCTTTGTGTTCCTCCTACAACTTTCTCTATAAATGGAAAAGAGCATAATCTTGTTGAACCAGACATGGTTGTAACTTCATCATTATGATTCTTGGCCATTACAACCGATGAAAAACTATACATATCATGCATCACTACTCCTCCTGTAGACTATTATATTCTCTTGAAATTATGAAAACACCTCAATGCACGAATACTTTGTTTCTCTTCAATTTAAAGAGGCTCTATACTTCATTTAGATGTAATTTGAAAATGCAAAGTAGAGCTGAAACAAAATATCGATGAAATATATGAATTCTCATACTATTTGATCCTTTCTTGACATGAAGAGAAAAGTTATGGTGTATGCTCAAACTATTTTTCCTAAATCTCTTTTCAAATATAGCAGCTTATTTGATTATTTATTTGTTTCAGCAGCTCTTTTGATGATTGTTTTAACATTAATGAACTCTCATATGTAACCTGAGATTGTGACTTCCTTGATATGTCAAGCTCAACCCTTGTGGGAGCCTTTTTTACTCCATATATTTGATAAAATGATCATGAACATAATGAACCTATTCCTACACAGTGAACAAACATGCTAGCACAATAAAAGAAGTTGAAAGCTTCCTTTTTTCCTTAAGCTCTTTGAATTTTTGTAATCATCTGATGGATGCCTGATCGATTGTACTCTATATTTATGTTGGTAGTGTAGGCATATGATAGTATTTGATTTGCATTTCTCTAACAATATTTCTATCAACTTGTCAGTACGCTGGAGCTGGAGCTGAAAACTGGAAATGGAGTTGGAGCTGGAGCTGGCGTCACAACTAAAAACCTCAACTTGTCAATGATTCGTCATTCTAGGCAATGATGAATCACCTTCTACCCTATGCTTTCTCTATTTTCAGTTGTATAGTTTTCTTTTTCTTGTGCACCCCTTATTTGATTGTAAAAATAAAAATGAGTTACTCCCACGGCTTGTGTGGGATTCTGGTTCGTACATTATGAATAAAACAGCAAATATTATGCAAACTTATGAAATCATTTTGAAATTATTTTGCATAATATCACTGAAATTTACACTGTTATGAAACAATGCATAATATGAGTACTTTAGGAGAAATTTTTTAAACAATTTGTGTACCTTGGCTTGAATTTACAATTCAGCTCTACCTGTTTGAGCTGGTAGTGAAAAATAGGTAACAAATTGGCAACCTCTACAGAGTGTTTGCCTACTAAACACCATACACCAGTTGTGTAGCTTATCCATTGGGCATGGAGTCTATTTTTTCTCTTAACCTCCTTTTAAAAACTCTATAACTTAGCTTCACACAAATAAACTGAAAAGAACTACTGCAATTCTGTTTATGGAAGAATCTGAAACCCCAGTGTAGTGATTGCACTTTATCAAAAGAAAAACAAAACTAAATGAAACTAATGTGCAATGAGCACTTATTGAAAACATACTAAACTAAAAACTTAAACTACTATGTACAACAAGAATTAAAAAACTGCTTAATAGCACTGCTTGAGATGGATCCCATTAATGAGGATTGGCAACACTTCTCCATCCAACCTTGAGAGCTGGAAAGAGTTATGCTCTTTCTTTTCTATTATAATGTATGGGCCATCCCACATGGCATAAAACTTAGAATTTTTTCTAGGACTTCTCTTCAACTCATCCCATTTGAAAACTAAGTCACCTTCATTGAAGACTCTTGCGACTGCTTTCCTATCGAATGTCTTTTTCATCTCAGAATGATGAATTTGAAGCTTTCTGGAAAGCTTCTTTCCTAGTTTCATCCAACTCTGTTAACTCAACAAGCCTAACTTGCATTGGCTGCTCCTCAAGTAACTCCAATTCCTTTATGTAGCTCAGAGTTGGAAATTCTATTGAAATAGGCAGCTTCACCTCCTTACCATAAAGCAAAACATACGGTGAAAAAATTGTTGACCGTTTTGGTGTAACTCTATCAACCCAAAGAGATAATTTAAGATTTTCATGCCATGACCTCTAATTATCTTCAATTGTCTTTTTAATGATCTTAATTAGATTCTTGTTTGTCGATTCTTCCTGTCCATTACCCTAGGGGTAATAATTGGACAAAGTGTTCAAAAAAAATTATTCTTTACTGACCAATTTGAAACTTTTAAGCCAACAAAGGCTAAAGAATTATCTGGAATAATGGACTCAGGTGTACCAAACCTAGAAACTATGTCTTGATAAAAATTTAAAATTGATGTTTCATTTGCATCTTTTAGAGCAACTGCTTCTGTCCATTTCATGAAGTAATCCATTGCTGTCAAGATCCACTTGTGCCCTGCACTTGATGGTGGATTAATAGGACTGATGAAATCAAGTCCCCAATTTCCAAATGGTTTCTCAACCTGAATTGGATTCAGGGGCAAAGCTGCTAACTTTTGTTTCCCTGGAAACAGTGAACATTTAGTGCATTTTTTGACATAATCATAAGCATCCTTGAAAAGGTCTAGCCACTAATACCCTGCTTTCATGATTTTTAAAGTTGTACTATGTGGTGCAAAGTGACCTCTAGCAGGCCCATCATGGAATTCCTCCAGAATTCTTTCAATCTAATCTGGGTTGATACATCTGAAAAATACTCCATTAAAGTCTTTTTTATATAAAACATCATTTATTATTGCATAAGGAATTTCCTACAATCTATAATACCTTCATTTAGATTTATCCATACCTTCTGGGCAATCTCCAGAATGCAATTAATGGATCATTTGATGAATCCAATCAACTGGAACAGTTGAAATAGTAGGTTCCTCTTCGTTATTCAAAAGTGTGATGACCTCTTCATTGTTGTTATGTTCATTTTCTGCAAGTTGTTCACACAATCCATTACCTCAAACAAGCTTGGTAATCTTTATGTTGATATCATATTCCATGACTTTGGTTATCTAGCCTGCGTGCTTGTCATTTATGTCCTTATTTAATAGAATTTCCTTCATTGTTTGGTGAGCTACCAAAAAATTTATTTTATTATTAGATAGCATATGTCTAAAAATTTTGAGACTCCTTACTACAACAAGCACATGATTTTCAACAAATGAATATCTTGTTTCATAATCATGCAAAATTTGACTAAAGAATGCAATGGGTTGTTCAAGTCCTTGATGATTTTGCTGAAAAAGCATAGCAGAAATTGTATCAACACTACCAAATGCATATAATATGGAATCTTTATCAAATTTTGGATTTATTAGTGTTGGGGTTGCTGCAAGTGCCTCTTTAATTTGCTCAAAACTATTCTTACCCTCCTTCATCCAGCTGAACTGCATGTTTTTTTTCAGCATGGATGTAAGAGGTTGCAACAATGCTACAATGTTAGGAATAAATCTCCTAACAAAGTTTATTCTTCCTAAAAAACTCTGCAAACCCTTTCTGTGAGCAGGAAGTGGTAAAGAAAAAATGGTTGTAATGCATTCTGGATCAATAGAAATACCATCTTTTGAAACAATGTAACCCAACAACTTACCTTCGTGAACAACAAAAATACTTTTCTTTGGATTTAAAGAGATTCCTTATTCTCTGCATCTCTCAAAAATCTGTCTAAGATGACCAAAATGTTTATTTGCTTTTCGTCAGAAAACAATGATATCATCTACGTAAACAAGAACAAATTTATTTATCAAACCTTGGAGAGCCATATCCATTGCTCTCTGAAAGGTTTCTCCTGCATTTGACAATAAAAATGGCATCTTTTTGTAAGCCATAGTACCTCACTTGGTGGTAAAGATTGTCATGTACTGGTCTTCTTCCTTAACCAATATCTAGTTATAACCTAAATATCTGTCCAACAATGAGAACCTTTCTAATCCTGAAACAACCTATAGTATCTGCTTCATTGAAGGAAGCGGATAGTGATCCTTAAGTGAAGCTCTATTTAAATCATGAAAGTCAATGCACAATCTTATCTCTTTGTTCTTCTTTCTGATGGGCACCAAATTAGATACCCAAGAAGTGTGCTTGATAGGAAATATAATACTCCCTTCAATCATTTTGTTTAATTTTGTTTTCATCAAGTGTTCTAGTTTTGGATTCAGGGGCCTTTGCTTCTATCTGACTAGTTTTGCATTGGGTTCTAGCTCAATTATGTGCTGAGCTAACTCAGGGTTAAAATATTTTAGATTGCCATATTCCCAAGCGAAGATGTCACTAAATTCTTGACAAAGAGAGATAAAATATTGTTGTTCCTCCTTTGTACAGACTTTTCCAAGCTTGAGAAGCTTGTATTTAAATATTTTTATCGGTTCATAATGTTCCTGCTTTATTGTCATGCCAGATTTATCTTTTCTAACCTGGTCATTAGTGTTAAAAATGGATTCAAGAGTCACCAAACCTTTTGGAAGCTTATTAGACTTTAATTGCATGATTTGATCACCATATTGCTGATCAAACTTGCGTTGGTTTCCAGCAGAGAACTTTGCTTCTTCCATCAGAAAATGGCATATATGTTCATCACTATCAAAAATATTTCAGCTTACATTATTATCAGGTATTGAAGGTCCAACAACTATCTTCACATATTTTTGCACTTGCACATTATGAACATCAGTTGGGATGTCAAATTGTGACCCGATGGCAGCTAGTTTATCAGCGTGCTTATTCTAATTTCTGGGTATTGATTGCAGATTAAATACATCAAACTCTTCAATTAAGTCCCAAACACGATGGTTATACAGTTTCACCAAATCATTATTTGTTAAATTCAGAATCACCAAACACTTGTAAACACTTAATTTTTCTTTCCTTGGCCCACTTTAAACTGTGTATCAATGCTTCGTACTCAACAACATTATTAGAGAAACTGAAAGAAAATGTAAAAGTTGAATAATACCTATCATTTTTAGGTGATATGAGGATTCCTCCCCCACCAGCACCAATCTTACTCCTATATCCATCAAAATACAGCTTCCAAAGCTGATCAGTCTATTGTTCTAACTCTTTTTCCTCCTTGACCAGATTTTGAATGGTCATATGGGGCTCCTGAATCATATAAACGCCCAAACCTACTTCACCCATGAGATTGAATGGGTCAATCTCGTGATTCTTGGCTGCCCACTCATCTAAACTTATATCTAGTATGCCTTTTATAGGTATAGTGGGGTCGAGGGTCATGGATTGATCCTTCTGATCATGGAAAGCTAGGTTTGCATTTATGGGATTTGGCACATAGGGCTTGATATGGTCTTTGGCTAATGGTTCTGACTTAATGGTAACTCTGGTACCATACTTGGTTTTGAAAAACATGTTGCGATGGTATTAATAGGTAAGCCGCAAAACCTTTGAAGTGTTTTTCCTCTAAAAGATGCTACTAGCAGCCTCAAGGAGACGTTCTCTTGCGTAACATGGTGAACTCCACATAGCAAAGCCATATCTCTGATATGCTCAATTGGAGTTGTTTTATCTTCGCCAGTGAAAAAAGATAAACTCTTTAGTGTTGCAATAGGAATATCATCATATTGTGCTAGATTCAATGGGCTCCCCCCATTGAATGGTATGAACGCATGCACTTTTTCCATTAGAGCTACTGGTGTTCTGAAAATTGTAGCTTACAAAATAGGTACAGGTGAGATAGACACTCAGTAGCTTGGTGAATTTGAATGTGAGCCTTTTTGCCTTGTATCCGATCTACCTCTCCTTGATGTGCAAACAATTGGCTCTTTTCTATAACTTGGAGAAACTGATAGATTTCTTAGAGGTGTTTCAAATATTCTTCTTGATGGTATTCCTCTTCTTTTTGGTGAAGATAGTTGCAGATATTCGAATGAAGAAGAGCTTCTTCTAGTCTGGATATTTCTCATAAGCTTGCTACTGATCTACTTTGAAATTTGAAAACAAAGTTGCCAGGTACTTGATGTGGATCTTTTGAAAAGCTAGTAACCTGTTGTACATACCAAAACAGTAGCTTAATTAAAATTTGTCCCACCGAGCATGCCAAAAACTGTTGTCAAACAGATTGCACCCATATGCTTGAATAATTAAATTCAACAATCTGTTGAAACATTGGAACTAATTCCAGGTTGTGGGTATCCTATAAGGAATTAGACCTCTAGATTATAGGTTGGTTCTTATGAATTTTTCTGATTAATATTTGGGTAAATTGCTAGGAAAAGGATAAAAGACTAAATCTATATTCTGAATGATGAAACTTAACTATGGTGATGCACCAAAGAATTCAATATGTAGACTTAACTCACATAATGATTACTGACTATTTTCATTCGCACAACCTGATCTAAAATCTCAAAACACTTGAATTTTTTAAACAAAGGCTTTTAAAGAAGCAATCATAGAAGGGAAATATGATTCCCACAACTAGACTGTTTGATTATTGATTAGTGCAATGTTTAACCAATGGATTTAAACTTGGATGCACACAAAAATTCATTAAGGAGACAAAAATATTTAAAGGTTTCCAAAACTCCAGACACAATAATCACTTTGATCAATCCTGCATGAAAATGATGCTTGAAAACTTGAAGGTGAATTCTAAAAAGATGGTAATGAAAGGATTCTTTCTACAAAAACACACTAATTGACCTGTAAACTTGTTGTTGTATTAATTTGAAAATAAAGTTGAGTTACAAAATAATTCGCTTTGCAGAATGCAAAGGAGAAAAATAAGAACTAAAGAAAAAAAAGTTAAGTTTTTTCAATATATACAAAAGCTTTCAAAAGGCATGGAGATAGAACTAAAATTCAAACTCAAAGAGAAGATGATAACTCCAAGGTGATTTACAAGCAAGAGAAAAAAGGCCTAAAAAAGAGGCTCAAATCCATGCGAAAATGAGTGCACTTAGGTTCAAACTCGCTGTCAATTGTTAACTGAAACATGCAACACCCAAACTGAACTGCAAATTCCTGAAAAGGTGGGCCCAATCATGTGAAAACCACCTCATTTGTGTCAATTCGCCCATGAAACCAAAACTCCATCTTTGCTTTATATGATCAATCTTGAGTTAATAATCTATGATTCTTTAGTTCCACTTATATCCTTTGCATGATAAACATTAAAGCAATTCATAATTTATTGCTTTAATACTAATTACATTGTTATCTTGACTTCAATACCATGCAAAAGAAAAATATAAGAAGGTAAATTTGAACTTAAATTAACTCCTTGCAAAAGTGTATGTATACACGTAAGGTATTCATAAACACTTAGCACCTAACAAAAGACTTATGAAAAGGCATTGAAAATAAGGGAAAAAGTCTTTTATGCTAATTTAGACTATTCTTTAGGGTAAAAGGCACCTAAAGTCATATTTGTAGCCATATTGTGTCACATTCTTTTTGATCTGGATGCTTCACCTCCTTGCGCTGCCATGCTGAGTGCTAGGGTTTGATATTGGAATCAAGGATTTTCACCATTATTCTCATTGATTTACCTTTTCGATCCTTGGTAAGTATCCCATTACATTTTTTCTGATTTTGTTTACTCTGTTTAATGAGGGAAAATGGCCTCTAGGCTGTAGCTATCATTGTTTTTTTTTACGTATTCTTTGTACCTTTTTCATTGGGCTGCCATGGATTAGTTTGAACCCATCATCTGGAAGCTCCAAGGTATATCTCTATCAACTAAGGCATTTCTGAGAACTTCAAAGAGCTTTTTCTACAGTTAGTATGCTAGCACTATCTGGTAAGTTATTATTCAAGCTCTGCATTACCATGTTTGCAGCTCTATGAAAACATTTCTGGGTATTTTCTGTTGTTTGTTAGCTTTGTCAATACATTTCAATCTAAGGCCGCCATTATTATGCTTCTCCACAACCCAAGCTTCACTTGGAGGATTTTTTGAGGACTCTTTCTGCCATGTTGTTGGTATGATTTCAAATTTTGAGTTTACAAGCTCCTGTAATATGGTATTTGGCCATGGCTTCCTCTTTGTAGACTTTCATTTTGAGTATTTGAAAACTGGCTGCTATGTATTCTGGGTATTGCTTGTTGCATAGGCCACCATGAAAAATATTTGGTATCCATTGTCTTCAGACCTTCATCCACTATGAGACTAAATTAATAAATCTTCTGGGTATCTAAGCCTTTAGACAGAATAATGAAGAAACTTCGTAGAAGACCTTTTTCTTGTATTTCTTTTTCTTAAAAAACAGGTCGCCATGAGTGTGAGATCTCGTGTATTCCTTGAGTATTTCTTTCCTCTATAAAAAATTTCAATAATGGCTATCACAAATTTTTGGGTATCTCTTCACTTCCTATTTGACTTGTTTCCTTCATGAGTAATCATTGTCCTCCATAAGCGAGCAGAAAAAACCCTCCATTCTCTATTGTTTGTAGAAAAAAGAAAAAACCCTCTGCATGTTCCGTGGAATAACTATATGCTGATTTTTTGTTTTGTCCATCATATAGAAACTTTGAAGCTCCACGAACCTTCTGCATATCTTTGCTATTACTAAATGTTGCTCAAAAAACTGGCATTTTTGTTGTTGACAGTCCATTAAGATTTGCTTCCTCACTTTAATGATCATGCTTAGCCTTCCATTGGTATTGTAATTTCAAAGGCATTGATATCATGAATGGAGGTTTGTTATTTGAATGTTTTGTTTCTGTTTCAAGATCATGAATGAATAGTTGTGGGCTTCGTCTTATTTGTAATCCTTCATATATCTTTGCTGGTTGTAATAGTTACTATGCAATGAAACTCTATTGCTGATCATTACTATATGTAGTTTGCATTAGAAATTTATATTTGATGATTTTTCATTCATTTCAGAACTGCACCCTATTGAAACAATATCACTATTCTTTATTGATACTTCAATAGCACCATTTTAAGTACTTGAGCAGCCCTTTGTGTTCTTGCTACAACTTTCTCTGTAAATGGAAAAGAGCATAATCTTGCTGAACCAAACATGGTTGTAACTTCATCATTATGATTCTTGGCCATTACAACCAATGAGAAACTGTACCTATCATGCATCACTACTCCTCCTATAGATTTTTATATGCTCTTGAAATTATGAAAACACCTAAATGCATGAATACTCTGTTTCTCTTCAATTTAAAGAGGCTCTATACTTCATTTAGATGTAATTTGAAAATGCAAACTAGAGCTGAAACAAAATATTGATGAAATCTATGAATTCTCATACTGTTTCATCCTCTCTTGACATGAAGAGAAAAGTTATGATGTATGCTCAAACTTTTTTTCTTGAATCTCTTTTCAAATAAAGCTTCTTATTTGATTATTTCTTTATTTCAGCAACTCTTTTGATGATTGTTTTAACATTAATGAACTCTCATATGTAACTTGAGGGTGTGACTTCCTTGATATGCTGAGCTCAACCCTTGTGGGAGCCCGTTTTACTCCACATATCTGATAAAATGATCACAAACATAATGAACCTATTCCTACACAGTGAACAAACATGTTAGCAAAATAAAAGAAGTTGAAAGCTTCCTTTTTTCCTTATGCTCTTTAAATTTTTGTAATCATCTGATGTATGCCTAATCGATTGTACTCTATATTTCTGTTGGTAGCATAGGCATATGATAGGATTTGATTCACATTGCTCTAGCAACATTTCTATCAACTTGTAGGTACGCTAGAGCTGGAGCTGAAAACTGGAAATGGAGCTGGAGCTAGAGCTAGCGTCACAACTGAAAACCTCAACTTGTCAATGATTCATCATTCCAAGCAATGACGAATCACCTTCTACCCTATGCTTTGTCTATTTTTAGTTGTATAGTTTGATTTTGCTTATGCACCCTTTATTTGATTGTAAAAATCAAAATGAGTTACTCCCACGGCTTGTGTAATAAATTTTTACTTACAATTATTAAAATACATAAGATTTACAAAAAAATCATCCTATGTAGTAATATTGTCCTTCCTAGACCTTGCTTCGAGTGTACTTACTATCGCATAGGGAAAAATTGTATGCCTAACACATACTTACTCTCTCAAAGAGTTTTATTGCACACACATCCTATATATAATAATAGCTATACATATTGATCGGAAATCATTGGCCCATGAATTCATCCTTAGTATAATCCCAATAGAAAAGGAAATATAGATGTATTTTACACTACATCATGGGTCCCATCCTTCTCCTTTGGTATTTACACCTTTAGACAACTCATAAACTGAGTATGTCCATCACCTACACATCTGTTTAACCATAAATTTCTTTCTCTTGATTACTTGTCCATCTTGAGCATATCATTGCTTCTGGACACCTGCCAAATCTTGATACCACTTCATACTAAATCTTTGTATCGAAAAAGTTTCATTGGTCACTTCGATCTATTAATCCTTATTGACATTCTATCAAGTTTATGAATTACCCTATTTCCAAATCCTTTTTTATTTTAATAGATTTTCAAACCTTTCCTTTTCATATAATGGTCTAAACTTCATTTTTGAAGTTTAAAAATTGTTCAAGATTTAATCTACCATTTTCGCTTACTTGAACATAAAAATATTTTGCACATTCGCTCCACTGAATTTTTCATAATATGATCATGGTTTTCAAAACCCTATCATTATTTTCTAAACTGAAATAACCTTTTAAGATTACTAAGCAACTACTTGCCCACAATATATTATTTAGGACCAAAATCCTATAAGTCAAGTTTCCAAAAAGTGTTGGTTTCTTTGATGAGTTTATCCACTAAAATATTATGTTAGTTCTACTAACATAGATAGATTGATTTGTCTTGTGTTCTACCATTTTCCTTCTAGAATATAAAGAGAGTTATATGTCCTAACCATGATGACATCCAATCTTCATTTCCTGGTATACTAGACATCACCTTGCTACATTATGTGCAGCTTCTTACTCTATCTTCTTCCAGATGATAGTGGATCCTCATCTGACAATTCCATTTATCATTCCTTTGTCCTAACTCTGACATTATTTTCCTCGTTCCATTCTTGAATCTTCCAAATTTTTGGACACATAGGTTCTTTTATATCCAACAATAGTCTATCCTTTGACTAAGTGATAACCTATTTTGATCTCACACCATTATTAATTCCCATGTAATAATTCTTATAATTTTTGTGGAGATGACTCCCATTTATCTCAGGACATCCATACCATGGATTTCTTCTATCCTTGGATTATTTTCAAAGATGCAATTAATATTTTAACTCAATCTAATTTTCCCAATATAATTTGGCACTAAATTTTGAGTATTAATCCTTGTTCAATCATGTTGATCCCTAAATAGTAACAAATTAAATTGCATACCTAATCCTCAAGCATGAACATTTAAATCCATGATTTATTAATCATATAGGAGAGTCTCAACTTTGATATATCCATTTTGAGCACAAGTAACAATTCTGATGTTCTTCTTCGTAAGATTTTCAACATTTCTTGCTAAGTGAAAATTCTATGACGTTCTATCATAACAATAGATGCTTCCTTTTGAAAGTGTATCTCTTTTAATATAAGAGCTACATAAAGTATATTTTTGTCAATAATATGACTTCCTCTAACTTACTAGGAATCCATCCTATGTTTTTATCCATATAGAATTTCATTAACTCAAATGATGTACTTATTCACATGGGTGAATCTCAACCCAATATTCCCTTCCAATTCTTACGATAGAGTCCTCATTTATTGACTAGACTGTTGTTTGTATATTTCTCCACTCTATATATCTTAGTCAAGACCAAATGTACAACTCAACTAAATAATTTATTACCAACTTAGATGTGTTAAAGAGTAGTCCAGTGCGTAACCCAACTCAATAGGTTAAATCTTATCCTATGGTCTCTTTCTTTAGTTGAATGAACTTCTTATCCCAATTAGGTTATTGTTTAACCCAAAGTTTCATTCAAGATTAAGGTAGTTATCAAGTGATTTAATCATTCTCATTAAGAGACTTTGATTTGGTTCAAATAATTTCACATCTTACCTTATCCTTCACTCCATCTCTATGGCTTAAATAGATAAACCTTTTTCATCCATAGGTTTCTTAGCATAGTAAGCTTTAGTGTCAAGTCATTTTTATGATGTGTATATATTTCATAAAGAAATAACATCGTTATCTAAATTCTCTATATTAATTATATAGGAGTATAGATCCACTTTCTTCCATTCATGACTATCTTAGATCTTTCCTTTTCAATCCCATAGACAATGATCTTCCTTATCATGATCAAATTATCCGCCTATCCTCTTCTAAGACATCGATAATAAAATCATTTGATCTTCAAATCAGATACTCATAAGGTATATAGGTCATAGTCCTTAACCTTTCAATTTATCCTTTTCCCTTGTGGCCATAAGATATATGACTTAATTATCCTCATGACTTGCAAATAATTCATTAGTCCTTCCATATTGAAAACATAACCAAGTTTTTGTTGGGTGGGGTACTTAAATCGAGTCAATCCGCTCTCTTCCTTCCCCCCTTGGTGTTTTCACAACTTTCATTCTACTCATGTTAAAATCCTAACAATTACTTGCTTCTTTGGAAAGGGTTTTTCATTCCTTGTTGTTGAATTTCCATTGCCTTCTCTTACCTTAATGACATACTTTAAAAAAAAATACTTTTCCCAAAGTTAGATTCTTCATTGCTTTCTATCTTACAAATTCAACATATTGGATCATCCAGTAGGAGATCTAATGAATA
Source organism: Sequoiadendron giganteum (assembly GCA_007115665.2). Classification (NCBI taxonomy): domain Eukaryota; kingdom Viridiplantae; phylum Streptophyta; class Pinopsida; order Cupressales; family Cupressaceae; genus Sequoiadendron; species Sequoiadendron giganteum. The sequence goes on along the minus strand of CM021110.1, from coordinate 163,590,049 downwards.
ATCAACAACTTTAGGATTTTAAGAAGCACAATAATATTCCCATATTCTTTCTAATATCCATTTTAATGGAGGACTATACATGCTCACAAACCTCTTTTTTTTATGTACTTCTCAACTCAAAGTGTTGTTTTCCTTGCAACTTTTAGTGTTCTGACACATAGTGTCTTATTGTATTCCATTTCCTTTTGGAATCACAAAATAATGTTGATTTTCATAGTCTTGTTGGTGAGTACCTCTTATACTCCAATATATTTGTGTATTATCCAACTCCTTGATCAAACAACTTGATTTACCCTTTCAGGCTTCTTTCACATACTCACCTTTTTATGTGACCTTATTCCAATCCTTGGAATTTTCATTCTCTCTTAACCTTTTAAGATACCATATTTGCTTGATTCCTTTTTCCATATTTAACCAAAACTCCAATAATCTCATTGATTTTGATTGGTGGAACCTTTCTTATGTCATTGATTGTTTTAATTCAGGCCATTCTAGTCTTTTCTCATTTCCTAGGTACAAACTCTTTCCTTGCAAGATCCTATCCTTACACAAGAGTTTAGGTCATGAGATCTTCAATCCTTGAGGATACTTCCTTCGTTGATATCCTACTTCAATCCAATTTATGCTAACTTTGCATGCACATAGATTCGTAGGTGTTTCATCAAATCCAAGAGTTCTTAACTCTTTTAGGATTGTAGGTTGCTACAATTAAGGGATTTTATCATTCCTTTAATTTTTCTTAGAGTAACATAATTATATTGTAGGTATGTATAGGTTATTCTTCCTAACTTTCCTACATAACCTGATTGCATAATCTTCTGTAATCCTAGGTATTGTCATAAGTTGTTGGTTTATGAATTTTGATTCCAGGAATGAATCTTTAACTAGCCTCAATTTACACATGTTACTAAGGCTCACATCTTCCTTAAGTTCTTTTCTCTTGCCGTTGTGGCATACAAAATTTTCAACCTTTATCTTCTAATAAGGTGTACGCATTGTTGCATAATGAGATCATAGGTTTCAGTGCATAACTTGGTAGCTCTGATACCACATGTAATGACTCGACCCTTTGGTAAAATAAAAAAAAATCCACATTTACATGAAAGGAATAAATAAATGTGCTAACAAGTTATTGCAATATAATTTTTTTTTTCCTTTATTGATAATATATGAAAAATATATCGTAATAAAATTACAATAAAGATTCCATTTCAATACAATAACTTCACAAATACAAGTAACGAGAAAATGTACCTTATCTAACTTAGCTCCAATGAGCTTTAGAACAAATAATATTAAGAAGGTTTCAAGTCTTGGTGTGTCAATAGCCTTCAAAGGAGGAGAAGCATCACTTGGGCGCTTTTTTGCCAACCACAGACTTATAATGCGGTCCCTCGCACATCTATCATTTGATAGATGGCCCTCCCTTCAATGAAGAGATTGGTTGGGTAACCGCTACTATTTACCAATTGAGAATAGTGATGTTTCCTATTCACAACTAGAACCTTGCTATTTCACAATCTCATAATAGTACAAGGATCATGATGAAATGATAGTGTAGTCTCAAGCATCACATAGTCTAAGTGGAGGTCGTAAATTTCACTACTTTGATCAAAGAGTTCTCATTCAGTACTTCGAATGAAGGTCATCTATCATATACACTACTCAAGGCTGATTTGACTCAGGGATATCTTACACTACGTGCAAGTCTTTGTCCTTCACAAGGAATTTAGTCACCCTAGACTACCTACAAAAAACTATCTACTTAGAAATGAAACAGTCTACAAGTGTCTTGTAACATAACTCCTAATCTGGAAATCTTTATCCTAGGAGTGCTTAGCTTGTCTGAGTTAACCTAATAACTTAAGCTTAAGACCATACTTGGTTCTTCATTCATTTCGATCGTAATAAATAATAACTACTTCATCATATTCCAAATATATGGAGATCATACAAAATATGGAATATTCATTCTAAATGCATTTCAATCCCTTCCCTTATCTTCTTTCACATTAATTCCCTTTACTTAAATTCCCTTTTAAGCATAATAATAATTAAACATTTTCCTTTCCCTTACAACTACATTGCATTTAGGAAATACCTTTCAGCCTTGCAAACACAACAACATAAGGAAATAGAAACATAATAATTCATTCCTTCTTTCACACAGAAAAATAGCTATGATTGACTTTCAGCCTATGCACAATAGTAAACAAAAAGATTCCTTTTATTTTGAATAATCAATAAAAATATGGATAGTAGAAGAATATCCCATGAATGTTTTCAAAGCTTTCCTTTGAAGAAGATGTCTTAGCACTTGCAACGACTGGCAATTTTTCTCCAAATATCAGACTTCTCTTCTCAGCTTATCTCACAAGTGCCTCTTCTCACTCAGTTGCACACTCAAAAATTGATATCCTCAACTCCCAGAATTGGTGAATGCTCTTAGAAAATGATAATCTCACAATAAATAGAAAGCTCACAACAGTATGGATTCTCTCAGAAAATAGAAAGAAATCTCTTTGAATAAGGTTCTCAGGATTATAAAACTCTCAACAAATAGAAATACTCAGAAATATGAATGAGCTCTCAGAAATTAAGAGTAATTTTGAGATCCAAAAGGTATTAAAGAAGAGTGGCTAGGGCGGCCTTTTACAAAATCATTTGTTCAATACAATCCTCATTCCCAAACATGTAACCTACCAAAACTATGTTTTGAACAATTCCAATTGAAATGTGGAGGATTTCCACACTCACACATAGCTCAAAATGAAGTGAGTCGACTTCCAGAAATAAAAAAAATGTTTCAAACCTTGCACATGTTTAAAATGGAGAATCGACACCTACAGGCATCTTCAGTAATGGTGCCAATGCAAAAATTTGTTTGATGATTTAATTCATTGAAATTTTCAAGGTTAATTGCTCACCACTTTTCCTAAATTCGTGGTTCAATTGGCAAACACCCATGGTTGCATTTTCATTCACAGAGACCTCGTCATTGCTTTGTGTGCCAGTCCTATGCATGTATTTTCTTCAGTGCAACATTTTCTTTTATTTCAAAAGTTCACTATAGTTATGGATGAAAAATTTCCCCTTTGCAAGCTTGGCATCATTTATCTCCAAAGGCTCGATTAAAATAAAAATCATTTAATTTTCATCAAATGAGAATAGCTTGACTTCCTTATATTTAGCTGGAAGATATTCATTAATTTTCCATAGTTTAACTTTAATATTTACTCCAAATGAAATATAATCTTAAAAAATTTTACTTTAGAGATTTAAAATATTTAAACTATATATATTACTCATTACTCATGTAATGTATATATATATATATATATAAATTTTCTATAATATATATACATATGTTTACCCATTGTATAATATATAAATAAATATATATTTATGCATCTATTTATTTATCATTTAATAACTATAACAACCCCCATGTTGGTATTTTTTTGTTGTCCTTCCTTGATGGAATTTTGATAACTGTATATTTTGTATTTGCACTCTTCGTCCCTTAATTATTTTGTATTGACATCCGAGAGGTGTGATTTTGTGACTATTATGATGGATTATATGATTACATGCTTATATGTTTATATGTTGTTATGTGGTTGACATGGTTATTGTTTATGCTGGATTTCATGCTTACATGGTTAGTTATTATGCTAGATTACATGCTTATATATATATATCGTTGGCCTTGCTTATGTATAATTATGGACAGGTAAAAGATGATGTCATAACACTTGTAATCGAGAGGCTTATGATATAATGACCCTTTTTCCTTATGATTGATGTTTCTTTAGATATATGATATATGATTTATGCACATGTACTTTAACATTTGAATTGGAGTTATGCAGGTACTGAGTATTGACTCCGCCTAGATTCATAGGCCTGAGCGTACTCTCATTCCCTGATGGTGGTTATTGGAGGTAGTCACAAGCCAAATTTCCCCTACCCTAGCCCACTATACCCTGTTAGGGTAGTGTTTCCATGTTGTTGTCTTTTATCCAATTACCTAATAGTAACATCTGGAGCACCCTTCTACCAAAAGTGATTTTTCCTGTATGTCTCATTGAGGTATTTGGTCTTGGTCTTTCTTTAATATTTTGTGATTATATATATATATATATATTTAATTTGCATTGTCGGTGTTGTGATGTGGTTCCATTGGCATCTTCACATTTTTTTTAATATGGTATTTTGTGATGGTTAATTGATGGGGATTTGAATTTTTATTCTGTTGAGGTTTTAAATATTTTATTTAAATGATTTATTAATTTTTTCCTTTGGGGGAGCTTTAATAACTAGTTTTATCTAATGCCTTATTTTTCATATTTTTTTGGCTTTGGATTTTGGAGAAAAGAAAATTGGTTGTTTTGCATAGAGAAGGAAATCCCATGATTTGGGCAACTGAGTTTGGGAAGATTGTGAAGGTTTTCTGAGAAGAAATTTGTGGGTAGTAGATTGTTGAAATCAACACGTCATATCTTACTTGTTGTCTAGATTTGGAGTTTGGTTGTGTCTTCTTCTTTTAGCATTCCTCCATTTATATTTTGGAGCAAACTAAGGTATTTTTCTGTTATTCTTCAATATTATGTGGTTGGTAATTTGGGTATTCACTCATGTTTCTTGTATGACTAGTATTTTTCTAATCTGGGTTATTTTTATTTTATGAAAATTGGAGGAACTCCTCTATTTCATTTTTGTTTTGCTTGGGGTTTGAATGACAGTTGTTTTAAAATTTAATTTGCTTCTCATTACCCTCTTGATAAAAAAAAAATTTAAGGGTGGATTTTATGTAGAAATGATAAGATCTCAACTGGGTCTTTGGCAGATTTGAAATTTGGGACCTTTTATTTTTTGATGATTTTCTTGTCCATTTGTTAAAATGTTTTTGCTTTTTGTTCATAAACCACCTACTAATTCTTTTTAAAAAAGGTGGATTCCATATCCACATGCCTATATCTCAATTGGGTTTTGGTAGATTTAAATTCTGGGCACTTTCATTTTCCATGCATTTTCTTGCCCAATCGGCCAAAAATGGTGTTTTTTTCTGAACAACACCTTTTTTTCTGGGCTAAAGTCAAAATTCAAAGGTGGTTCTCAATTAGAAAAACCAAAATATGAACTGGGTCTAGCTTATAACTTTAATCTGGACACTTTGAATTTCTACGCAATTTTTATGCCTCTATTTCATGATATATTTCTACTGTTAAATGAGTCTTATAGAAATTTTATCTTTGGGTTTTTTAAATGGTTTCTTTGACAAAAAATTGTGGTTTTTCCTTTTATTTCATGTTACTAGGATTCCTCATTTGGTTAAATGAGGTGAGCTTAGGTCTAGGTAATAGAGTGGTCATATGGAGTGGCTCTCTACGGGCCCGGGGCCTGCAAGTGGTTGCCAAGGGAACTAGTAGCTGAGTTAGAGTAAACACATGATAACAAAATAAAAATAATGGGGTAAAATAATAATAAGATAATGAGTCCTCGTGCATGGCCTTGAGAATTTGTAAAGGCTAAGGATGCACTCGAAAATCCCATCTGTCTATGGGGTGTCGAGTTATCCGCCTACGGGACGTGGATTTGGGCATGATTGAGTCTCCTCATCCCTATGAGAGGTGTACTTGATTCCATGTTGTTCAATCCCTTTGAGCACACATGATGAAAGTTAATTTTATATCCACTCTAGTATCTAGCACCTTGGTAGTTGTGAGTAGTACCCGACACATTATTGGATAAGCATCTCTATGTTGTGATGATCGGTTGTATGCATTGTATTATGTGTTTGTTCTGTGTTGATGTGATTTTTGTGCTTACTTTACCCTTTACTTGATTTCTTTTGCTTCAGCCTTGTGACTATCTTCGAGCATGGTGGGGTGGCCTCTTTTGAGCCCACATGGTAGGGAGGCATTTCCACCACCATTGGGGACCGGTGTACAGGTTATTGGAGCATTAACTGGAGTCATCCCCAGTTTGTGTATATATCTTATCAGATGATGTATCTTATTCATTAAAATTCTATTGTATTCATACTTTTTCTTTTATGCAAATTGTACTCTCTTGAGAGAGAGAGTAATCATAATTTTAATGAGAAGATATGTGATGTTTTATTTTGGATTATGAGTTCCAATGTTGGTATCAGACTTGCTTATTGTATGATAATCCTTATGGTCTTTTTCTTTCAAATAATTCTCATGTTTAGATCAAATCCATGGTTGTGTGTTTCATCATTTTGGTAGGCTACAAAGGTTCCGGAGCACCGGTGCCTTCTATAGCTATATTGTGTGTTGAATCAAAGGTTTTGGAGCACTGACGCCTTCTATTTGCTGACCTGTGGGCAGCAATAGGTTCCAAAGCAGTGAGCTCTAGAACAACAGGTTCCAGAGCAATGAGCTTCAGAACAATAGAGTTTCGAAGCAAAAGGCTCCAATGCAACTTCTGGAGCTATCTTGCTTGCTCCCATTCAGATTTCCTTTGGAGGGTAGATTAGTTCTCTCCTATAGGTGGTACCTTCAGTCATACTTGGCCATGTTTTCTTGTCAATTTATCAGATTGGCAACTAATTTATGTGTGTTATTCCTTTTGTTTTAAAAAAAAAAAATTATCTTGTCCCTTTTGGCTCTTAACCTTCGGGGATTTGTAGTGGAATGTTACATCTGGTATCAGAGCCCATGTTCACACACTGGGAGCTTTGGAGTACCTGAGCCTTCTATGTTATGCTTTGTTTAGAATGTGTGGCATGAGCTTGTTATATTGTTTTATAATCTTGTGGTTATGCTTCCATGTGGTAGTACGGTGAATGGGTCATCCTCGTGATGATCTATTCTAATGAGTTCCTTGTTTTCTATAGGATGCTTCCTAGGGGTAGAGCCAGAGGTAGAGTTAGAGGTAAAGCCACTATTCTTCATTGTAGTACCCGAAATAATGTCAATCAGGGCGAGAATCAAGAGGAACAACATGTTGAGAATCAAGCCAGAGGGCTCGGGGGTTCTCAGGTTGTAGCTCTTCTACAACCGATTATAGATCAATTAGGACCTCGTCAGGAGGAATCTCATGAGGAAGAGTCACACCCTTCCCGTTAGGTTGGTCAAAATGTTAGAGTTGAGCATGAGTGTTCCTGTAGCCTAGGTCATTCAAGAGTTGATGTTGAGAGGGATAGGGTGGATGGAGACAGTATTGTTGTAGGACACATGCAGGATCTCCTTAGATCCCATCCCCCTACTTTTAATGGGTCTAGTACTGGTACCGAGGTGGAGACTTGGTTGATCAATATTGATCGATACTTTGCTATGCATACCTATAGTAGCAATACTAGAGCTCGATGTGCCATCATGCATCTCAGGGGCTTTGCTTCTACATGGTGGAGAGTTGAGGAGAAAAAGCTTCACCTAGACATTGCTTTCATTTCTTGGGGACTATTCTTAGAGAGGTTTTGTGCACAATTTCTTTCAAACTATTACCGATAGATACGTGTCAATGAGTTCCATGAGCTTCATCAGTTGACTATGATGGTAGATCAGTATGAGCACCGCTTCTTTGAGCTTAAGCAGTATTCCAACATTTTTGATGATGAGCCGATGTTAGTGCAACATTTCATAAGGGGCTTGAATTCCCATATCAGTGGTGGTGTCCGCATGTTTGAGCCAAAGATCTTAGAGACCACCATGGAGAAGGCGAGGTTGATAGAGGAGAATCTGGCTAGAGGCTTTGGTGGTTAGGCAGGGGTCTAGGCTGGTGGTGTCATCTAGATCTTAGTCTGCACCTTCTAGACATGGTCAGTGGAAGAGGCATAGGTCTTCTCAGTCTCAACATAATGGGTAGAGCCTTGGCACTCCATTTTCTAGAGATCGTCCATGCCATTGTCCTTGAAGTAGGCAGTAGAGAGGACCAGTACAAAGTTCTCAGAGCGTACAACAGAGTTCTAGGGGTGGTGGACCCCAGCGAATGCGTTCACCATTTTTGGGGTGAGGTGCTGGCAGGGGTGGTTGTTTTTCTTGTGGGCAGCATTGTCATATAGTTGTTCAGTGTCCTCAAAGATCAGTGGCTAGAGGTAGTTAGAGACAGGCTACTTCAGAGCCTACACTAGGTGATGCTGGCAGATCTCATAGAGTTTTTGCCATGATGGATAACTGTCAGGCTGAGCACTAGGGCACTATGGTCGAATATTCAGGTGTGTTATGTGGGATTACCACATCTATTTTGTGGGATGTCTTTTTGAGTGCCATTCCATGTATGTCGCCTAAGCACTACATAGACTTCCATATTGATCTCATCCTTGGAGCAAAGCCTATCTCTCAGGCATCGTATCGTATGACTACTTAGAAGTTGAGCAAATTGTAGTTGCAGTTAGAGAAGTTCCTAGAGAAGGGTTTCATTCATCCTAGTGTATCCCCTTGGGGAGCACCTATTATCTTCATGAAGAAGGATGGATCTCTTTGCTTGTGCATTGATTATCGCCAGTTGAAAAAAGTGACGGTGAAGAATCATTACCCATTGCCTGAGATAGATGATTTGTTTGATCAAATGAGGGGGGCCAAGGTGTTCTCCAAGATAGATCTAAAGTCACGATACCATCAGCTTTGCATTCATGAGGTAGACATTCATCGGATGACAGTTCATACATGTTATGGGCATTATGAATTCTCGGTTGTCCGTTTTGGGCTGACCAATGCTCCATTAGTTTTCATGAGTTTGATGAATGGGGTGTTTCATACCTATCTTGACCAATTTTTTCTCATGTTCCTTGATGATATTTTTATTTATTCAAGGACTATGGAGGAGCATGAAGGCCATTTGTGACAAGTGTTGTAGTTCTTGCGAGATAATCAATTGTTTTGCAATTTGGCCAAGTGTGAGTTCTTCTAGAATGAGGTGAGATATTTGGGCCATATCATCTTAGGAGAGGATATCTTGGTGGATCCTTCTAAGATTCAGGCCATTTTGGATTGGTTAGCACCAACGAATGTGGCTGAGGTTCATAGTTTCATGGGATTGGCGGGTTACTATAGTCGATTTGTGAAATATTTCTCTCGGGTATCCCATCCCATCACTTCTCTTCAAAGAAAAGGGAAGGATTTTGTGTGGTTAGATCAGTGTGAGTCAGCTTTTCAGGCTCTTAAGGAGTAGTTGACTAGTGCACCTATCGTGATAGTGCTAGATCCTATAGGAGATTTTGTAGTGTACATCAATGCCTTGTTGGAGGGTGTGGGGGTAGTTCTTATGCAGGAGGGTCGAGTGATTGCATATGAGTCTTGTAAGTTCAAGAACCATGAGCTGAACTACCCCACCCATGATTTGGAGTTAGCGATTGTCATCCATGCACTCGTGCGTTGGAGAAATTTCCTCTTGGGACATTGATTTGAGTTGCATAGTGATCATCGTAGTTTGTAGTATATCTTCACTCAGCCTAATCTGAATGCTCGACAATGTCATTGGATGGAGTTCCTTTGTGAGTATGAATTTGAGGTTCGCTATATCTAGGGCAAGGAAAATGTGGTTGTGGATGCCTTGAGCAAGAGGAGACATGAGATCTCAGTTTTGACCCTTGGAGTGGATTTGCGGAGCTGTATTTTGGAGACACTCCCTAGTGATACTTGGTATCAGGAGGTGAAAGAAAAAATTGAGCCTGGGAGAGTCCTAGAGGGAAGATTTGTAGGTTTCTCTCTTGAGCCTGATAGACTTTTGTGGCATCTTGGTCACATTTATGTTCTAGAATATGTTCCAGATTCTGGTGATCTTCGTTCCCTGGTTTTTTCAGAGGCCCATCGTGCACCCTATTCAGCTCATCTGGGTTTCACGAAGATGCATGTCAATCTTCGATAGTTGTATCATTGGGCAGGTTTGCAGCGAGATATTGCCAATTTTGTGGCTCGGTGTCTTGAGTGCTAGCGGGTGAAGGCAGAACATCAACACCTAACAGGATTGTTGCAGCCTCATTCCATTCCCGAATGGAAGTGGGATACGATATCTCTAGATTTTATAGTGGGGCTACCCATGTATTTGTGTCATCATGATGATATTATGGTTACACTGGAAAAATTATCCAAGGTGACACACTTCTCACCCATGAGATCTCTATACACTATAGCATCCGTTTCTCGAGTATTTATGGAGGATATTGTGTGTCTCCATGGTATTCCTCGTAGGATCATTTTTGATCATGATCTAGTGTTCACTTCAGCCTTGTGGACTTCTCTTCAGCTTGCTTTGGAAGCTCAGCTTAATTTGAATTCTACATACCATCCCAAGACAGACGGACAGATGGAGCGGGTTAATCAACTTTTAGAGGATATGCTTCACATGTACGTTATGGATCAACAGTCTTGTTGGGAGGACTACTTGTACTTGGTTGAGTTTGCTTATAATAATGGGTACCATATTTCTCTCGGTATGTCTCCCTTCCAAGCCTTGTACGGTAGGCCATGTCGGACTCCATTGAGTTGGGATCACTTAGAGGACCGAGTTATTTTGGGTCTGGAGATGCTTCATGATATGGAGCAGCAGGTAGCATGGATCAGAGAGCATTTGGCTATAGCTCAAGATCGACAGAGGAAGTATGTTGATTCCCATAGGTTGGAATGCCACTTCTCGGTGGGGGATCATGTGTTTCTGAGAGTTCATCTGTGGAAGAGCCCCATCCATTATGGGAAAGGCTTGAAGTTGGAACCTCATTTTGTTGGACCTTTTTGAGATCCTTGAGAGGATTGGTCCAATCGGCTATCATCTTGCATTGCCACCGAGTCTATTGCATATTCACGATGTTTTCCATGTTTCTGTTCTCAGATAGTATATTCCTGATGTGCCCATGTTATCGATTGGACTGCCTTGTAGGTTGAGGTGGATGGAAAAATTTCTTGGAGCCCGTACGCATCCTTCAATGTTGGAGGTTGACACTCAGGGGACGGGACATAGAGAAGGTAAGAGTCTAGTGGGATCTTGATGATGAGTCCTCAACATCTTGGGAAGATGCGGTGAGGATGAGATATCATTATCCATATATTTTTGTAGGCTTCTAGGAGTAAGCCTGGTTCTAGGGGTGTAGGATGTAACAACCCCCATGTTGGTATTTTTTTGTTGTCCTTCCTTGATGAATTTTGATAAATGTATATTTTGTATTTGCACTATTCATCCCTTAATTATTTTGTATTGACACCAGAGAGGTGTAATTTTGTGATTGTTATGTCGGATTATATGATTACATGGTTATTGTTTATGTTGGATTTCATGCTTACATGGTTAGTTATTATGCTAGATTAAATTCTTATATTTATATATATATCGTTACCCTTGCTTATGTATAATTATGGACAAGAAAATGACAATGTCATAACACTCATAATCGAGAGGCTTATGATATCATGACCCTTTTTCCTTATGATTGATGTTTCTTTAGATATATGATATATGATTTATGCACATGTACTTTAATGTTTGAATTGGAGTGATGCAGGTACTAAGTATCGACTCCGCCTAGATTCATAGGCCTAAGCGTAATCTCATTCCCTGATGGTGATTATTGGAGGTGGTCACATGCCAAATGTCCCTACCCTAGCCCACTATACCCTGTGGGGGTTGTGTTTATGTGTTGTCTTCTATCCAGTTACCTAACAGTAACGTCCAAAGAACCCTTCTGCCAAAAGTGATTTTTCCAGTATGTCTCATTGAGGTATTTGGTCTTGGTCTTTCTTTAATATTTTGTGATTATATATATATATTTAATTTGGATTTTCGGTGTTGTGATGTTGTTCCATTGGCATCTTCACGTTTTTTTAATATGGTATTTTGTGGTGATTAAATGATGGGAATTTGAATTGTTATTCTCTTGAGGTTTTAAATATTTTATTTAAATGATTTATTAATTGTTTCCTTTGGGAGAGCTTTAATAACTAGTTTTATCTAATGCCTTATTTTTCATATTTTTTTGGCTTTGGATTTTAGGGAAAAGAAAATTCACTATTTTGCATGGAGAAGGAAACCCCATGATTTGGGCAGCTAAGTTTGGGAAGATTGTGAAGGTTTTCTGAGAAGAAATTTGTGGGTAGTAGATTGTTGAAATCAGCGCGCCATATCTTACTTGTTGTCTGGATTTGGAGCTTAATTGTGTCTTCTTCTTTTAGAATTCCTCCATTTATATTTTGGAGAAAATTGAGGTATTTTTCTGTTATTCTTCAATGTTATGTGGCTAGTAATTTGGGTATTCACTCATGTTTCTTGTATCCCTGGTATTTTTCTGATCTGGGTTATTTTTATTTAATGAAATTTGGAGGAACTCCTCTATTTCATTTTTATTTTGCTTGGGGTTTGAATGATGATTGTTTTAAAAAAAAAAAAATCTCATTACCCTCTTGATAAAAACAAATTTTAAGGATGGATTTCATGTAGAAGTGCCAAGATCTCAACTGGGTCTTTTGCAGATTTGAAATCTGGGCACGTTTTTTTTTAATGATTTTCTTGCCCATTTGTTAAAACATTTTTTCTTTTTGTTCACAAACCACCTGCTAAAAATGTATAATTAAGGTGGATTCCATATCCACATGCCCATATCTCAACGAGGTTTTTCATAGATTTAAATTCTGGGCACTTTCATTTTCCATGCATTTTCTTGCCCAATTTGCCAAAAATGGCGTTTTTTCTGAACAACACCTCTTTTTCTGGGAGAAACTCAAAATTCAAAGGGGGTTCTCAACTAGAAACACAAAAATATGAACTGAGTCTAGCTTATAACTTTAATCCAGGCACTTTGAATAATTACATAATTTTTATGCCTCTATTTCATGATATATTTCTACTATTAAATGAGTCTTCTTACAATAATTTTATCCTGGCTATTTTTAATGGTTTCTTTGACAAAAAATTGTGGATTTTCCTTTTATTTCTTGTTACTTGGATTCCTTGTTTGGTTAAACAAGATGAGTTTAGGTCTAGGTAATAGAGTGGTCATATGGAGTGGCTCTCTATGAGCCCGAGGCCCACAAGTGGTTGTCAAGGGAACTAGTAGCAAAGTTAGAATAAATAAGTGATAACTAAATAAAAACAATGCAATAAAACACTAATAAGATATTGATTCCTCGTGCATGGCCTTGAGTGCTTGTAAAGGCTAAGTATGCACTCGAGAAGGCCCATCCATCTGCGTGGCATCGAGTTATCCGCCTGTGGTGGATTCAAACATGATTGAATCTCCTCATCCCTATGAGAGGTGTACTTGATTCTATGTGGTTCCATCCCTTTGATCATGCATGATGACACTTCATCTGATATGCACTCTAGTATCTAGCACCCTGGTAGTCATCAGTAGTACCTGACACATTATTGGATAAGCATTTGTATGTTGTGATGATCGATTATATGCATTGTATTATGTGTTTGCTCTATGGCTTATGTGAGTTTTTGTGCTTACTTTACCCTTTCCTTGATTTATTTTTCTTGGGCCTTGTGACTATCTTCGAGCACGTTGGGGTGCTCTATTTTGATCCCACATGGTAGGGAGGTGTTGCCACCGCCATTGGGGACCGATGTATAGGTTATTGGAGCACCAGCTGGAGTCATCCCCGCTTTGTGTATATATATTATTAGATGATGTATCTTGATCATGGAAATTCTATTGTATTCATACTTTTTCCTTTATGCACATTGTACTCTCTTGAGAGATAAAGTAATCATAAATTTAATGAGAAGATATGTGAATTTTTATTTTGGCTTACGGGTTTCGATGTTGGTATCAGACTCGCTTGTTCTATGATAATCCTTATGGGATTTCTTTCAATTAATTCTCATGTTTAGATCAGATCCATGGTTGTGTGTTTCATCATTTCGGCAGGCTACAAAGGTTCTGGAGCACCGGTGCCTTCTGTAGTTGTCTTGTGTGTTGCAGAAAAGGTTTCAGAGCGCCAACGCCTTCTATTTTCTTAACTATGGGTAGCAACAGGTTCTAGAGCATTGAGCTCCGGAACAATAGGGTTCTGGAGTAGAAGGCTCCAACGTAACTTCTAAAGCTATCCTACTTGCTCCTGTTCGGATTTCCTCTGGAGGGTAGATTAGTCCTCTCCTCTGGGTGGTACCTTCAGTCATACTTGGCCATGTTTTCTTGTCAGTTTATCGGATTGGCAACTAATTTATGTGTATGTTATTCCTTTTGTTTAAAAAATAAAAATTATCTTGTCCCCTTTGGCTCTTAACCTTCAGGGGTTCATAGTGGGATGTTATAATAACTATACATAATTCGATATATACATACATACATATATGTAAATTACTAGGCACTATTAACACCATAATATTTATATCCACAAATAATAGGTAGCGTGTGTATGTATATACATTTGTATAACTGTATATACCTTCATGTACATGTATGTGTATGTATACCATGTCGACACATACGTATGAGCATATCCATTTGGTGAGCATACATTTGTATCTATATGTTTTACATATGGATGCATGTACATAATGTATACATGTGTATACATACCCACACAACCTATTCACATGTATCCATTCATGTTTTCCACACATTGATCATAGAACAATAAGTCTAATAGACAAATAAACATCACTCACAAAGCACAAAAAGGTAAACCATAATCCTTAAGCCTATGGATGACTTATCAAGACCAACTTATCTGACTTGGTTCTCTCAATCTAGGGTGTGTATGCTCAGGTAGTTCACATTATCAGTTAATCGACCAAGATCCTATCTCGATTTATACTTCCCCCCCCTCTGGAAAATGAACCTTTTCCTACAACCACTAGCACATAACTTTTACAACATCACATATATAAACATTTTTAAAGTTAGAGTAACCATACTTCAATAACCATCTATTCATATATGCAGTATTTCACCATGAATAACATCAACTGAGACAACATCAAATGAAACAAAATCAAGTTATATAACCTTCATATTGATAAAAAGGTACATGCATCATTAATTCATCTCGAGAATTCACATCACATTCACTTTTACCATATCTAGTAATAGTAAATAGTAACCTCACATTTTTGGATGTAACATGAGGGTTGAGGGTTGAGGGTTGGGGGATTAAGAGGGTATAAGGTTTAAGGGTGGAGGGTTGGGGTTGAGGGATTAGGTTTTAGGGTAGAGGGTATAGGGTTTTAAGGGTTAATGATTTAAGGGTTGAGGTTTGAGGGTTGAGGGATTAAGAGGGTACAGGGGTTTAGGGATTAGGGTCTAAGGTTTGAGGATTGAGGGTTGAGGGATTAAGAGGGTATATGGGGTTGTGGGATTAGGGTTTAAGGTTTGAGGGTTAAGGGTTGAAGGATTAAGAGGGTATAGGGGTTGTGGGATTGGGGTAGAGGGTAGAGGGTAGAGGGTAGAGGGTAGAGGGTAGAGGATTGAGGGTAGAGGGTATAGGGGTTTAGGGGTTTAGGGTTTAAGGGTTTAGGGTTTAGGGTTGAGGTATTAAGAGGGTATAGGGGTTGAGGGATTAGGGTTTAAGGTTTGAGGGTTGAGGGTTGAGGGATTAAGAGGGTATAGGGGTTGAGGGATTAGGATTTAAGGGTTGAGGGTTGAGGGTTTAGGGTTGAGTTTTTAAGGGTTTATAGGGTAGAGGATTTAAGGGTTGAGACTCTCCCTCCTACCCCATCTCTCTCTCAAGTATATATCTCTCTCTCACTCCTATCTCTCTCCCTTCTATACTTAACCCATAACCCTTTAAGCCGTTAACTCTTAACCCTCTACCCTCTCTCTCTCTCCCACTCCCTCTCTCTCTCACATATATCTCCATCCAACCCCCTCTTCTTCTCTTAGATCTCTCTCATTGTTCAATCACTCCCACTCTCTTTCTCCCACTCTCCTTCTCCCTCCCTCTCCCTCTCCCTCCCTCTTTCTCTCCATCTCTCGCTCTCTCCCACTCTCCCTCTCCCTCCCACTCTTCCTCTCTCCCACTCTGTCACTCTCTCCCACTCTCTCTTTCTCCCCCTCTCCCCCCTCTCTCCCTACCTCTCTATCTCCATCTCTCCCACTCTCTCTCTCCCTCTCTCCCTCTCTCCCTCTCTCTCTTTCTCCCACTCTCCCCCTCTCCCCCTCCCTCTCTATCTTCATCTCTCCCTCCCTCCCTCTCTCTCTCCCACTCTCTCTCTCAACCCTACACCCTCTACCCTTAACCCTAAGTGCTTAAACCCAAAACGCTTAAACCCTCAACCCCTCCTCCCTCTCTACTATATATCTCTCCTCTCCCTCCCTCTACCTCTCTCTCTCTCTCACACACACTCACCTCTATCTCCTCTAATATAAGGTTACATGGGAGAGATATAGAATTAGGGTAGAGGGTATAAATAAAGAGAGAAAATAAATATATTAAAAAACCCATATTTCACATAACACGAGCGTAGAGTGTGTTTTGAAGAAGTACAAATATGTTCATTTTAGTAAAAGATAATGCGAGCACATTTTAACACGATCATGTTTTTTCTTGCACTAATTTTTTTTTTTAAATATCAATATACCCTTGATCTCAAGGCCCACATTCTACATATTCTCCTAGTTCTACTTATGTGATGAAAAAAAGATGCTTTGTGATGATGTTGTGAAGTTTACATGCATTTTTTTCACATTCCACCACCTTTTTCATTATCTTTCCACCACCTTTGCATGAAATAGTAGATTTTTCACATTGAAAGGCATATAATATCAATTCAAGTCTGAATTCCATTCAAAAGTGATATACAATTGAATTTTGGAGGGGGACAAGCTTTTGAAAAAGTCAAAGTGTTGAGGAGTTTAAAGAAAGAAGAATAAAAGGCTACATAATTGGGTTGAACTCCTCAATTTGAAGCTCTAGTTTTTTAGTATGTGAAGTATTTACACATTTTCTTTCAATCTATTATGGCTTGCTTTTATTTTTGTTATTTGGCATATTCCATGTTGATCTTTGTTTGTTTGTCATTATAACCTTAGTTTGTCAATGCACATTTTAAATTACACAATTATATACACTTTCCAATTACATTTTTAAACCTGATGCAGAGCATATACTAGGATCCATAAATCATCAAGGGTACTTTTGAGCCTAACTTAAATTGGAGAAGATCAAATTACAAACTCAGTCATCTTTTCATCAAAATCCTTCAATTTCACTTGATTTCATATTTCCACAAAACATTAGAACTTGGTTCCAACTCTTTGTCAGACTCAAAAATAGATTAACCATCACAAAATTGATTAGAAACTCAAAACCATTCAATTCCTTCATGATTCACTAATTCACTCTTCAATGCAACTTACATGGAAAAATAACAACAAATCATGCATTATTGCTACTAACCTTTATCCAGATATCCAAGAAATTGTAATCAACATGTTATTGATTGAAATAAACCAAATACACATTCACAAACCACTGATCCACCAAGCTCTTTAATTATTGCAGTCATAACATCATTTTGCACAAGGAGTCAACTTTGCTCAATACAACAAATTCCACAAGTTATCCTTTCTAACTTCTACCAAGCATTGAGACATATTTGTGAACATCTTTTAAACAATTTCCAAACATAAAAAATCAACCTTTTTAGTGTTTTATTAGATTCACTCCTTCTAGCAAACTATCCACCATATTCCAAGAAGCTCACCAAACCCTTAAATCAAGTGATCCATCCTCAGTCATTTTGTATCTTTAAAACCTAAAGGCACAATCTGAATCCCATTTTGACATAAATCATACCTTAATGTCAGTTAAACTTGTTTTGAAACAAACATCAAAAAACTTGACTGAACACTAGAATGAGCCTCAAATTAGGCCAAATTTACAAATGAAGTATCCTAAAATCACCACCAAAACACCTAATAAATCCAAAAATCCTTTAGCCAAGTCAAAAAATACTAGAATCAACCAATTTTAGGAATGGAAAGGTTCAAATAAATGATGTTCAACAAAACCCTTACTTTATGCTCCCAAACAAGCTTTCCAATTGAGGGTTTATTAGAAAAGCATACTCCAAACCTTCACATTCTCTTCCACTACTTGAAACACATTTAGAAATGTTTTCCCATGCTTTAGGAACAAAATGATAGTCTCATTGAAGACTCTTTCCTCAATCACCAACTTGTAACCATCCATTTTCATTGGAAAACTACTGTATTTCTTGAGAGGACAGCAACCAAATCATGGATTCTTGTTTTTCGTTATAAAAAACAACATGCACACATCTTACATGGCCTAAAACTAACCTACTCCACCAAACTACATAACCTAGATCGTGGATTAGTCATAATGAACCTTCTTAGACTCTCAAACCCCCCTAGTGCACCAAAACCACATCTCTTTGAGGCATTTTGTTATTTTAAAATTGACTTACCTTGTGTATTGATGCAATCAGGGGAGGTCCTATAACACAACTCAACACAAAATCAACCAACACCAAAAATTCACAATTAATAATTCATAAAATTCTTCACTTACACCAATTCAACAGTCATCCTTGTAGCATAGCTAACTCACTCAACCAAGTATATCTTTTAGAGAAGGTCTTATCAAACCAAGACCTGACCCTTCTCAAAGTCCCAACAAGGCACACAATAACATATCAACAAGCCAAAATATTATTCTTTCTTACAACTTCTTCAAAACTGGATTGCTACACCAACTAGGCCTCAAATTAGGCATCGTTTACAAAGGACCTTATCTTAAATACTTTTCCAAAAAACCAACCTCAATTGGGAAAAAGTCTATATGTTATCAAAAAAAGGATTCCACCATTTGTTTTTCAGAAAATCACTCACCAAAGTGCCAAATCACAAAACCCTCCTTTTTACCCAAGAAACTAGGGGTTTATTGAAAAACACTCATCCAATCCTCACACAATCTTATGAATACTTCAAATAGGTATAAAATGGCTTGCACAACCTCAATTCAATGAGAAACCATGTTGCCCCAACACAAAAAACACTTTAGCATATCAAAACCACTCGAAATCTAATGGAAAACTCAAAATTTCACTCTAGAGCTTAATTTCAAACACACTTTTAGACCTCCCCTACACACAAAAAAAATTCCCTCACCTATTTACCATTCCACCAATTACAGTAATCACAGTGAGTGGAATGGGCCAATTTACATAATTGAGACCTTCGAAACCCTTTAATCAGGGCACACAAACTTGCAACAAGAGATTCAATCCAAACTACCACTAGAATTGGAGTTAGAGTCTCAAATCAAATGCAAAACATTGTTAACACATGACCCAAAGTGATTCAAGAAGATTTATATTCAAAACCTCTCTGTACAGTTCGTACCAAGGCTGCAAATGATAAAGAAATACAAAAAATCTAAAAAAATAATGATTTTTCAATTCAATCTTCCTTCAAATCTTCAAAATAGATCTTCGCATCAATGTTCTCCATAATATATATGCTTTTTCACACAAAAATAACTATCCTAATGCCTTCAACTGACATTTAGAATGGTATGATTGTTTACCTTCCTCAAAATCTTCTTTTTATAACTTTACAATTTTGCCCTTTTGCACAATTGTAAACTTACCAATGTTTTTTGCAATTTTGAAATCTAAACCTTCTAAACACCTACGAAACATCAAAAATGACTCATTACAATGGAAAATGGTCTTATTGACCTTATTTAATGCAAAAATTCTAGAATCATAAAGCCTTGAAAACAACTTCTTGAATTGATGATTTTTATTCAATGGTGCTCCTGCACCATGTATGCTTCCACATTTTGTATACACATATATATGACATACATTTTAAGGAAGTAAAATAAAAATTCATTTCTCAATCCTTTATTATGGATGTGCATACCACATGGATTTTCCATGCTTCCATTTTGAGCCTATCTTGCAATCATGGCATGCCACATTACCACATTTATTTAAGGCATTCCATTGAAAAAATCATGTGACCTTTGTCTATGCTAGAAATACTCTTATAAATGATGATTGTAAGTATTCTTTATGAATCCTTGAATGACATATATTTTGATTGATTTGAATAGATACATTTTTTAGGAACTAATATTCATCTCATTACCATGCTATAGGTAAAATTATCTGCCATGCCGAAGAAACAAACAAGGAAGAAAATAACAGACGAAGAGTATGAAACCTTCAAAAAAAAGGAGAGATATTGGGTGGTGGCATATCATGAAAAGAAGAAATTGGAAAATATTAATGAAAACAAGCCAATTAAAGAGGAACCTCAACCGTTAAAAAAAGAAAAGGAATTGGCAGCACAAAAGGCACAAATGTAAAAGCATCATGGTAAGATAGATTCAGATACCATAGTTGGAGACACACCCTCTACAGAAAGTGAATATGAAGGGACACCATTAAGCACAATATAATATGGAGGGACACCATATACTACAAGTGAATATGAGGGGACACCATCTACCATAGGTGAATATGGGACACCGTCTACCGCAAGTAAATATTTTTGGACACCATCCAACGCATCTCAAGTTGCTAGTGCATCATCACTCAGATTTAATGAAGAAGTTATGCCATCATCCCCATGTGAACCTCTAGGTATGTCTTCTACTCCACCCTCAATCAAAGGTACGCAATCTATCCCACCTCAACTAAATATTGATGAAATTCTTAATGTTGAGATGTATGAACCTAGGATAACACCACCTATAATTTTGCATAGAAATCCAAAGTATTTGATTAATATTGATGTGGATATTTTTCAACACATGGAAGGTAAGATTTCAAAACACACTTGTAGAAGATATGCTGATAAGATTTTGAAATTATTCTTTGAAAGGCTAAATAAGACCGTAAGATGTCAACTATTTGTTGAAATGATGCGGGGTGTAAATTATAGAAACATCATGAAGACTCTTGGGTTGAGAACATCGAATACATCAAGTGAAAACACTATTATCAAGAATCTAATGGATGCATATGAGAGTGTGGGTAAGACCTCATGTTCAAAGGCTAGTAATGTCACCTGACATGTCATTACATTGACTTTGGTATGCTGTCAAACAAAGAGACCTCTTCTCATTAAAAATACGAGTGAAAAAATGATAATTAGTAGGAAAAACTTTATCAAGATCCGTTCAAAGGTGACAAAGAATTGAGGGCACCGATTCAATTGAATTATGGGCATTCTCAAGGAGACTTCCATGAAAAGATAAATAATTTTTTGAAGCCTTGAGAAAACTAATTGAAGAGTACTGGAAGGATAACACAAGGCCATCTCTGAATCAAAGGGATGTGGTAAGAAGGAGAATCATTAGTCAGAACCGTGAGCCACATCCAAAGCATTTTTAGATGTTTAGATTTGCATACTAGCAATATTTTGTAGGATTGTGTCATAGAAGCCCCACCAAAATATTCAAGAGAGTTCTTATCAAAAAAATTATGTGAAATAGAGGATGACCAGATATTCTACAAGACAACATGCTTGGATGGTTCATTTGAGCATTGCAGTGGCTTGCAATGTATGCCAATATGTCAACACATGGAAAGCATAGATGAGGTGGGATAGAAACTAGTAGAGTTTGAGAAGTATAAAACAGTGGCATATGGTACTAAAGATGGGTCTCAAGAAAAAAGGTATGATTTGGTTATTCAGAAGATTCCAATGTATCAGTTTATGTCCATGTTTCATGACAATATACTGTCTGAGTATGCAATGCATATCCATAGAGCCTGATGGTTGGACACGTAATTCAAGCTATGCAAGGACACCTTTCCAGCTGGTAGAATATTATTAGTGGTTGAATTTTCAAAGAACTACACTCTATAGCCACAACATGCGATATATTCACAGTATTACAACTCCACATAGGTTTTGATGTTTTTGCACATAGCATTCATTCATGCATCTGATAGTATAGAGGACCAAAGCAAGTTATTGAGGGAGTACCACTTTTACATTAGTGATGATCACACACATTCTCTAGAGTTTGTGCAAGGTTGCTTCTAGATGTTCTACAGTGGTTTGGATACATGTGTAGCATAGTTCAATAACTTGCGCATGTTTTAATGGTTGTGCTAGATGCATGTCATTATAGGTGTTCAACATATGTGGAATTTTTTTGAGGCTAGGCATGGAAAGGGGGAGCATGATGGTGCAGGAGCATGCATGCAAAGAGCATTAGCATGACAAGAGTTAAAGTATAAAGACAGTGCAAATTTTACAGATGCAAGATCAATCATCGAGAGGTGTAATGCTTCAATGGGTCGAGGTAATGAAGGTAGGTCTTCAGTTCATAGATATTTTTGGTTGATGGATTATACTAACATTACACCATATGAGGATTGTTGTACACTAATAGGATCAAGTGAGATACACTCTTTCCTTAGCTCAACTATAGGTTCATGGATTATCGATACATGGAAGATGGAATTCTTTTGTTCTTCATGTAAAATACAAGCCTAGAATGATTGTGAGTCAGGGGAGTGGGTTGACAAATGGTTTACAAGTTATCTTAGCCCACTTCACACATATCACCCTCCAATGACATTGGAACTAATATAGATGGAATCATTGGTCAACTTTGACCATAGATCAAATCTAGTTCAACCAGGTAATATATCTACTTGCTTAGTTGTTGAAATTCTATATTGTTATCTTACTTTGTAGTGTATTCATAATGCTGACTAATTTTAAGAGATTTGTTGCAAATATCAATGCAGGGCATATTTATGTAGTTATTGTAGATAAAGAGAATGAAGAGAGAAAAAAATATTACTTGTGTCATTATGTTGAGGCCAAAAATAAATTGGAGGCCTGAGTTATAGATGGAGAAAACATCGAATACCCTACAGGCTCAGTTATGTTTAGTAGAATGTGGCTTAGAAGGTACCCACATAAGAGTGTTAAACAATGGTTGTTTCAGGACTTTCACACACATCATAAGATTCTTCATTACTCAAAACTTGTCATGGAATCCAATGTTTATTTGATCAAATATGGGGTTAGACCTTTGAACAAGACCTTGTGGAAGGTTTGTGAGTCTACCCATGAGGCAGTAATTGACACAATAAAGAGTAGAGAAAACCTAGATGGTTCATTGGATTAATTTGTAATTATATGCACATTGGTTCTTATTAATTTTATACTTGTATGCACATTAATTTGTTTTATTCCAATGCTATCATCTTCTTTTACTTTTCCTATTTGTAAGTAACCTACTAAACATTGATTGGTGTCCCCTTGCAAAAAATGCAGATTTATGAGCCATCCAAGAGAATCTCAGCCAGAAAAGTAATGCAACATCCTTATTTTGATGATCTTGAAAAATATCAATTATGATTTTAAGCCATTACAAAAGTGTGTGTGAAGCTTGGTGAGGGAATTTCAAGTTATTTTTTTGAAGTTAACCTTATCATGAGTACATATGATGTAGACATTATAAGAGCATCTCAAATTTCAAGATATTTTATTCATGAGAGGTGTTGTGTGCAATAGGTACCTTAGAACTCCTAGTGAAGATGTATGACTAGGAGTGACTAAGTTGAGAGATTACCATCCCTATCTATAAGTTCCTTCCATCAATTTTCATTTCATTTCCATTTTGGATGCTCTTTATTTTTCTTCTTTTACTTTACATATCTGTAAGTAAACTACTAAAAATTGATTGGTCTCTCCCTACAAAAATTGCTGATTTATGAGCCATCGAAGATAATTTCATCCAAAAAATAAATGCAACATCCTTATTTTGATGATCTTGAGAAATCTCAATTCTGATTTTGAAGCCATTATAAAAGAGTGTGTGAAGCTTTGCGAGGGAATCTCAAGTTACTCATTTGAAGTTAACCTCATAATGAGAACCTATGATGTAGATGATAGTATAAGGGAATCTCAAATGTATGAGTGACATTGTAAAAGATCTGTGAGAACACAATACTTAAGGGATTGTAATGAGATTTACTAAAATAATGAAATTTGGTGTAGGGGCACCAAGGTTATTGAGAAAATTTGGTTCATTGAAGTCTTAAGTTAGTTTTTTGTTTTGAGATTTTTCAATTGAATAAGGTCATATTAGACCAATTTATAATGTAATAAGTCATTTTATTTGGTTTTGGGGTCATTTTGGAGTTCATGTTGCATATTTGTCAAAATGATGTAAAATTGCAAAAATTGAAAAGTTGTCAATGTGAAAAAAGTGCAAAAAGATGTAAAATTGTAGTGATTCTAATAGGAAGTGATTTTGATAGCAATACAGGGAGGCAATCAACTCACTTCCACAATAGAAATAGATTAAAACTTTTAGAAGATTGAAATCATTGAGAGGGGGGGTGAATCAGTGATTAACGAAAGTCACAATTTTTTTTCAAAAAAAAGAGTTTATGTTTTCTTTTTAATCAAGAGGACAAATGACAGTTTGTGAAGTATACTTGACATGTGCATTTAAACATGAGCTAGGAATATGAATTAAACATTGACATGACTTGAGACATATAATGAATCAAATGAATCCATTTATACTTTCTCCTATATCCGAGTTCACAATAGTAACAAAATATTTGTGCATGACATTTTTTATTCAAGCATTTGCAGAAATGAGGAAAACCAAAAAGACCAAATGACTGTTTATACAATAGATTTCACTTGTGCTAAAACAATATTTAATTTGCATAAACCATGAATCAAATAGACATATCATCAACAAAGACTGAAGTTAAGGTTCCTTACATATTCACATGTATCAGAGCCCATAATAGAACCTTTTATGCATGATATGTTGTCTTAAAAATTGACAGAGATAAAAGACAAAAACTTAAAAACATTTAATACAATGAGACCATAATATAATTTTTTTAAGTGGAAAACCCTCTTGGGGTAGAAAAACCACTCCTAAAATTCCTCATTGGTTTAACTTAAAAAACCATTGTTTACAATGCCTTACTGGCAGAGTTTAGAGCACCCACTCTAGGAGCACCAACCCCTTACAAGTTTAGGAACACCCATTCCAAGGAGCACCAACACCTTCTACAAATATCATAATAATATATCAGAGGATTTCTCTATTTCAATACAACTCTCTTATCTCTCATTCTAATCTATCTAATATATTAAAGATTCATCCATGAATCTCCAAAATAATAGACACATTAGTTTTATATTTTTTAGGACATTTTTCAAGATTTTCATTACAAAGTTTTTTTTTTCATTCTAACTCTTTTCAAACTTCCTCTCTCTGAACAATGATAAATCACTATATTTATATGTCTATAAAATATACACATTTTTTGTTCAGTACCTTCACCGAAGGTTTCAGATAAGATAGAGTGCAATGTCATGATCATTTTGTTCTTAGAACCCTCAATACAATAAAATTTGCACCAATCATATCGTATGTTCCATGAATACAAAAATAGAATAAAAATATGCACCAATCATTTCATCTCTCATTTTTGGAAGTGCTTTGATAGACCAAAATACCCTTATGGATCTGTTCATGCAAACCCTCATTATTAGTTATAGGTGGAAACACTATTTTACCAAAGCAATTTTTTTCCTTCACAACACATTTTATCCATATTGATAAAAACAAGATTATCACTACTAAAAAACTGCCATGAATTTGTAACCGATTTTCCACATCATATTTTTATGGCTTGAAAGAAAAAAAACCATTTTTCCAGAATACTGATGAAAGAGAAAGCATGCTATTCTATCTAACCCCACCAACTCTTTTCCAAATTTTAGTAATGAGAAGTAACTACCCTTATAAAACTTTGATCAAGCAGAGGAAAGAATACCTGATACGAATAATGAAATTGGGAAAAGAGAACATGATGACCTGTATCAAAGCATTTACCAACCCAGTAGTAGAGAAACTAGCAAATCTCCTTCCTCCTTCATGCCCTTCTCTCCATGGAAGTGATTAGGGTTCCAAACCCTAGGAATGAGAAGACCGAAAAATAATTTTCCCTATTCGATCTATCTTTTACTCAAGTCATTTGATGAATTTACCAAAAAAAAAAATAACCTAAAGTTTTAAATGACTAGTTCAAATGTTTTTAATAAAACATCATAATGATTTTAAATATTTTGTCAAAAATTTAACCATGGATGTCGACACAATAATCAACTTGATTATTACTTCCAACCTATCGATGCCACATCACACAACCAATGAAATAAAAAGGAATAGTTGTTGCCAAAGAGTAATTCCAAATGAATTTACTCAAAGTAAAAAACAAAGTGACCGATAAGAAAATTATCACCTTTAATGAATGCTTGAAGAAACCCGATAGGGTTTGATTCCTTTTAGACTCCAACTTCATAATGCTACCCAAAAACTATTGATGTCACTGCCATGTGACATTAATCAAAGTCAACCTTCTTTGAAAAAATAATTTCAATGAAACCCGATAAGGCTTGTTTTATATGCCTTCTTTGATGCCCAATCACATTACAAGGTGATTGTTAGTAAAAAAATTATATAGTAGGCCAAATGAATATCATTAGTACCATAAAAAAAATAACATTGCCAGAGCCTAAGCTCATAGAATGTAACAAGAAGGTTTTAGATTCTTTAGAAGGACATGAGTATACTAATCAAAATGAGATACTACAAGAGCATACAAAATAGTGTCAAGATGTCCAAGCAACCAAACTGATCCACAATGATGTCAATGAGCCAATAAGCCAAAATAATGCACTAACATATCATTCTTGATAACAACGAACTGAATATACCTGTGATTAGGTGAAATTTTCTAGTCTAAAAATTCTAAACAAGAAGAATGAAAGAGAAGAAAACAACACCTAACACCTCAATGATTAGCCTAAGTTAACACAAATAAACTTGCGCTCCCTTGGTTGGCCCTTGATTGGAGTTAGAGTTGTGTGCTCCTTGATGGAAAGTGCTACTAAAAGATGGATGCAAGAATGGAAATGATGGATGAATGTCAAGATAAACTAAAATGGACGTGTGAATGGATGAGCTAAAATGGAAGTGCTAGAATTACAAGTGTTAAGATGCAAAAATATAGCTTGGATATGGTTGGAAAATTTGAGAGCATAAGGATAATCACAATGCATGAGGTCATTTATTGCATGTAAAGGAGGGGGTATTTATAGAAGAATTTGAATTCTCTAGAGGATTCAACGGTCAATATTGAGCCACCATCAAGATGGAGGGCTATGGTGAGTTGAGGAATCACAAGACCTCACATCTTGCCATGTGGCAGATGATGTGGCCAAGGACATGGTGAGATGGAAAGGATACAAGGTGACATGGAAAAGGCCATGTGGTCCCAAGGTACTTGCAAGTACCTTTGGATGGGAGAGTATTTCCCCAAAAAGGTATTACTTGTCCCCAAGTGGGGTGAAAGTGACAAGTGAGGACTTTTAGAAAGTCCACTCTTGTCACCATGGGGATTGAAGATGGCCTTGGAGAAATAAAAGTGAATTTTTAATTCACTTTTTGGAAGAAACCAATGGGTAAGAGAAGATTCCCCCCTAAAAGGGGCCTTTGTCCCATGGATATGATGTGACATTTGATAGGTCATGGGGAAGACAAATGCATGGGGGGAATAAGTGTGAATTTTTAATTCACATAGGAAAAAGGTCAACCCAAAAAAGGTAAGTACCAAGAAAGGTTGACTTAAGGACATGCTAGAAAAGGTAAGTGATTAGGATAATTAATGATGATTAGAGGCAAGTGGATAGATATGGAGGATGTGACATTAATCCTAATTAAGGATATTCACGTCTTAATGAAGGATTAATTAGTGAAAGGGTTATGGAGGATGGGACAATGAGAAAGAAAGAATGAATTTAAAATTGAAGAGGATAATTGACTAAATTAAATAAATTGATTGATTGATTTAATTTAGAGAGGAAATGGTAAAGGATAAAGTATTCAATTAAATAATTTTGGGAGCCTTGGGGAAAGGGGATAATATTAATTAAATATGTCATTTAATTAATATAGATGGATTAGACGAATAAATGGTGGGATTATGACCAGATGGAAGTGGTCAAATTTAGGTGTCTACATTTTTCCCCTCTTCAAAATATTGTTATAATAACAATGTTTCGAAGAAAAATAAATGCAGATGACTTTATAGAGGAAGTGAATAGAAAAGGATGCCCCAACACGGAAGAGGTTGCTTGAGTTGCACAAATGGAGGGGAGTGAAAGGTCATGCCCCAATCATAAGGGAAAAATATCAAGGAGAATATATGGATGGATTTGGTAGGGTATGCCCCCTCAAGAGGGCAGTACGGGAAGAATAAGGGGCCTTGGGTGACCTCTCTATATGAAGAAATAGAGGGTACAGTTGGATAGAGCTCAAAAAATCAAGTAGGTTTGTATTTTGAATGGAGTCGATTGGACACACAATGTGCAAATGGTGGCCTGTAGAAGTTTTGGAATTAATGAGGGCCTAAAAAGGTTAAATAAAAAGTAAAAATATCCCTCACTTAAAAGTGATTTAAAAATGGGGGGGGGGGTGTGGGGGAGGGGGGAATTACTTATAGTAATTTGAGATTTACCATTCCTCATTTGCAGACCTGGTAGTTGAAGAAGAGAGAGAGAGGAGAATAAAATGAGGAGCAGAGGAGACAAGGATGATGATCTATTATGATGATGAGATTGTCCACCGAGCGGATGAGGTGCAGGAATTCTTCCATGCATGTGTATTGCCATGCCAGGTTAGGTGTCAAAACCCCCTTTGTAATTTTAAGCATTTTTGAGATATTTTTTAAGTTTAATGCATTTTTCAAAACATGGGTTTTGGTTTCGGGGTAGGTTAGGAAAATGGATTGGGGCAAAAATTGAGATTTCACTAGTTGGGTAGTTAGAATAGGTTGTTAAAGCTATAGGAGGGGGGGAAGTGATATGCCCCATTAAAGGAAAAATAATAGAAAAATAGGCTCAAAAAGGGATAGCGCGGTAGAAAATAGGAGGGCAGACTTGCCTTGGGGTCGACCCGGGTTGGGTTCACCCAACAAGAGTTAAGGGGTAGCGATGCCCAAAGATAGGGGCGGCCCCTCCCCAACTAAGGCAGCCACGCCCGGGGCTGGGGTGGCCCTGCCCTAGGAGGGGCGACCCTGCCCAGGTAGGAGCGACCCTGCCCCGGGAGGGGCGGCCCCACCTAGGAAGGGGCGGCGACACTCCAGAAAGGGCGAAAACACCCGGGGAGGGGCGACCACGCCCAAGAAGAAGGGGACAAGGTCAAGAAAAGAGAGTTAAAGGTGGGAAAAAGGGAAGGGAATAGTGAGAAAAATAACGTGGGGCTGGAAAAGAAGAGGAGATGAAAAGTGGGAAATGACTGACATAGTGTTGTTGTATGGATGCAACAATTCAATTGGTCATAGATGTGAGAGAGACAGTCTGAGATGTTGATGACAATGATGGTGGCCATGAATAGAGAAGACCACCATGCTCTAGAGTTTGAAGGATTATGGCATCTGCTTGGATATCGCACGATGAGAGTGCATTGAGCATTGTTGACAACGCTCATAGAGTGTTGGAGTTTAGAGACATCCACATTCCATCTACCGACAAGGGAGATGACGGTGACGTTAGAGGACGTATGGTGGATTTTGAGGCTTCACATAGCAGGGCGACTAGTGAGTGTGCCATGGTCTATGATGGAGGAGTATGATCAAACACTATTTGTGTTGTTTAGATATGAAGACCTTCCTATTAAGGAGCATGGGCTGGACTTGGATCGATGTTTGGTAGTGGGGGTATTGTTGATGGTGTTTTTTGCACAACAACAACTTAGACAAAATATAATATCCTATCTCTCTTGAAAGGTAAATCTCTATGGGAAAGAGATAACCCCAAGGTCTCTAATGTCAGGTCTTGACAATGCAACAAAACAACTCAGAGATAAATGTGAAAATGCTAGTAATCACAATGGGACCTTACTACGAGAAAACACTGGACCTCGAATCTATCAAATATGAATAATAAATTGATACCTTGAAACTTAATTGGAATTCTGATAATAAAGAAAATGAAAAAGAAAAAGTTTTCAGAGATAATCTTAAACTACTTCTAACCCTAAGACTGAAAATACCAAAAGATAAAATGTTCAGAATGGACCGATCTCTCATAAACTATATTCTACTTGACCCAGATGAATCTGCAATTTCATAGAAATAGTGCAATATTCTAAGGTATTTAAAGATTTTCAAATTATAAATATCCATTCAACTAATTTTATTGCAATTGAAATGAACAAACCCCCATAACTGAACTAAGCACAATTATAAGCCCAGGCTAACTTTGCAAAGCAACTAACAATCAGCTAACTACAAAAAGTATGGACTAGAAATCGCTACAAACATCCCAAACATGAAACCCTAAGCATTACCATAAAATTTAACCTTAAAATATTAAGCAATTTGAAAGATAGAATAACAAGAACCATGCCAAATGAGATTCCAGAAGATAGATACCAAACACAATATCCCTCTTATATTAAATCATCCAAAACGGCAACAACTCCAATTTTCTATTACAACACTCGCTTGAGAAACCCTAATTCATTCTAATATCACTTAACTATTTCTCTCTATCCTCCTATATGCTTTCTATCTCTATCTATCTATATCTCAAATGAGGCAACACACCTATTTTATAGAGAATCCATAGGATAGGTCAGCCTAAAATACCATTTACAATAAAAACATGACCTACAAGAGGTCAGCCCAAAAGGTATTCAAACACATGAAATGTGCCATTGGCACCAATTTCATCCAAAACCGCCAAGATACAAAAAGGGTCGGCCCAAAACATGTGGATAATGGGAAGCACAAATACCAATGTAACCCTATATAGTTACTCCCTATCCTTGTCCTTAGCTTTATCTTCTTCACCATATATGACCAACATGACCCTATCCAACTTAGCAACAGGTGGCATAGGGAAAACCCTAATCCTTCTTTCAAGGGACTTGAGATCATCCCTCGTTTGTCTAACTGCACCATCCCAATCAGCCTTGTTGGTTGAATATCTATCAATGACTGCAATATATGTCGCAGCATCATCCAACTGATGATCTGTAACTTGTCCTTCACTAGTTGGAGAATACACATCTCTCCACCATTTTCTAAGTTGCTCCAAGTTAAGATGTTTTGGAGCAAAATTCTTCCTTCCACTCATGACCTCAAATAATGAGACACACTTTCCATATATACCAGTCAAAGTGTCCTCAATTTGCCTTGCCTGTTTGTGGATCTTCTTCAAGGCTTTCTGCCTCATTTGCAGGATTTCAAACCATTCCCAAGGCTCAAAAACCCTTTGAAAAGGAAGAATCCCACACTTTACCAGCTTATCTTCAGTGAATCCCATAATTGTGGTGGCTTTCTATAGTAGGAGATCAGTATCCTCCTTATCTTGTGCCAATGCAGCCTTCAACCAATCCACTGATCTCATTACATCACCTCCAGTTGATAGGATGCTCTTAATAGCCTCATCTCCCTTGGTCTGGACACCCTGCAACTAGGTAGCTATAGAATATGTACTGCCTTTCATCTTTTCCAGCTCAAAGATCATTTTATGGGGTAGGAATCCTATAGCAATAGAGGAGGAGCCAATAGCTTGTAGAGGTTTCATCAATTCTTGCAAGTATTTCTTTAGTTTCTCACTCTCCCTCTCTAATTCATGCCTTGTCTGCATAGCTTTCTTCAACCTACCCACAATCATAGCATTGGAACCTTCATATTCTTCAATTTCCTACTCCATAGTAGCATGCCCCAAGTCAACTATTTGCACATTATAGTCCTCGATAGTCACATCGTCTCTATCCTTGCTCAAAGGAGGGGTAGCAATGTGGGCCACTCTATTACCTGACCCATCCCTTTCAATTTGGGACACAACCCTTGCTTTCTTCCTAGTATTTTCCTTTTCTACATTGGCCATAAGGGCATCCCAATTAGGAGGATCATCCTCCACTATTACCATTTTTCTCTTCAAGCCTATCTCAAGCCAATCCAGGATAGTGGACCAAACAGGCACTGTATCTTGCTTATCTTTCCCTTGCTCTTGTTGGTCAACAGTTGCATCTTTTTCAGCACTTGGACTTTTAGGAATGTCCACAATTGGGATCCCTTTCTATTGTACCTATTCTTCCACAACTTCCTGCACTGGTGAAGGGGCCCTCACTGGTATTTCTTCCTCCTTTTGAGGAGACTTGTTCATTTGTTCCCTCACAGGTGAGTTTTCATATGCCACTAGAGGAGATTATATTACCTTATCAATCTCTTCCTCTGCCTTATAGAGATCTCCCTCTTGAAACTCTTCCTTGCCCAAATCCTTGGGATCCTCATCCTTCTTTGGTTCCTCCCGCATGCTATCAACATTTTGAGGGATAGAGACACTCACTTGTTCAACAACATGAGTACTCACTAGGACATCCTCCTTTGCTGCAGTGTCCTTGGGAGAAGGAGTCCTTGACCTCCTTTTATACCCTTGTGTTTTTTCTCCTGAGCTTTCCACCTCTACAACTGATGGTTCAACTTCCTTACTGGCCTTGGGAACCTCCTCCACTATCTGTGATAACTTCGTAGTCCTTATCTTGATCAATGGTGGAGAACTCTCAACCTCCTCCTCTTCTTCCTTATTCTTTTCAGCTTCTTTCTTTAAGGCATGCTTCCTCTTCTTTGCAACTGGCCTCCTTTGTTTACTTACCTCCACAGCCTTCTCAGCTTGAACTTCCCTTACCTAGACTCTAAAAGGAGAATCCACCTTCTCTTTACCTTTGGGATCCTATTCAACTAATTCTTCAGAAGAAGAACGAGACTTGAGACTCCAGGTCTCTCATCAGATCATAGGTGCACAAAACACCTTCACTCTCTAGCTCAAGTATTTTATGTTTCAACCACATCTTGGTGTATTTGATCACCGGGGTCATGACCTAATCCAATTTAGTCTTTTCTTCCTCTAACCATTCAACTTCCCCAACTGGCTTATCATTTACTACCTCATAGACATGACCTTGGATCACATTTCCATCCTCCTCTACCTAGTCAGGGATAACCTTCACATTATACAACCTTATCAAATCCACTGGAAACCTGGAGAGCTTCTTCTTTCTTACCTCAAACTCATCAGCAAGGTTGGCCCAGTAATCTTCAATATGAGCCTTGTGGCTATATTCCTTGTTGGCCCTCTTTTGTGCTTCACCATTAATATCAAACCTTACCCTCTTGAATGAACAGAGAGGCCAAAGGTACTCATCTCCTTCTCATAATCATGAGTAGAATGGATAGAAGGACATACTTCATTCATTCCAATTTTTAAGGGAAAATCATTCCCAAAACCTGCTTTATGCATATCTCCCTTTACTATAATATCAAAGTCACAATCTGCCTAGTGACTTCTAGCAAAATGATGTGATCAGTAGGATATCTTGGGATTTTTTAGGGTTCCCTTTGATAACCATCAACCCTGATGTAGGAGAAGGTGGGGAACTAGATGAACCACCCTCCATATCTCCTAATTAATTCCTTTGCCTTAGCAGATATCCTCATATGCTCTGCACCCTGGAGCAATCTAGTGATGTACATTGTGAATGCATCATTGGATCTTTTGTAGCTCCCTCTAGTTAGGTGCAATTGTGGATACACCTCATATATCGCATCTTTCCCAAAGATACCTCTAGTGCTCAATCCCTTAAATGGATGAAATCTTGCCAATGAATAGACCAAGTAGGAGGTCATGGTGAACATCTTGGTTTGCAAGACATTACACAATTGTTCCTGGATCACTGCACTTATAACTCCTGTCCAATGGTAGTCTATTCCCTACTCCATTCTAGCAATGACATTAAACATCCATGTCTCAAATACACCAACACTCTTCAATCCTACTAACCTATTGAGAAGGGTGATAGCATTATAATATTCCTTCTTAAACTTAAGCCTAAATAGTTGGTTTGGTAACTTGGAGAAATGTGACTTAGGTTTCTCCAACCAAGAATTAATCACTTGTTGTGACTTAACTATATTCTCTTCATAATGCTTCTTGGCAACATCTATGTCAAATCCCACCACATGGGACCTATTAGGTAGATCAAAAGTTACAGCAATAGACACAAGATTAAATCTTGCTAGAATCCTGCCCTGAGGACCATTTATCCATTGTGTGGCCCTATCATAATTCCTGGCACATTCTAATACCAACTCATAACACTGTACTGTAGGAGGGAAACCTGCCACATTAGCCAACCCAAACTCCACCATTCTTTTGGAAAGCAAGGAAGGGCTCAATGCTGACATCTTAGCTTTGAACTCCTCATAGTGCCACATGCCCACATTGGTATCCATGATTCCTGACCAAATAGAGGTGATTTTACTCTTAGGAATTCTACTCTTTATGTCCAACTTTACCTTTTCTGCATTTGTGATGACATAACTCTCTGCACCTAGATCCGACGCCTTCTCCTTGCCTCAACCAATGACATCCTATCCTGATCCTACCTGCAAGCACATAAAAAAATGACCATAATTAGATTCACAATAAACAATAAGTGCAGGAAATCAATATCCTAAAGTTCAAGATTTAGCCCTCCTAGCGGATTCTGGACTAGAGAGGATTTTCAGGAAAATCCAGACTAGATGGATTCGAGCGAACCAATCATACAAAATCTCATAATATCATTTAAACCCATTAATAAATGAAGGAAAACCATTAGAAATACTCAGCATAAGCTCCTTTAATCAATCAAATATATCATCCATAAACCAATCATTTATAACCATCAAATTCAACATTTCCTAGAAAAAACCCGGAAGAATCCGCTAGAGACGGATTTTGGCGAAAACAACAACAGTTATAACTAACCCAAGGAAAATGAAGCGACACGGACAATTCAGGAAAATCTTAATGGAACAGATGTTGGTGAAATCCAGATATAACATTACTAAAGCATGAAGTCGGTAAAACAACCCGAATGTGGACATCGGGAAAATCCGGATGGAACGAATTTTGGCGAGACCAATGAAATTCGGGAAGAAGTGGTGAAAAAATAAAGAAAGAGATAAATCGGGGAAATCCGGGGAAAGTGGAATTCCGCAAGGACCTTGAAAACCCGAACCTTTCCACATTCTCATTACTTTCACCAAAATGATTCAAATCACTCTGGATTTAAGCCAGAACTCCGAAAACAACCTAACCTGGACCTCCAATGAATGAAACATGAATTTTAAACATCCTCCATAGTAATTTGACGAGGATTGGCTATGACCTAAGTTAAGAACCCTAAACAAATGTACGCCATGAAAATGCAAGGAACGAAGTATGACTTGCTCATACACCAGGATGGAGAGTTTAAAACTAACGCAAGAAAATTCCCAATCAAAAATCATTACCAAACTAAGCATAAATTTTCAATCAACCAAACGGACTGGTACACCAATGGAAAACCCCAAAATGCTCAATGATGAAACCTCAAAACCAGGAAACCACAAAGGACTCCTAAGAAAATGTAGAAAAGCAATCAAAATCAATAGAAAAAAGGGCACATCTACATACCATAGAAGTGTAAGAGCTGAAATTGGTGAAGCCAACAAGTAATAGTTTAATGTGAGTAGGATACAATCCATGCATAGAAAACACAAACGCACAGTCCAAATGCCCTCGAAAATCCAAAATCTAGTAGAACACCAAGAGCTCCAAGACACAAGCTCAAATGATAGCAAATGCAGAGTCCAAATGATCAATTACTTCGCAAATCATCAATATATCAAAGCCCCAAAACCTCCGCATAAACGCCATTAATGCGATCGACAAGACAACCACAACCACAAAAACACGGGGAATCAACAAGGTGATGGACTTTAGGGAAATCCGAACCATACGGATTTTCTCGAAAATAGGGTGAAAGGGAGCAACTTTGGACGTTGGAGAGAAACAGGGAGAATCTGACCCAGGCGGATTTTTCGGGAAGCGGTGAAAACTGCGAGACAAAGTCAGAACTCAAGATTTTCAATAAAATTCAAAAGTATGCCACTTCAATTGGAAAGATGGATATTAAATCATTAACCAAAGCAAGCGAAAATCCCCCAAAAAAGGGCCAAAATACCGAAAAGCGAAAAAAGAGGCTCCCCACTTTTAGTGGGGCGTGTGTGCAAAAACTGCACAAGAAATGGCGACTCCGCTAGGGAAATTCTCGAGAGCATTTCAAGGATAAACTAGAATCAAGAACCCAGAATCTCTGGTTTCAATCCTCTGATCAAGATTCCTATGAACAAAGTTTTAGAAACCACAAGCAAGAAGACCTTTTTCCTATACCAGGTTCCAAGTGTGTGTATTATGCCTTTATTTCTAGTTTGGTTAGTGCAATGGGGAACAAAAGTAAATCTGACCAAGGCTACATAAAAATTCAAACTTCAAAAGCAACTTAGATAGAGCCTCGTTGCCAGTCAAGCGTTCATAGCCCCTACAAGGTTATCGATGTGACCCTCCCAAGCATAGCTCTACTGCCAATAAAGCATCTATAGCCCTGATAGAGATGCTAGGAGACTCCTACTAAGGTGAAGCTTACTCAGATTTTCAAAATTTTCTCTTTTCTCTCTTCTGTTTATAGAATTTTTTTGCTTCATCTTAGTAAGTAATGAAACTCATGCTCAGGGATGAGGAACATAGTGGCACTGAAGCAGAAAATAAGATTTTTCACTAGACCAAATCACTCAAAGACCCAATGCAACTCCAGAATCTTAATTTAGTGGGAAAATGTGAGACCCAAATATATTCAAAAGAGTATCCAAAACAAGTGACTTTGATTCCAAGTACAAGGGCCATTAGATAAAATAATTCCACCACTTGACTTTGAAAAAATGATTAGAGTTTATAAAGGAAATTCCCAGAACAATCCCAAGCCAATAACCAGTTGTATAGATGTAACAACTCCAAGGAAATAGGGAACCCATAGCAAAAAACAAAAAAACCAAAACAAACCTAAACTACCAAAGCAAAACCAGCGAAGCAAAGCAGAAAGAAAACCTATTCTAACTATGCATAGGATGAACTAAAAAATAGTTCAAGGTTGAAAATAATGCTTGAGATACTGCCCATTAATAGGTAGCGAGATATCCTCACTAGTGAGGGTTTTCAAATGAAAAGCATTATCTCCCAGAATCTCTAATATCTGGTAAGGACCAAGCCAAAGTTTATCAAATTTACCATGCTCTCCCTTACGATCATAGGCTTTATCCCAGTAAAGAATTAAATCCAAAATTCTAAAGGCCTTTACCTTAGCTCTCCCGTCAAACCATCTTTTCACCACACCCTGATGTTTAGCAAAGTTTTCTAAGGCTTCATCCCTTTTCTCTTCTAGATGCAACAGTTTAGCCAAATGGGCTTCACATTTATCTTCTTCATTATAATACTCATTAATAAACTACAGGGTAGGGATTTTCAATTGGATAGAAAAAATAGGTTCCAAACCATACACCAGGTGATAAGGAGAAGTTCCTATGGATGCCTTCTGTCTAGTATGGTTCGCCCAAAGAGAAAATCAGAGCTGGGTGTGCCAATGCTTAGGATTTTGTTTTAACAACTTACAGATAACTATCAGTAGGTTCTTACTAGAAGACTCAGCTAAACCATTACCCTGAGGATAATAATTGGATGAGAATTTAATAAAAATCCCATGATCAAATGCCCAATTAGAAAACTTCAGTGATGCAAATGTAGGACCATTATCACAAACCAGGGATAGTGGACAACCAAAACGATTAATAATTCCAGATTCAAGAAAATTAATTACCACATCTGAAGTACACTATTTGAAAGAAAGAGCCTTTGTCCACCTATTAAAATAATCGGTTATGGTAAGAATATACATGTGGCCCACAGAGGATGGAGGATTAATTGGACCTATGAAGTCCATAACCCACTAAGCAAATGGTTTTACCTCTATGACAGGTTGAAGTGGAAGAGTTGCATGCTTTTCCTTACTTGTTTTAGTTTGACATATGTGACAAGTTCCCACATGTTTTTGTACATCCTTGAATAAAGTAGGACAATAGTAATTTTCTCTTAAGATCCGGTGTGCAGTGGATGATGCAGAACCATGGCCTATGCCATATTTCTCATGAAATTCGATCATCACTCTAGCAGCTTCCTCCTTCCCTAAACATCTTAAGTAAACACCCTCATGATTTCTTTTGTACAAGATAGCTCCTTCCATCATAAAAATTCTACTCCTCAATTGTAAGGCCCACCTCTGAACTATATTGAGGTGATCAACACATTGCTGATTTAGCAAATAGAAGATGGTTTCGTCATACCAGTCTCCTAGAGATACCTCTTGAAGGTAATAATGTTGAGTTGTGAGATCAAGACCTGTCTCAGCCATTGTCTTTGTAAGCCCTGTCCTCTTACTAATTTCATGGGCTATATTTCCATATCATATTCCTACAACATAGTCACACACTTTGTCCTTCATTCTCCTAACTCATTCTACATCAACAACAACTTTACTGCTGGATCAGGCACTATGGAAAAAACTTTATTCCTCAAGATATAATGCCTAAAATTCTTCACTACTCAGACCAAAGCATAGGCCTGATTTTCTACATTATGATATTTCAATTCTGAATCCTTTAAGGGAGTACTCATGAAGGCTATAGGGTGTTCATCCCCTTGATCAGACTTTTGAGTTAACATTGTATCACAAGAGTGATTAGAAGCGAATGAATATATATAAATGGGCTTAGTGTAATCCGAACTCACCAATATAGGAGCTTCGGCAATAGCCTTCTTGAGTTATGCAAATACCTCCTTGGCTTCTACACTCCATTCTATCTTTTCTTCTTGTTTCAACATAGCATTTATTGGCTTGACTATCTCTACAAATCCGGTGATGAATTTCCTAACAAAGTTAATCTTACCAAAGAATGACTTCATCTCTTTCTTACTTGTAGGAGGCTGAATCTTTAAGATAGCCTGAATTCTCTTAGGATCAATAGCAATACGTTGTTATGAGTTAATGTGTCCTAATAACTTTCCTTCTATGAATCCAAAGAATCATTTCCTTGGATTAAGTGAAATACCAAACTCTCTGCATCTTTGGAAAACCTTGCATAAATCTATATCATTTCTTGGAAAAAATAGTCAAATCATCCATATAAATGATGATGCACTTACCAATTATATCCTCAAAAGAAATGTCCATATCTCTCTAGAATGTAGCTCCAACATTAATCAACCCAAATGGAATCCTTCTGTAAGCAAATGTTCCCCATTTAGTAGTGAAGGCAGTCTTATGTCTATCCTTATACTGCACCATAACTTGGTTGTATCCAGAATACTCATCCAAAAAGGACATCATTTGAGATCCATTAACAGTCTGAAGCACCTCATCCAATGAAGGAACTAGATAATTATCCTTTTTTGATGCTCTATTCAGATTCCTAAAGTCTACACATAATCTAATTTCTCCATTCTTTTTCCTCACTAGAACCAAATTCACCACCCAAGTAGAGTGTCTTACTAGAAATATAATGCATGCTGAGAGCAATTTTTGCACCTCCTTTTGAATAATGGGCTCTAACATAGTGTTAATTGGCCTTTGTCTCTGTCTGAAGGGTTTGACATCTGATCTCAGAGGGATGGTATGTGTAATGATTGAAGTATCATATGTCTTCAAGTCTTCGTAACTCCAAACTATTACATCACAATATGTATGTAAGGTGTCAATGATCCCCCTTGTTTCTTCTGGAGTGCATACCTTGCCAATAAGAACATTCTTTATGTCACCAGGTGTTCCTATATCATATGTTTCATACTAGCTACTAATGGACTCTCTTTTAGTCTACTGTTCTTGATCTATTATCTTATCTAAGTCAAAAATTCATTCAAGTTGCACCATACCCCTTGGAATGGTATTGGTCTTCAGATTAATGATTCCTCCAAAGTCAATTTTTGCTTCTTGAGGCTCTATCTTATCAATAACTTGGGAAGAAAACACATCATAGCTTGTAATAAATTCTAGAATGTGCTTATCATCTTCAAATACCTGGAAATTAGTAACGTTGTCAGGCACTGAAGGTATTGGAGTGAGCTCAATTGTAAATTTCTTCAATCCTGAAAGTGGCAAAGGCTGCAAGGTGCTAGCAGCTTGAGCCAGAGAATCAACAACCTAATTTTTGTTATGATGGATCAACTAGATATTAAAGGCATCGAACCCCTCGATGAGATCCCAGACTCTATGCCTGTAGTTGGTCATTCTTCTATCACGTCACAAATACTATTTTCTTACTTATTTGATCACCAATTCTGAATCTCTGAATACTTGTAATATCTTAACTTTCTTCCTTGATGCCATTAATAAGCCATGGATCAAAGCCTCATATTCAACAAAATTATTAGTGCACCGGAACTAGAGTCTATTGGAAGAAAAATAGCTTTTACCTTTAGGACTAATCAACTCAAATCCTATACCAGCACCTTGTTTGGATTTAGATCCATCAAATATTAATGTCCAACAACCATTAGGTTCCTTTGGCTTTAATTTTTCTTGTTCTTTTCTGGGAATGGTGGGATTTTTAGGAAACACCAATTTTCTACCTTTATCACTGTTTAACTCTTCCTGCATATTTAGTCCAATAGGTGGGACTGGATTAATGTAGTTTTGTATCTGTTGGACAACAATCTGACACAAGTCACATTCTAGTTCAGAATGAGGGGCATCATGGACTCTGCACTAACTTGGAAGCAATAATTCTTCAAGTGTAATGCTTCCCTTTAGTTGTATCTGATCTTCCATACACTTCTGGATGAACTCCTAAAAATTATCCAGCAAACCAAGCTTCCTATCTTCTTCATCACTTATTTCATTCTCTAGTTCAATCAAGGTCTCAGGACTACTACTCTCTGGAATGTGCTTATTTGAAGCATCTTGCAACATGAAAACCTCTTCATCTTCTGTAACTGATGTAGCCAACATGTAATTCCCCATGCTAACCTCAGACACCAACACATCATTTGAGATATTCTAATATTCAGTAATTACATATTTCATTCTAGGTTCTCTTTCAATTCTGATATGATTTGGGACTCCTTTCCATGGTAACCACATATGAGAATGGTTTGTGGATGTATATCCATTCAAAGATTTAGTGAAATCCCTGCCTAAAATCAAACCATAAGTATCGGGGATGTCAACAACTTGGATATTGATCACTTGTTGTACCCTGGGGTTTGACGCAAGTTGTGTAGGGATCATGTGCAATTCTCCTACTACACTTACCTCTATTTTTTTCAAATTGAGTAACCTTCTTTTGAGAAGCTATAGGGGTAATACCTAAGGATTTGCAAACAACAAAAGGCATAACATTTGCAGAGGCTCCTGAATCCAAAAGACAATTATGCAAATTATTTCCAAAAATATGAACTGAGACTAGGAAAGGAGTTTCCATCTTGCCTTGAAACAAGTTCAGATGGGTGTCAGCTTGTGCAACTTGACCTTTATCCTTATCTCCCCTCTTGTCTATAGGTGGGACTTGGCTTCTAGGTGTTTGAGAATTAGATGGCCTGGTAGCAACCTCATTGGTGGCTACTCCTTGTGATGGTATATTTGCACTAAATGAACCCATAATTGCATTCCTAATAGAGGGAACCCTTAACAACTCATAAGCAGAAAGACTTACCTTCACTTTCTTGAATTCCTCAGTCACATATTCACCCAATTGCTCCACATTCAAGTTAGCTTGAGCTTCCTTGTAGCTAGTGGCTTGTTTATCCTTAGATGCTTCTGGATTGTTTCCCTTTGCAGGTACTGTGTTGGCACATTAGGATAAGGTGGATTATTACTAGCTTGTGGGTCTGGTGGAGTAGTGAAATTGTTAGGAGGGGTGGAGGTAGTGAAAGGACCTCTAGCCTATGGACCCCTGTTAGGCCTATTTCTTAAATCATATTTCTTAGCTAGTTCATGGAACATCTGAACTTCTTCAACCCTAATTTCTTCCTCATCTAAAGGGCCATTATCATTCTCATTTTCCTCATTAAACAACTAGGAAATCTCCTCTTCATTCAATACCTACTCAGCTTCATCCTCTAGATCACTAGATTCTTCTTTTGGTTCATTCTCCTCACCTTTATGGAATGGGGCATGATTAAGTACCAGTACTAGAGAATCATAAGGGTTTGAAGGTACAATTTCTTGTCTAGTGGAATTATTCTCCACTTCATACTGAAATATAGAAGCTGTAGTCTGAAATTCAACACAGTCTAGCTCAGAATGTTGACTTGTCTTATGGAGCAAGCACCATCCAGACAAAGTTGCTTCTGCCAAGTACACATCATTCAAAGGTTTCTCTTGAGTAGCAGGCTGATCCAAGGGAGTAGGAATACCTCCATTATGAGGTCCAGTATTCCATGATCTATTCTACCTAGGTTATTGTCCTCTGTCAAATCCTTGCCCACCTTGTTGGTTTCTATCATCATTCTGACCAGGGCCCTATCTTCTATCGAGATTCTGACTGGAACCTTGTCCTCTATCATAGTTTTGATTTTTTTCATAATATTGACCCCTTTCAAAGTTCCTATTTTCCCTGCCATAATTAGATTGTATATTCTTTTGAGCAACCTGAAGTTGGCTATTCTGATTTCTCAAATAAGTTACCTATGTATTCAACCTCTTCACTTGTTCAGATAATTCATCCAACCTCTCCTTATCCAAACTGTTAAGTGGTACTGGATTAACACTAGAAGGAAATCCAGTAATGTTTCCAGAACCAATAACTTGATTGAGAATTTTTGAATTCTACAAATAAGTAGGAAAACTAGCTTGTTGTTGATGAATGGGTTGATTAGCTCTCTGTTGAGGGTAAGAAGTCATAGGTTGAGCATGATTCAAAGTTGGACCTAGATGAGGAACTGAAGACAATGAAGGAATGAGATTCATTATTGGAGCATGACTGGTCAAAGCCTGGTTAAGGGCTTGAATTTGTCCAGGATGAGCATCAGGTCCTAGGGATGGTAAAGGTCCTGATAAGTGTTGCCTCAAGTTCATACTAACCTTTACTGCTTCTACATATGCAGTGAGAAAAGTATTCAGAGGATTAGTCCTTTGTATTAGGAAGGTGGTTGTAAGGCTATCCAAGGCTTCAAGGTATATCTCCAAAATAGTATTTTCATTCCCAGCATAAGGTATCTGGAGTCTGGTATATGCTCGATGGAACCTATCATTGAATGATCCTATGGGCTCATTAATCTCTCTTTTCACTCTAGTAAATTGTAAGTATAGCTCATTAGCACTAATGGGAATCTTGAACTTTTGAAGAAATGCAGCTTCTAACTCAGTCCAATTATGGATGGAAGCAACAGGTAAGTGGTTGTACCAATAAAAGGCCTCCTCTCCTAGAGAGTGATAGGGAAGGGTGGGATGGAACACTCACTATTCCATGCTCTAGGTCCTTGTCCTCAAGAACTCCTAGGTGACTCTCCCACCTTAAACTTTAGGTCCTATCTCATATGTAGGCACCCCTGGTTCTACTAGCCAACCCTACTATCTTCAAAACCTCAATCTACAAAGCCAATTTTGGTGCCTTGCCACTAACTCTCCCTTAGCCCTTGATCTTCCCTAAAGGCCAATTACTCCCATCCTTTCATTTTTTCTTTGCAGGGGTGTAGAGAGGTTTCTATAGGCTTCCAACCTCCCTCCTAGGGTTCTTGTAGGTTCACCAAACTCCATTCTTCCTTCGCTTTCACCAAACCCTCATCTAGGGTTTTGGTTCCTTAGTTCTAGGCTTCCAAAACAGGTCTTTTTCTTGAGAGAATGAGGTAACTCTCCTAAATTCTCCAAAATACTCCCAATCTCTTCTTGGAATTTGTGATACCCTTGCCCACACCTTAAAGATTTTTGGAGTTTGGAGCATCCACTGTTCGTACTATGTCCTAACCCTTAGTTTAACAAATTTAGGCTTGTTTAAGCCATTTTCTGACCTCACTGTGATCAGTCAATTTTTTCTACCTTCTCTCAGCCTGTTGAAGTCTTCCCCTTCTTTCCAAGCCCTTGCAAGGCAACCAACATCCTCCCCACACTATGGTTTGCCAAGAGATGGGCACCCCTACAACCTTAGTGCTCTGCACTCTTTGTCCTTCCTAGCTGGGCACTACCAAGCTCGCCTAGGAACAAACTTCTTTCATGAATCCCTGAATCCTAAAGACTCCTACCTCTACTATAATTACAAGCATGGAGACTAGCCATAGTTTCCAAGAGCCCATACACTAGGTACAAGAGAAAAGTGGACTAGAACTCCATTTCTGATGGTCTGCCAGTCATAACAGTAATGGAAGGAAACTAAAACAATTACAATCAAAGCTTGAAAATGATGAAAAAAACTAACTACAGAACCAAACAATGCTTGTGGGATCACTACATTACA
Source organism: Sequoiadendron giganteum (assembly GCA_007115665.2). NCBI lineage: Eukaryota > Viridiplantae > Streptophyta > Pinopsida > Cupressales > Cupressaceae > Sequoiadendron > Sequoiadendron giganteum. The sequence goes on along the minus strand of CM021110.1, from coordinate 163,545,730 downwards.
TTCCACACGTATAACAATGCCTGATTATGCCATTAACACACTACCAAGAACAAAAACATAGAAATTTAGTCAATTTCCTCACTGTCCTCGCTTGTCATTCATGAAATTTCAAATTACAAAAACTTCTAATGCCTTCCAACTAGTCAACAGGTCGAGGCACACCTTATATAGTTTTCCCCAAGGTAGTTATGCCTTCCTTGGTCGGACATTTTAGTTGTCAAGTGGCAAAAATGTTGAATGTGCCAGTTTTTCCACTTTTACCAATGTGCCTAGAAAACTAATACAAGTGAACTTCTAAACTCACAAACCTTTGCACTCCTGATAGCTCCTGAACAAGGAATTGTATTTAGTCTCTAACCTTTTATTAAGTCTCTAGCTCAATTCTAATGGTCAACATGACCTTTAAAGCATCAAAAACTCAAAACTTCATCCTAGGTCCTTAAATTGCTTAGTGCTTCCTAGTGCTTCCTAGGTGCTCCTGAATCATTCTCCCCCTCTCTACCAAACACTAAGGAATGGAAGGAGAGATTAGGTACATATGAATGCCATGCTTCTTGAACTAATCTTCTTGTACCCATGTAGCCTCAAATTCAGGCTTGTTCTTCCACTTGATAAGATGCTCCATGTACACCTTATGCCTCGTAGACTTGTTCACTCTTGACTCCAAAAATTTTTGGCATGTTGCTTGTCTTGAGTAGGTAGGGGTATGTTACTAAAATCCTTGAAGATCTCCCTACTATTCTGAGCTAAGTCATTGACTAATCCCTTGAATCTGATCAAATCTGCAACATTGAAAACTGGTGAAATTCCCAAATCTGAAGGTAACTCCACCTTGTATGCATTTTTTCCATACTTGGCTAATATCTTGCATGGTCCTAATCTTTTCATTTGCAACTTGGTTTACATTCCCTTCTGCAACCTTGATTTGTTAAGGTGAACCATGACAAAGTCTCCTACTGCAAATTGTAACTCTTTTCTAGATAAATCCACCTTCTCTTTCAACTTTTGAGTAACCTCAATGACTGTTCTCTTCACCTGCTCCTGAATCTCTTTCATGGTTTGAGTGAAGTCTTCTGCATGTCCACTCCTATTCTCCACAACTCCTAGATCCTTGATCTCACATATACCTCTTGGGTGCATTCCATACACAATCTCAAATGGACTCTTCCTTGTGGTTTGGTTGACACTATCATTGTAAGCATACTCAGCCTGTGAGATAACCATATCCCAAGTCTAACCATATTCCTTAGTTAGACACCTTAGAAGGTTACCTCGAACCCTGTTAACTACCTCTATTTGACCATCTGTCTGAGGATGGTAAGCTGATCCAAAGGATAGGTTGGTACCCAATCTGCTCCATAAAGTCTTCCAAAAGTGACTCATGAATTTAACATCTCTGTCTGAAACAATACTTAAAGGCAAGCCATGGATCCTAACAATCTCCTTGAAGAAAATGTGAGCTATATAGCTAGCATCATGAGTAGTTTTAGAAGAAATAAAGTGATTCATCTTGTTGAATCTATCCACCACTACATACACACTATCAAAACCAGTCTTGGTCTTAGGAAGTCCTACCATAAAATCCATTCTCACACACTCCCATGGTCTATTAGGAATGGTTAAGGGTTGATATAGGCCAGCATTACTAGCTCCTCCCTTAGCTTTCATACACACAACACATTGATCTACATATCTCCTGACATCTCTTGCCAACTTAGGCCAATAGTAGAACCTTTACACTAGTTCTAATGTCTTATTGATGCCAAAGTGCCCACTAAGACTACCATTATGCTTTTCCTGAATGGGGTTTTCTCTCATTGACCCTTTTGGAACACAAAACAGATTCCCTTTAAACAATAATCTGCTTTGCAAAGTATACTCTGAGTATTGGCTATGAAAATGATTCTGAAAGTTAGAACATACCTTGTAGGCCTCTAAGAAATCTTCATCCTCCCCATAGAGATCTTTGAAACTCTCTATGCCAATGCTCTTGATCTGTATTTCTTGGACTGTCAGCAATCTTCTACTCAATGCATCTACTACCTTATTCATTTGGCCCTTCTTGTGCTTGATGGTGAAAGTAAAAGCTTGGATGTACTCCATCCACTTCAAGTGTCTATTGCTCAACTTCTTTTGGGTGTTGATATAACTCAATGCCTAATTGTCTGTAAAGACCACAAAATCCTTGGGTAGAAGGCAATGCCTCCACTTCCTAAGTGACTAAACCAAAGCATATAGTTCTAGATCATAGGTAGAATACTTCTTCTTGGCTTCATTGAGCTTTTCACTGAAGAAAGCTATGGGCCTACCCTCTTGACTAAGAAATCCTCCTACTACAACTCCACTAGCATCACACACCATAGTAAACAATTTTTCAAAGCTTGGAAATAAGAGAATAGGTTGAGTTGCCACCTCTTGTTTCAGTTTCTCAAATCCTTTCTCAGCCTCTTGAGTCCATACAAACTTAGTTTTCAAACCACCCTTGATTGTCTCTAGGATTGGTGCACATATGCCACTAAAGTTTCTTATGAATTTCCTATAAAATTGAGCCAATCCATGGAAACTTCTTACCTCAATCCCTGTTGTTGGTGTAGGCTAGTTTAGGATAGCTTCCACCTTGCTTGGATCCATTTTCAGTGATCCTTGAGACACTACAAAACCCAAATATACAATTTCTTGTTTGAAAAACTCACACTTCTCTAGGTTGATGGCTAGCTTCTCCTCTTGTAATCTTCTAAGAACCATCTCCACATGTTTAAGGTGTTCCTCTATTGTCTTGCTGAAGATGAGTATATCATCAAGATATACCACCAAAAATAACCCTGTAAAGTCCTTGAGCACTTCATTCATGAGCCTCATGAATGTACTAGGGGCATTAGAGAGGCCAAATGGCATAACTCTCCACTCATACAATGCATTTTTTGTCTTGAATGCTATTTTCCACTCATCTCCATCCTTGATTCTGATCTGATGGTATCCACTTTTGAGATCCAACTTGGTATAGTATCGAGCTCCTCCAAGACAATCCATCATGTCTTCAATCCTTGGAATTGGGAATCTATATCTGATTGTGATCCTATTTATTGCTCTAGAATCAGTACATAACCTCCACTTGCCTCCTTTCTTTGCTTCTAAGACCACTGGTATTGCACATGGGCTAATGCTCTTCCTAATCAAGCCTTGATCCAACAATTCTTGCACTTGTCTAGCTACCTCTAGATTCTGATCTGGTGTAAGCTTATATGCTTCTTTTTTAGGAAATGATGCTCTAGGTATGAAGTCAATTTGATGACTAATAGCTCTTTTAGGAGGTAAAGTTGTAGGTGTACCATCACTTACTATGTCTTTATACTTTTCAAGCAAATTCTGGACTGCTTCGAGTATGACTGGTTTTTCAGTCTTATCTTCCTCTTTGGACTACAACAAGACTACATATCCTTCTCCTCCTTCATGTAGGGTGTTAAGGAACTCCTTCCCACTACTTAGTAGAACACTTGGTGCCTTTGATTGTCCTTCATCTTCTTCTGACAGTGACTGCAATTTAAAGGTCTTCCCATCCTTCTTAAATGAAATTGTATTCTCCTTTCCATCATACATGGCACTCCTGTCATATTGCCATGGTCTTCCTAGTAGTAGATGACATGCATCCATGGGTAATACATCACAAATTAGTTTATCTCTATACCCTCCAATAGAAAATTCCACCGTTACTTGCTCATTGACAAGAACACTCTACCCTTTGTTTAGCCATGTCACTTTGTAGGGGTTGGTGTGGGGTACCTTCTCCAACTTGAGCTTCTTTACTGCCTCTTCTGAGATAATATTAGCTATTGAGCCTGAATCCACAATGACCTTGCATTCTTTACCAAGTATTTTGCATCTCACTCTAAATAGAGCTCTTCTTTGTTTTGGTTCTTCCTTGACCAATTGTCTGATCAAAACTCTCCTAAACATTATATTCTCTCCCATTTCAGATTCAATATGACTAATCTCAGGTGATTTGATTCTCATGGTGTCATCTTGTGCATATGCCTCTCTCTTCTTAGCATTTTAAGATGATGCTTTCTCCAGGAACCTATAAGCTGGATGGCCTACTTGACCACAATGGTAGCATTTCATGGTAGCAAAGTATGAATTGCTCCTTCCTGCTCCTCTTCCTCTATTTGTTCCTCCTTGAGAACCTCTACCTCTTCCATAACCTCCTCTAGAATATGTTTCACCTCTATGCTCTGTGAGTTTAGCTTCTCCTTGGTTTCTTTGCTCATTGCCTCTACCTTGGTAGCCACCTCTATGTCCTCTTTGATCTCTTTAATCTCTGCCTTTGCCTCTACTCTTAGAAGCCTGATCATGTTTCCTCTTACTTCTTTCCTCAATCTTGATGGCTAATTGATAACACTGATGCACTATCTTAGGACTTAAAAGAGTCATCTCTTCTTGGATATTCCACTTCAAACCGTTCAGATACCTAGCCACTTTGAGACTTTCATATTCTGAGACATTGGACCTCATACAAAGTTTTTGAAACTCCTCAGTGTAGGTGTTCACATCTTGGTCTCTTTGCCTCAAGCTTTGCCTCTTCTTATGTAGCTGAATCTCATAGTTATCTGGTATGTAAGCTTCTCTCACTTTTTCCACCATACCTTTCCAAGATGAAATAGGCCTCTTGCCTTCCTTTTCCCTCTTTGTCTGAATGAATTTCCACCATGTCAAGGTAGATCCTCTCAATCTAGACTTGGCCACCTTCACCTTATGTGCTTCAGTGACTCCATCACATTCAAAATGGTTCTCCATGCCTTCTATCCAATCTAGGACTAGGTCAGCCTCCAATTTCCCACTAAACAGTGGTATACCTTCAAGTGCCTTCCCACTCAAACCTTTAAATTCCTTTAAGAAAGGCTCCTCTTGTAGAACAGGGTCAGGTTCAGGGGTTTTTTCTTCCTCTACAACCTCTTCAATATTTGGTTCCTTGCCCTCCAATCTATCACTGACCTCATTGGCCTTGATTTGCATATTGTTCAATGCTTGCTTCAGTTGAGGTAGTCTTTCTCTCAACCTCCTATTATCCTCTTCCTGATCTTCATCCTTCTTTTCCAAATCAATGTTTTTCACCATGGTTGTGGAACCATTGGATTCTAGGTCTGACATACAAGATTCACTCCCAAATCTTTAACTTGCTCTGATACCAATCTGATAGGGAAGGGTTGGATGGAACACTCACTGTTCCATGCTCTAGGTCCTTGTCCTCAAGAACTCCTAGGTGACTCTCCCACCTTAACCTTTAGGTCCTATCTCATATGTAGGCACCCCTGGTTCTACTAGCCAACCCTACTATCTTCAAAACCTCAATCTACAAAGCCAATCTTGGTGCCTTGCCACTAACTCTCCCTTAGCCCTTAATCTTTCCTAAAGGCCAATTACTCCCATCCTTTCATTTGTTCTTTGCAAGGGTGTAGAGAGGTTTCTATAGGCTTCCAACCTTCCTCCTAGGGTTTTTGTAGGTTCACCAAACTCCATTCTTCCTTCGCTTTCACCAAACCCTCATCTAGGGTTTTGGTTCCTTAGTTCTAGGCTTCCAAAATAGGTCTTTTTCCTGAGAGAATGAGGTAACTCTCCTAAATTCTCCAAAAGACTCCCAATATTTTCTTGGAATTTGTGATACCCTTGCCCACACCTTAAAAAATTTTGGAGTTTGGAGCATCCACTGTCCATACTCTGTCCTAACCCTTAGTTTAACAAATTTAGGCTTGTTTAAGCCATTTTCTGACCTTACTGTGATCAATCAGTTTTTTCTGCCTTCTCCCATCCTGTTGAAGTCTTCCCCTTCTTTCCAAGCCCTTGCAAGGCAACCAACATCCTCCCCACACTATGGTTTTCGAAGAGATGGGCACCCCTGCAACCTTAGTGCTCTGCACTCTTTGTCCTTCCTAGCCGGGCACTGCCAAGCTCACCTAGGAATAGACTTCTTTCATGAATCCCTGACTCCTAAAGACTCCTACCTCTACTATAATAGCAAGCATGGAGCCTAGCCATAGTTTCCAAGAGCCCATAGACCAGGTACAGGAGAAAAGTGGACTAGAACTCCATTTCTAATGGTCTGCCAGTCATAACAGTAATGGAAGGAAACTAAAACAATTACAATCAAAGCTTGAAAATGATGAAACAAACTAACTACAGAACTAAACAATGCTTGTGGGATCACTACATTACATTCCACATGTATAAAAATGCCTGATTATGCCATTAACACACTACCAAGAACAAAAACATAGAAATTTAGTCAATTTCCTCACTGTCCTCGCTTGTCATTCATGAAATTTCAAATTACAAAAACTTCTAATGCCTTCCAACTAGTCAACAGGTCGAGGCACACCTTATATAGTTTTCCCCAAGGTAGTTATGCCTTCCTTGGTTGGACATTTCAGTTGTCAAGTGGCAAAAATGTTGAATGTGCCGGTTTTTCCACTTTTACCAATGTGCCTAGAAAACTAATACAAGTGAACTTCTAAACTCACAAACCTTTGCACTCCTGATAGCTCCTAACCAAGGAATTGTCTGGAAAATCCTAATATGCTCTCCTGCCATTCTGTTGGGGTCATGGGTATGAAATTTAGAGCAGAAGTGCTCAGGATTCTTGGGCATAACATTGTAATTATTGAAGATCAATGGTGACGGATTATTGGCAAGAAAATCCATTGGTGGAGGTGGGGGTGGTAATGTCTGATTTATGACCGATTGTGGTTGTGGAATGGGAATTCGCTTAGAGTCAGATGAAGATGAGGATGATGGAGATGATGGAAGTGGATGAGCTGATGATGATTCTTCCCCTCCTCTAGCCCTTCTTGACCTAGTAGGGGCTTGTAATTCTTGAAATTATTCTCCTCCTAGAGTGGATCTAGTTCTTCTTCTAAGTCTCTCAGGAGAGATGACGTTTAAGAAATGCTCCAGTTTGCTTGTTCAAGGCCCTCCTTCTAGCGCCAATCTATTGATGGTGTTTTCTACACAGCAACAGCTCAGAAAAAATATAATATCCTATCTCTCTTGAAAGGTAAATATCTATGGGAAAGAGATAATCCCAAGGTCTCTAATTTCAGGTCTTGACAATGCAACAAAACAACTCAGAGATAAATGTGAAAATGTTGGTAATCACAATGGGACCTTACTACGAGCAAACACCAGACCTCGAATCTATCAGATATGAACAATAAATTGATACCTTGAAACTTAATTAGAATCTTGATAATAAAGAAACAACAAAAGATAAAGTTTTTAGAGATAATCTTAAACTACTTCTAACCCTAAGACTGAAAATACCAAAAGATAAAATGTTCAAAATGGACCGATCTCTCATAAACTATATTCTGCTTGACCCAGATGAATCTGCAATTACACAAAAATAGTGTAATCTTCTAAGGTATTTAAAGATTTTCAAATTATAAACATTCATTTAGCCAATTTTATTGCAATTGAGATGAACAAGCCCTCATAACTGAACTAAGCACAATTATAAGCCCAGGATAACTTTGCAAAGCAGCTAACAATCAGCTAACTACAAAAATTATGGACTAGAGATCGCTGCAAACATCCCAAACATGAAACCCTAAGCATTACCAAAAAATTTAACCATAAACTATTAAGATATTTGAAATATAGAATAACAAGAACCATGCCAGATGAGATTCTAGACGATAGATACCAAACACAATATCCCTCTTATATTAAATCATCCAAAATGGCAACAACTCCAATTTTCTATTAGAACACTCGCTTGAGAAACCATAATTCGTTCTAATATCACTTAACTATTTCTCTCTATCCTCCTATATGCTTTCTATCTCTATCTATCTATATCTCAAATGAGGCAATATGCCTGTTTTATAAAGAATCCATAGGATAGGTTGGCCTAAAACACTATTTACAATAAAAAAATGACATACAAGAGGTCGGCCCAAAATATATTCGAACACATGAAATGTGCCATTGGCACCAATTTCATCCAAAACTGCCAAGATACCAAAAAGGGTTGGCCCAAAACATGTGGATAATGGGAAGCACAAATACCAATGTAACCCTATATAGTTACTCCCTATCCTTGTCCTTAGCTTTATCTTCTTCACCATATATGGCTAGCAGGACCCTATCCAACTCAGGAATAGTTGGCATAGGCAAAACCCTAATCCTTCTTTCAAGGGACTTGATATCATCCCTTGCTTGCCTAATTGCACCATCCCAATCACCCTTGTTGGTTCAATATCTATCAATGACTACAATATATGTCGCAACATCATCCAACTGATGCTTTGTAATTGGTCCTTCACTAGTTGGACAATACACATCTCTCCACCATTTTCTAAGTTGCTCCAAGTTAAGATGTTCCGGAGCAAACTTCTTCCTTCCACTCATGACCTCAAAGAATGAGACACACTTGCCATGGATACCATTCAAAGTGTCCTTAATCTGCTTTGCCTATTTGCGTATCTTCTTCAAGGCTTTCTACCGCATTTCCAGGATTTCAAACCATTCCCAAGGATCAAAAACCCTTTGAAAAGTAAGAATCCCACAGTTTACTAGCTCATCTTCAGTGAATCCCATAATTATGGTGGCTTTCTATAGTAGGAGATCAATATCCTCCTTATTTTGTGCCAATGCAACCTTCAACCAATCCACTGATCTCATTGCATCACCTCTAGTTGATAGGATGCTCTTAACAGCCACATCTCCCTTGGTCTAGACACCCTGCAAAGAGGTAGTTGTAGCATATGTAGTGCCTTTCATCTTTTCCAGCTTAGAGATCATTTCCTGAGGTAGGAATCCTACAGCAGAAGAGGAGGAGCCAATAACTTGCAGAGGTTTCATGAATTCTTGCAAGTATTTATTTAGTTTCTCATTCTCCCTCTCTAATTCATGCCTTGTCTACAAATATTTCTTCAACCTATCCACTAACAACACTGTAACCTTCATATTCTTCAATGTCATGCTCCACAATAGCATGCCCCAATTCAAATTTTTGCACATTATAGTCCTCGACATTCACATTGTCTCTATCCTTGTTCGGAGCAGGGGTAGCAATGTGGGCCACTCTATTACCTGACCCATCCCTTTCAATTCGGGACACAACCCTTGCTTTCTTCTTAGTTTTTTCCTTTTCTACATTGGCCATAAGGGCATCCCAATTAGGAGGAGCATCCTCCTCTATTACCATTTTTCTCTTCAAACCTCTCTCAAGCCAATCTAGGATAGTGGACCCAATAGGCACTGTATCTTGCCTATCTTTCCCTTGCTCTTGCTAGTCAACAGTTGCATCTTTTTTAACACTTGGAATTCTAGGAATGTCCATAGTGGGGATCCTTTTCTCTTGTACCTATTCTTCCACAACTTCCTGCACTAGTGAAGGGGCCCTAGCTGGTATTTCTTCCTCCTTTTCAGGAGACTTCTTCATTTTTTCCCTCATAGGTGAGTTTGCATATGCCACTAGAGGAGATTGTATTACCTTATCGATCTCTTCTTCTACCTTATGGAGATCTCCCTCCTGAAAAATATTTTGTGCCCAAATCCTTGGGATCCTCATCCTTCTTTGGTTCCTCCTGCATGCTATCAAAATTTTGAGGGATAGAGACACTCACTTGTTCAACAACAAGAATACTCACTGGGAGATCCTCCTTTGATACAGTGTCCCTGGGAGGAGTCCTTGACCTCCTTGTATACACTTGTGTTTTTTCTCTTGAGCTTTCCACCTCTACAACTAATGGTTCAACCTCCTTACCAGCCTTAGGAGCCTCCTCCACTATCTATGATAACTTTGTATTCCTTCTTCTCTTGATCAATGGTGGAGCACTCTCAACCTCCTCCTCTTCTTCCTTATTCTTTTCAGCTTCTTTCTTTAAGGCATGCTTCCTCTTCTTTACAACATGCCTGCTCTATTTACTTACCTCCATAGCCTTCTCAGTTGAACTTCCCTTACCTGGACTCTGAAAGGAGAATCCACCTTCTCTTTACCTTTCAGATCCTGTTCAATTGATTCTTCAGAAGAAGAACGAGACTCCAAGTCTCTCATCAGATCATAGGTGAATGAAACACCTTCACTCTCTAGCTCAATTATTTTATGTTTCAACCACATCTTAGTGTATTTGATCACCAGTGTCATGACCTAATCCAATTCAGTATTTTCTTCTTCTAACCAGTCAACTTCCCCAACTAGCTTATCTTTTATTGCCTTGTAGACATGACCTTGGATCAAATTTACATCCTCCTCTACCTAGCCAAGGATAAAATTCACATTATACAACCTTATCAAATCCACTGGCAACCTAGATAACTTCTTCTTTCTTATCTCAAACTCATTAGTAAGGTTGGCCCAGTAATCTTCAATATGAGCCTTGTGGCTATATTCCCTGTTGGCCCTCTTCTGTGCTTCACCAGTAATGTCAAACCTTACCCTCTTGGAATGAAAAGAGAGGCCAAACGTACTCATCTCCTCCTCATAAGAATGAGAATACTGGATAGAAGGACATACTTCATTCATTCCAATTTTCAAGGGAAAATCATTCCCAAAACTTGCTTTATGCATATCTCCCTTTACTATAATATCAAAGTCACAAATCTGCCTAGTGACTTCTAGCAAAATGATGTGATCAGTAGGATATCTTGGGACTCTATAGGGTGCCCTTTGACAACAATCAACCCTGATGTAGGAGAAGGTGGGGAACTTGATGAACCACCCTCCATATCTCCTAATTAATTCCTTTGCCTTATCGGATATCCTCATATGCTCAGCACCCTGGAGCAATTTGGTGATGTACATTGTGAATACATCATTGGATCTTTTTTAGCTCCCTCTAGTTAGGTGCAATTGTGGACACACCTCATATATCGCATCTTGCCCAAAGATACCCCTAGTGCTCAATCTCTTGCATTGATGAAATCTTGCCAATGAATAGACCAAGTAGGAGGTCATGGTGAATGTATTGGTTTGCAAGACATTACATAACTATTCATGGATCATTGCACTTATAACTCCTACCCAATGGTAGTCTATTCCCTGCTCCATTCTAGAAATTCCATTAAACATCCATGTCTCAAATACACCAGCACTCTTCAATCCTACTAACCTACTGAGAAGGGTGATAGCATTATAATATTCCTTCTTAAACTTAAGCCTAAATAGTTGCTTTGGAAACTTTGAGAAATGTGACTTAGGTTTCTCCAACCAAGAATTAATCACCTGTTGTGAATTAACTATATTCTCTTCATAATTCTTCCTAGCAACATCTATGTCGAAGCCCACCACATGGGACCTATCAGGTAGATCAAAAGTTGTAGCAATGGACACAAGATTAAATCCTACCAGAATCCTGCCCTGAGGACCAATTATCCATTGTGTGGCCCTATCATAATTCCTGGCACATTCTAATACCAGCTCATAACAGTGTACTGTAGGAGGGAAGCCTGCCACATGAGCCAACCTAGACTCCACCATTCTTTTGGAAAGCAAGGAAGGGCATAATGCTGACATCTCAGCTTTGAACTCCTCATAGTCCCACATTTCCACATTGGTATCCTTGATTTCAGACCAAATAGAGGTGATTTTACTCAGGAATTTTTCCCTTTATGTCCAACTTTACCTTTTCTGCATCTGTGATGACAAAACTCTCTACACCTTGATCTGACGCCTTCCCCTTGCCTTGACCAGCGACATCCTGTCCTGATCCTGCTTGCAAGCACATAAAAAATTGACCATAATTAGATTCATAATAAATAATAAGTGCAGGAAATCAATATCCCAAATTTTGGGATTTAGCCCTCCTCGCAGATTCTAGACTGGAGAGGATTTTCACAAAAATCTGGACCAGATGGATTCCAGCGAACCAATCATACAAAATCCCATAATATCATTTAAACCCATTAATAAATGAAGGAAAACCATTAGAAATACTCAGCATAAACTCCTTTAATCAATCAAATATATCATCCATAAACCAATCATTTATAACCATCAAATTCAACATTTCCTAGAAAAAACCCGGAAAAGTCTGCCAAAGACAGATTTTGGCGAAAACAACAATAGTTATAACTAACCCAGGGAAATTGAAGGGACACAGACAATTCAGGAAAATCTGGATGGAACGGATTTTGGCGAAATCCAGATATAACATTATTAAAGCATGAAGTCAATAAAACAACCCGACCATGGACATCAGGAAAATCTGAATGGAACAAATTTTGGTGAGACCAATGAAATTCGGGAAGAAGTGGTGAAAAAATAAAGAAAGAGATAAATCGGGGAAAGTGGAATTCTACAAAGACCTCGAAAACCCAAACCTTTCCACATTCTCACTACTTTCACCAAAACGATTCAAATCACTCTAGATTTAAGCCAAAAATCTAAAAATAACCTAACCTAGACCTCCAATGAATGGAACATGAATTTAAAACACCCTCCATAGTAATTTGAAGAGGATTGGCTATGACCTAGGTTAAGAACCCTAAACACATGTCCACCATGAAAATGTAGGGAACCAAACACGACTTGCTCATACACCAAGATGGAGATTTTAAAACTAAGGCAAGCAGATGTCCAATCAAGAATCATTACTACACCAAGCATAAACGTTCAATCAACCAAATAGACTAGTACACCAATGGAAAACCCCAAAACACTCAATGATGAAACCACAAAACCAGGAAACCACAAAGGACTCCTAAGCAAATGAAGAAAAGAAATTGAAATCAATATAAAAAAGGGCACATCTACATACCATGGAAGTGTAAGAACCGAAACTGGTGAAGCTAACAAATAATAGTTTAATGCGAGCAGGATACAATCCACACACAAAAAATGCAAACAAATAGTCCAAATGGCCTTGAAAATCCAAAATCCAGTAGAACACCAAGAGCTCCAAGACACAAGCTCAAATGATAGCAAATGCAGAGTCCAAATGATCAATTACTTCGCAAAACATCAATATATCAAAGCCCCAAAACCTCCGCACACATGCCATTAATGTGGTCAACAAGATAGCCACGACCACAAAAACTTGGGGAATCGACAAGGTGACAGACTTCAGGGAAATCCAGACCATACGGATTTTCTCGAAAATAGGGTGAAAGGGAGCAACTTCGGATGTTGGAGAGAAACTGGGAGAATCCGACCTAGGCGGATTTTCCCGAAAGTGGTGAAAACTCCGAGACAAAGTTAGAACTCAAGATTTTAAATAAAATTCAAAAGTATGCAACTTGAATTGGCAAGATGGATATTAAAGCATGAACCCAAGCAAGTGAAAACCCCTAGAAAAGAAGGGTCTAAACACTGAAAAGAAAAAAAAGAGGGTCCCCACTTTCAGTGGGGCGTGTGTACAAAAATTGCACAAGAGGTACTAGCACTAACACTATGCTTGTGTGGTTTGATCAATGGGTTATTGTTACTGGATAGGAGTGGATGGTTTTCCCACCTGAGATACATGGAGGTTATTCAACATATTATCGATGGGAGGGAGTGGAAATTTGCATGGAGGACATGTGTACTAGCACGGTTATATCAAGACAAGCACATGGTGTGCTATCGAGGGGCACTTAGTGTGACATAGGTGACCCTATTGTAGGTGTGGGTGCGGGAGAATATTAGTGTTGGTAGGGAAGGAGTAGTTAGAGTGAAGACAATGGATGAGGTAGTGCATGTGGCTTAGTGGTACGGATTCGAGTATGGTTGGGTCCTGCATTATGAGGGCCTTAGGAGTTTAGATAGATGGAGGTGCATGATAGATGAGCTAGAGGATGAGGACGTAGTATGGAAGCCATACATTTTTTGGTGGTTTACCAAGTGGAGGGCAGAGGAGGGGATACATAGGGGTTATTTCTACACGATGTGCTTCATAGTTGGGATAGAGTCGTGCATAGTGGAGGCGCAGAGGCCTTACCAAGTGACTAGTTAGTTTGGGATCATACAAGATATTCTATAGGGGCCAGACATTTTTCATCGGATCAAACAAGAGCAGCCATGGGGGGAGCTAATTTCTCTGAGATTTTCCAAAGAGCATTGGGTGACACTATAGCTAGTACTATATCTTGAGAGGACTAGGGGATGAAGAGGTTGGAGTGACACCTTAGTATGCAAGATTGTTCTGTAATCATAGGTGGGAGAGGATTACACCAGATGTGCCTATTACAGGTGGACTTGGGTGGGGATTTGAGGATGAGTGGAGAGTGGTAGTAGAGACAAGAGCTGGGAGGGGGAGATCCTGATAGAGGAGAGGTTAGGAGGTAGGTAGGGCAATAGGTCAACATGGCATAGGAGCCATAGGATAGGTGGAGGTAGGGGCTGTAGGATAGCCAGTGAGGCTGATGAGGAGTAGACCATAGAGGAGGGAGTGAGTGGTGCAGGAGCAACGAGATGTGGAGAGAGAGATGAGCTTGAGGTAGAGGTGGGAGTTGGAGGACAACAGATGGGGAATGTACAATCAAGGAGGACATAGGAGGAGGTGGGGTCTTAGAGGGATGAGGTAGAGATGATGATGAGGGAGGAGGAACAATAGTAAGAGATAGGTTAGGAGAGGGAAGAGACCTCAGGTCAGCCCATGAGGACAACAAGGAGGAGACAACGTAGGAGAGCCCAGGTGGAGAGCAGAGCTGAGTAGGTACCCGATGAGCCAGAGATGGAGATGCATGAGGAGAGAGATGAGCTTGAGGTGAGATTGTAGATGAGCGTGGGATGGAGGGGAAAGCTGAGGAGAGTTTGGGTGGTGATCGAGGTTTAGTAGGAGCTCGAGAGACCAGAGATGGAGATGCACAAGGAGAGAGATGCATAGGAGGATGTGATGGAGCCACTAGCAATGATACCATACGTACCTACCGAGGACCCTATCATATTATTGAGGGGGGCCGAGGCAAGGCTCTGGATGATAGAGTAGAGGATGAGGATTGTAGAGGTGGAGGTTTTCAGACTCAGGGCCAAGGGGAGGAGGCTTCAGGTAGAGGTAGTTAGATTAGAGGCCACAGGGTAGAGGGATTATGGCTTTATTGTTGACCTCTTGACTTCACAAGTACAAGATGCAAAGAGGGTGATATGACCTACACGGTGAGATAGATAGGGTGACCTAGGAGCGAGACATATTATAGGTAGTGATGACTATATCATAGGTTAGGGGACAATAGGATTCTAGAGGGGATGGTCAACAGGCCAAGAGGGAGGTGGAGGATTTGAGGGCATAGGTGATAGGGTTGGTGAGGGAGAGGATTGAGCTCTAAGATATGGCATATGTGACAAAGATAGTACTTGGGGATGCGAGGTCAAGGGTAGAGGTATAAAAGGCATAGTTAGAGATAGCATAGAGAGAGAGGGACATGTTGCATGCAGAGGTACAAGCCTTATAGGCATAGGTTCAGGCGATGTGGGGGGAGAGGGATACTACACGGGCAGAGGCTTAGGCTATGTAGGTGGAGAGGGATGTTATATGGGCACAGATAGTGACACTATAGAGTGGTAGTGATGGATCAGGGGTAGTGGGGAAGAGACTGCAGGGAGAGAGGGATGCCTTAGAGCTGCAAGCAATGGCTACAGAGGAGGTGTGAGATCAACTACAGGAAAAGATCGATCAGTAGAGGATGGCACATGGGGCATGGGTAGAGGAGAGTAGAGTCATTATCAAAGATCAAGATAGATACAGAAAGGAGTAGAACATATTTTGGTGTCAGGCTGTAGAGAGAGATGAGTATATGAGAGAGGCATCCTTCTAGATGATTGCTGATCAACTAGTGATTTCAGATCTGGCATAGTGCACATGTCACTTTGGGCAATGAGATCCTCAAATGCCTACACCATCCCAATCAATGGGGACAAAAACCCAAGGATATAGTGGTTCTCAAGAAAACATCCCTCATACAAGATTGGTGCTCAAGTCTCCACATAGGTCAGATGTGGGTAGCACATGGTTCATTGGATCAAAGGGACAAGATCCTGGCTATTGATAGGTGCAAGATGGGGGATAGTACATAGTAGCAAATATCAGAGCCGAGCCCTGTACTCATAATTTATTTTTGAGGGCAAATGATGGATATGTTTTGTGATGTATATGATGGGAATTATTATGGAATTCATGATGGATATTGTGTTTTTTGTGATTTATGATATGATATGCAAGAGATCTTATTGATACTATGTGATAGATGATTTATTTATGCATATGTGTATGTTTATGGTTTTATGATGGGTGATGTGATGCATGAATATGCCTATATGGATTGTTGTTTATGCTTATATGGATGTATGATTGTGATGCATAATGATTATGTTGATTCCTAACATGTATGATGCATGATGTATGTGTGAATTATTATTATTTCTATGTGGATCATTATTATGATATGCATGATGTCCAATACTTATGATGCAAGATGTATGATGGATGAATTTTAATTATTTCTATGTGTATTATTTGATGTGCATGATGGAAATGGTAATAAACCTAATGATATGAACTAAAGTGAATATGCTAATAAGTGAATTTTAAGATGCATATAATAATTAATGAAAATTAGCCTACACAACTTAAAATGATTATGCATTTTAATGAACCTAGAATGAGAATGTTGTAATGTGATCCTAGATGAAAATAAGGGCCTGCATAATGATGGAAGTGAAAAATGTGATGGGTGTGTGATCGCACTTGTCAAGAACCATAGGACTCCTAAGAAGAAAGGAGAAAGTGGAGGGGATCACCATTTGCACAATCCAAAATCCTAAGTTAGGGTAAAAGAAGGGATGAAGGATACATGAATGCAATGGAGGAGAAAATGAAATGAAATCCTAATGCAAGTTACCATCTTTGGACCACTAATTTTTTCTATAGCACAAGACACCCGTTACCATGGTATATAGAGCAAGTGGATTAATGTCTAATGCATAAAAAAGCATAAAAAACAAGAAGGCTATCCCAATACCCCAAAGTCGTGAAGACCTTGGTCGGGCCAGGTATTGAGATAACCACAAACACAAAAGGATATCCTAGCATAATGCAAGACTTCATGGGTCTTGGTGGGTACTACATGAGACAGCCAAGAAAACAACAAACAAAAGAAAAAATCAATATATGCCCCTATGTAAACTAGTAAAAAAACACCATAATATAAGAGATTATGGCGACCTTGACGAGTAATGATAGGGAGCTCAAATGATAAACAAAAACCAAAAGCATCAAAAGATTGCAATCAATCTCAAAACATAATTTTCCATAGGATCAATATGATGGATGGGGGTTGATGCAGTCTATTAGGAAGGATACATCCTATTGAGACCAAAGATGGATGTTAAACTAAAAGATTGATAATGACCTAGAATATTTGAAAGCCAATTAAACCTCGTAGCACAAATGGATTATATTTGTAAGGTATCAATGAGATAAGTACATAACTTGAAAACAAAACACAAGACTGACTCACCCTAAAGACCTAGGGGCTTTAGGGTTGATCAAAGATTAGCCTTGCCTACGTGAAAGTGCAGAGCCCTTATAGTTCAGGAAAAGACCATGATAAAAGTGGAAAGAGGATGATGAAGACAGATGATGGAAGACAATGATAAAATAGAATGACCACAAAGAGAAACAAATAAAAATCCCCGGGGATAGATCAAATGATCAACCTTGCCTACATGCAAGCATAGGGGGGTGATCCCACAAAGCTAGTTTATAATTTTTGAGAGGAACTAATTTTTGCTGAAATCACATATTTTTAGAAAATATAATGATTTAAGCCTTTAAAAGATCCATTTTAAGGATTCCAAATGAAGAATGTTTGATCAAACCACCTTAGATCAAACCCCCTTGGATAGAAACTTGCTAGTTTTAAACCATACCTATAAATGAGTCTCCTTTACACCTATCAAAATGTTGATAAAAATCACTTTTGATTTACCTTTTGGGGGATCAAATGAATTCATTTAAAATTTATTTGAAATTATTATGGTACTCAAAATGAGCTATCCCATGAATATAATTTTAATATGTTTTGGTTTTATTATGTATGCATTTTTTAGTTTTCTTAAACATAGGTTTTTCATCAAAAATCAAGCTCTTTGTTTTGCACATGTGGAAAAATATGAAATTATTTTTAAATATGTTGGTGCTGGTTATTGATGTCCTTGATCTATTAAAAAAATAAAAATTGAATTTTGATATGTACAAAAAGAGTTATGTTGTATACAGTCCGCCTATGTCTGAATTGCAATTGGTTTGACTTTGAAACTCTATTAAGGAAAAAGTTTCAATAAAAAACTATGAGACCAAATGAAAGTGCTAGATATTGTACTTAAAAATCTAAATTTGAAAAAAATAGAATTTTATCCTTCATACAAAAAAAGTTATGTTGTATATGGTGAGCATCACTTTTTAAAAATGTTGTTTTCTGAAAAAACCAGTTTTCATGGGAGATAGAAAAAGAAGTGCAATCTTACTCCAAAAACTTTGAAAAAAATATTTTTAGAATCTATAGACAAAATGTGATGAGACTCTAGTTTGCATCATCTTCAAATTCCTCACGGTTTAGCCACTATAGGTGCTTGAATGTGAAGATTTAGTTAAAAATAATAATTTCAGCGTCTAGTTTGGCCAAAAATTGTAAACCACTATTGTGGGATCACCTAGGGGCAACATAGTTTGAAAAGGATGAAAGACCAATGATGAGTAAGATCACAAAGAGGACCCTGGTGACAAATGATGAAGGACAAAGTGCACCAGGGGCACATCAAGTGATTGGACTTGCCTACATGAAAGCACAGGGGCAATGTAGTTTTCCAAAGACAGACAGACAAAAAAAAGGACAACAAAAATAGCCCTGAGGGCAGATCAACTGATAGGCCTTGCCTATGTGAAAGCATAGGGGAAACATAATTCACCAAAGAAAGATAGACAAATAAAGGACAACAAAAATAGCCCTGGGGGCAGATCAACTGATTGGCCTTGCCTATGTGAAAGCACAGGGGCAACGTAGTTCGCCAAAGATGAAATGGGAGCTAGATGGAGACAGACACAATGAATGATCCTAGATGGAGAAGACCAAAGTGTCGAGGTGAAACACAAGCTTGAATTAGGATGGAAGCTCAGGATTTTGGATAACACATGATGTTTGTCCAATGCTCAACCATAAATATACCAAGCAACCAAATGATGCAAGTAGATGGGAGGATATGATCGATAGAATGATAAGGATATTCAGATCTGGATGGATAAAGCATAAAGTGATTAGGACGTGAGGTAGATAATGATTAAGCCCTATACGAAAGATGCATGGTGCTAGTTTTTCACCAATTGTGTGTATCCAAGGCACCATATAGGCGTGTTTTTCACCATAGGATGAATTATTTCTCTTTACCATTTTTTGATTTTTTTGATTTTTTGATTTTTTTGGATTTTGATAATTTTTTGCTTTTTTTTTGTGTTTTTAAGATTTTACCAGGAAGGATGCCCCAACTGACCTAAGTATATAATTTCTTCAGATGTATGATGTTGATGGGTTCTTCTAGGGGCTCTCCTTTAGGTTTAGACAACCTGTATGCTTCAAAACCATATTTGGTGGTGATGACATAAGGGCCTAACCAATTAGCTTCAAACTTACCCTTCTTATCTCGATCTTGTTGATTCCACTGATTTTCTTTGAGGATTAAGTCACCAACATTGAATTGACAAGAGCGGGCCTTCTTATTATAGCTTCTCTTGAGATGGTTTTGATAGGCTTGTATATGGTTGTAGGCCTTGACCCATTTTTCATCCAACAATTCCAATTGAGCTAGTCGTGCAACCCTGGTGTCTTCATCGGTGATAAAATTATTTAGAGATATTCAAAGTGAGGGGATTTTGACTTCGATAATATGAGAGATATCTTTGGCACCATAGACTAGTGAGTATGGGGTAGCACTAGTGGGGGTGCGGATGCACGTGTGGTAGGCCCAAAGGGCAAGATGGAGGTGGAGATGCCAATCTTGACCAGTGTTGTTAACCATCTTTTCAATGATTTTGATCAATGTTTTGTTGGTTTCTTCTGCTTGACCATTACCCTGGGGGTAATAGGAGATAGAACAATGATGTTCGATATGATAATTCTCACAAAGGAATTTCATGCACTTATTTTTGAATGGCTTTCGAATGTCAGTGATGATGGTGGAGGGGATTCCATACCTACAAAGGATATGGTAGAGAATGAACTTAGATACTTGAACACTGGTGATTTCAGTAAGTGGTACGGCTTTCACCCACTTGGTAATTATTAAGTGTTTGTGATGATGAAAGTGTGACCATCAAAGGATGGAGGGTAGATCTTGCCAACCAAGTCAAAACCCCATTGTGAAAATTGCCAAGGTGTCATGATAGGCTGTAACTCTTATGTCAGGGCGTGAATCAAATCTGCATGTTGCTAACAAGGAAGACACCTTTAAAAAAAATCACAAGCATCATATTCCATAGTAGGCCAGTAATACCTTGCTCTTAGAATCCTTTTGTCTAAGGCCATACCATTAGAATGAGCCCCACAAATACCACTATGCACTTCTGCTAATGCAGTGCGAATTTCGGTCTCATTTAAACACCAGAGGAGGGTTCCATCATACCCATGTTGATAAAGTGTATCACCAATGATGGTGTAGCATTTTGTGCATTGGATAAAATATTTTCATCGATTTCTTGTGAGGTCATATGGTAGGGTGTTGTCACAAACATAAGTGTAAATGTCTTGGTACTAAGGGGATTCAGGGCCTACAATGTCACAGGTCATTTCACTCTCAGGGATGTCATATGCAGGGATTAACAGTTGTTCTATAAGGAACTCACATTCGGTACGATCTTTGGGCATGTCTAGGAGAGAACCAATAGTGGCCATCACATCAATTGCTTTATTCTATATCCTAAGGATTTGATTGAAATAGATGGAGAATAAATATTTCTTGAAGTCATGCACCATGCATTTGTAGGGTAACAACTTGTCATCTTTTGTCACGAATTTATAATTAACTTGCTTGATCACCATTTGGGAGTCACCAAAGACTTGCAAGTGTGATATACGTCATTGAATGGCACTCTTAAGTCTTGTGAGGATAGCTTCATACTTGGAAATATTGTTGGTGCAAGGAAAAGCTATTTTGTTGGTGCTAGGAAGGAATTTTCCATTGGAGAATAATTGAGCTCATAACCGACCAAAGTTTTACTAATGTAGTAAACTGCTCATTCTTTGGAGGATTCATCATGTTGTCCCAATAATTCCCTTAATGCCACAGAATTAGCTGAAATATAAAGGAGGAAGGGCTTTCTAGGGATAGGTGGCATGTGAATAGGAAATTAAGCCAACTATTTCTTAATCTGATCAAAACCAAGCTGACATTGTGGGCTGCACTTAAATGCAATGTCTTTTTTCAGGAGGTGTGTGAACGACTGACATTTGTTGGCAAGTTGAGCAATGAATCTATGGATTGACTGGAGCTTACCTTGTATACTTCTTAGTTTTTTTAGATTATGGGATGAAAACATTTCCATGATTTCCTTGACCTTGGTAGGATCAACCTCAATTCCTCTGTGGGAGACGATGAACCCTAGGATTTTTTCGGTTGTGACACCGAACACAAATTTCTTTGGATTGAGGCATAGTTTGTATTGTTCCAGATGTTCAAAGATATTTTTAGGATGGTAGGGTTCTCTTATCTTGTTATATATTTTTCTAATATATCTTCAACATAATCTTCCATTATTATGTGGATAAGGTCATGGAAAATAATCGTCATAGCCCGATGGTATGTTTCCCCCACATTTTTGTAGCCAAAATGCATGAAATTATAGCAAAATGTTCCCCAAGGTATTGTGAAGGTGGTCTTATGTTGGTCCTCAGGGGAAATCTTGATCTAGTTGTAATCTGAGAAACCATCCATGAGGGATAACATCTCATGTCCTATGGTGAGGTCGACCAACATATCAATATTTGGTAGAGGGAAGTCATCTTTGGGACAAGATTTATCAAGATCTCGAAATTCTATACAAATTATGATGTCTCCACTAGGTTTAGCAACTAGGAATATATTGGAGATCCAGTTGGTGTAGTCAATCGGTTAGATGAACCCTGCTTCCAAAAAAATTTCTAATTCTTTCTTAACCAATAGGGCCACTTGAGGGTTCATTTTTTTGAGCTTCTATTTAACAGGTTTTGCATCGGGAAGGACATCTAGGTGATGTACCACCAAAGCTAGATCAAGGTCGGGAATGTCTAAGTATGTCTAGGAAAATTTGATGATTCCTTCTTTCAAGAGATTGATGATGGTATAATTTTCTTCTTTTGATAGTGCCTTAGCCACATAAGTGATCTTGGGGTTCTCCTCGGTTCCCAAGTTTATTTCTTGTGTTTCTTTGATCAAGATGGATGATAGACCAAATAATTAAGTTCCTACAAGGGGAAGATGAGTTTCCCTATCTTATAGTGCCTCTTCGAGGTTTTCACTATCAGATACACCCTTTTTTTTTTACTATTTCTAAGTCACAAAGCACCTCAGGGAGGTTTTCACTAAGTGACCCACTTTGATTTTGTTTCTTTTTGTTTCTATGGCTGGGGAATTCATCTTTCCCCAATCCCATGAGATGCACATATTGTTCCACTAAGGGAAAGGTGTTGGGAGGTGTTGTACCTTGTAGGTTATAATCTATGAGTTTTGGATGTTTGAGGGACAAGGTGATGGTACAAACGGATAGGCATTTGAACATGGCGGGAATGTTGATGTGATCAATTTCATCGTACACATGTATGATGGACTCCTCTTCCGGTATTTCTTTGAGGGAATCATCATCGACACTAAAATTGTTAGAAGTGCTAGAGGATGCTAGGGGGACCTTTTTTTTTTTTCATAGCCTAATCCTATCCTCTTTGGATGCATGGAAACTTCTATAGGTTTTCATTTTCCTTGCTCTTATATACTGAGACCTTTGCCTTGGTAGTTTCACTTTTGAGAAAACTTAGACGCATGTGGATAGACCTCCTAGAAGTATTATATGAGGGGGTGTGATGTCTCAGGTTCTTCTCTATAAACCCATTGACTAATATCTTCTTTCATTTGATCCTGAAGGGAACCTAGATCTTTGAATGTTTGTTGATCCCATGTTCTAGGAAGTGAGTGTGAGTGTCTTCTCTTCCACTTTGGAGATAGATTGTGAGGGTTTTCCATATATATGTGGCAAGGGTGACATGGTTTCCAAATTTAGTGTTGTACGCATTTCGTATTCACCACATCCCTTGTCAATGATCTCGACCTTGGTGATGGTGGAACCAGGTGTGGATGAAGGGGTGGATGATGTGGTGTTTAGTGTGTTGGTGGATGGATGAGAATCAGATGTTTGAGATTCCCCCATTTATAATCTAGGGCAGTAATGTAAATGTGGAAAGGAAGCTTCTAGGGCACAAAAATATTCAAATGGTTGAGGGTCAACCTATATGGTTACTTCCATTCCTTGAAATGGGAACTTCAAATATTGATGGTAGGTTGATGGGACGGCTTGCATAGAGTGAATCCATGGGTGGCCAAGGAGTATTTTATATGGAAGTTCCAGTACTAGAACATGACACATAGTATAGTGTACAATGGGACCCACCTAAATAGGAAGACAAATAGTGCCCTCAAAATCTCTTTTTGCATTATCATATGATTTAATAGTGATAACCTGATTATTTAGGTCAACCTAGGTGTATCCCACCTATTGTATAAACTTCAATATACAAATATTTAGGGTTGAACCATTATCTACCAATACCCATTTTACTTTACGACAATTCACCCCGACCTCAAGGTGAAGGGGGTGGTTATGACTTGAATCAAGGCATGGCATGTCCTTCTAACTAAAACCTAATTGGTAGGTTGTGGACAAATTTCCTACCAATTCTTGGAACTGTGTGGGATCAATATCATCAAGGACTTGGGTGTTTTGTAAGGCTTTATTCAAGATGTCTTGATGCATGGGGGAAGACCTAAGCAAATCTAGGATATAAATATGAGCTGAAGTCTTTCCTAAGTGATCAAGGATGTTGTACTATGAACTGACGGATGGCAACTCGGTAGACGCGGGAGCGGCTAGGACTATGATGCGGGTCTGATGGGTGGTAACAACACATTGTGGATGTTTTCCTTTGATGCATATCATGGATACACATGGCTCCACTTTTTCTACATATGTGACCACACCTTGGTAAATTTATGGCACATTTTTATAACTAATATTTTTTGTGTTGTTATTTGGATTATTATTGTTTCTAGGGTCAGGATTGGAGTTACATGTACTGGGACCTTGATTATGCTTAGGAAAATAATTTTGATATATTTGGAGCTGAGCATTGGATGAATATGTCATGTTAGCATCCACATGAGTTTTACCCCGATCTATAAGACTCTAAACATAAGTTTTTAGACCTTGACATTTATCCAATGTGTGCCCCTTAATCTTGTGAAAGTTACAATACTCGTTCTCTTTGAACCAAGTTGGCTTGGGCTTGGATTCGTCAAGGGGCTTGGTTACAAGATAAGTGATGGGGTATTTGGCTTGCAAATTTTTTTAAAACAAAATGCTAAGGGGTTCACTCAACTGATTGAACTATCATTTATTCCCCCCTTGGTTGTTTTGGTTTGACTGTTGTCGAGGTGCTCCTTGGGGCGCAAATATGGCGTTTGAGATTGACTACTGCTATTGACGAGGATATTTTTTTGAGGTGGTATCCACTTGAACATTTTTGGTGTTAGTGACACCATCATTGACAACATTCTTATTTTTATTCCAATATCGAGGTTTATCCCCAAAGGATCTCCCTTTATCATAATTGAAAATTTTGACTTTCCCTTTAGCAACAAGGGCAGGTTCCAGGATGGGACCCTTCTCCATGAGTGTCGTGAAGGTGGTGATGCAGTGGAGTTAGAAATTATGAGCCATGTTTAGATGAAAATTTTCGATAAAAAATGTAACCATGTCCTTTTTCGACAGTGGGGATTTCATCCGGCTAGCTAAGGCGCGCCATCTTTGCAGATAGCTAGCAAAGGTCTCTCCATCACGCTATTTTTTTTTCAAGAGATCAAGCATGTCAATTTCCTTCTCCAGATTAAAAGAGAAGTGGGGGATGAATTGTTCAGATAGTTGAGTGAAGGATTTGATGGATCCTCTTTCAAGGCCCATGAACCGGTTAAGGGCAACCCCCTATAGGCTCTTAGGGAATAGTCAGATAATATAGTTGTCATTGTGCATACCTCTTGGAAATGGGCATAAAACTCTTGCAGATGAGCTTTGGGGTCCTTGGTTCCCTTGTATTTATCGAATTTTAGTATTTCAAAATATTTGGGAAAGGGAACCAAGGAGATGGAGGGATCAAAATGATAGGGATAAATGTCCTTAAACTTGAATAACTACTTGCCCGTCCCATCCTGTAAATATTTCTATGCAACTTTAACTTCTTCCAAGTCCTTGTTGATGGGTGTTGCAGGAGTCAGAGAAGGTTGATTGTATGGATAGTATTATTGGTATGATGAGGATGGCACTACCAACATTCGATCATAGGTGGGTTGAGTTGCATATGAATGTATTTGTTGATTCTGATAAGTGGATTTCAGATTGATGTATGGTAGATAGGAAGATGAGCAATTTTGATGAGTACAAGCCACTTGTTGGTAGGGTGGTTGTTGCTGATAGTAAGAAGCAAGCGAAGCACCCTGCTATTGTGTAGGATTTTGGTAATACAAAGAGGTAGGACCCCGTTGTTGACATGACGATGGTTGTTGGTAGTAAGAGACAAAAGGTGCACCTTGCTAGCAGGATAGTTGTTGAAGATAAGGTGGATAATATTGGTATTTTTGTGCAATGGTGGGCTATTGTGTGACGTATGGGGATGGATTTGATGGTTGTTGGTAGGGATGATTCTGTGATTGTGGAGGATTGGTGTAAAGTTGTGGTTGGGTCCGCGTTTAGTTTTGACTAGCGATGGGATTTAAATTGAGATGGGATGGAGCAGTATATGTGTTGGATGGATGGTAAAGGTATTTTGTGAGCGGACTATTTTTTGTTTGCATGGGGATATGTATATGTTGCTATGTGGGTTGATGCTATGGTAGTTGTTTGCGAGGTGGGTGAGATAGAATATGTTGTTGGGGGACTACTACTAAAGTACCATGCGGCGGTTGTGGCTATTGGGATGTTGTTTGTGTTACCTGATGCGACGATTGCATGGGAGCCAAGATGTTTTGTTGTGGTGGTTGTGGATGAGGTGGTAAAGATGAAGCAACAATAGTAGTAGTATGTTGAGGTGGTGTTTTTAATGGAGTGGATTGATGGTGATTTGTAGGAGGCTACTCAAATGTGAGTGGAAAAAATTTGTTAGCAGGTGCAAATCCTGGAGGTGGCATTGATGCAAGGGAAGGTATGCCCCCAATATTGATGGATGGTTGACTAGGATGTTGAACTGGAAGTGGTGGAGTGGATGGGATGTAGGATGACATGTCGTAGGCATAGGGATCATGATGCTTGGGTTTTTCTATCGAGGTTGTGTTCGAGAGGCGGGGATAACTAGCGACTTGATGTATTATAGTGTTGCCAAGCTCAGGATGATACCAATTTTCTATGGGTGCACCTTCAGGGACATATGAATTCCCTGGGACATTTTGTGAAGTTTGCGGATCAACAGGTGCAAGAAGAGTGTGGGAACCGACATATTGTGATGCATCAAAGTCAGATGGTGGCTTGACTCCTCTCATGAGCAAGGTGGCAATAATATTATCTCCACGTTCATTTAGGAGATGATTTATCATCTGGACATTGATCAGGTCGTTAAGGTACTCATCAATAGTGAATTTGGGTTGGTTAACCATGTTCTCATCACTAGGTGGTGTGGTGTTTTGGATGTCCATGTTGGATTGGGATGAGGCCCTGTTATGGGGATCTTATGGATTTCTTGTAACATTATTAGGATTTTGTGGGATATTTAGTTGGGAACCTTGGGTCTATTGGTTTTCCATTTGCATTTTTTCTTGTGAATGGGTCTGAATGGCCATGAACATGCAAAACAACTAAGTGATCTAAGATGCAACTAGGTTTCTAAATGATGATCTAGATGATGATTTGGATTGATTCATTGGATAAGATTGGGTTGGATGATAGATTGATTGATAGGATATCTATCCAATCAATTTATGTTGTATCAATTGATTGGAATTGATCTAAAAGATGGTTGATAGGATTGGATGGAATCAAATTAAAGATCATTTTTAGGTGTGTCCACCCCTTCCAGGGCTTGGTCACCCCTCAGGTGAAAACAAAGATTAGAAATGGTTGATTTCGGTGTAGAAGGGTGTGGTTGCCTAGGTGTGGCAACCCTTGCTAGGGTGTGGTCACCCCTGTTAGGGAAAGATCACCCCTGCTAGGGCTTGGTCGCCCTTGCTGACAAGCTTGAAATTGACTTAGGTAAAAATGGCTATGGCAAAGGATTGAAAACACTTCAAACAACAAGAAAAATAAAAAGAATGACTTGATTTGTAAGATATGCACTAGTTTTACATAGAAAAGATAGTTCAAGCAGCATAATCCTAAGATTAGTAAGAAGGGTATGGCCAACACGGTCCCTTAACTAGGTTAAACAAGGCAATCTAGAGAATCCTTGATATATGCTCGATACGTGAGGCCCAAACCATGAACACCAGCCTATCATAAGCGTGAGTTTGGAACCCTAGCTAGATAATGAAAGTCTTAGACCAACTCTTCACATCTATTTAGGTATCACCCTAGCTTCGACGCTCCACCAATTACGACGTGATTGGATTGGGGTACAAACTTAGTCTCCCCCCTTTATATACCCCATCAGTACACGTGGTCGAGATCATCCCTTGGGGTGATGAAATCCCCAAGTAGGTTCCACTAAAAAATATGATGTTAATCATTTTCAGCTACTCCCCAAGCTCGCACAAACTACAAGGAGAAAGCTTGAATGATTCCCACCCCCTTGGGTAACACAAAGAACTAAGTAAGTTATGATTTATCTTCACCCAGGATTTCCAAATGGTGTAAGGGGATTGGATACGTCAATAGATTACTTTTTAGACAAGGAAATAAAATTCTTTGACTCCCTACTTAGTTTATGTGCCTAATTAGTGTAATAAAAATGAAAACAAATAGGTAACTAAGGGTCTTGGTCCTCTCATTCTGTAGGAAACAGGTTAGTAGTTTTTCCACCGTTCTTTGTCAATCGTAAACTTCTTGCACAAAAGTTAGTATAAAACCTTTCACAATCACCAAAAACACATGTTAGGGGGTCAGTGTTGATAAAACAATAGAAAATAGAGTTTGAAAAATGCACTAAAACACTAGTTTTACCTTCTATTTGGACCTAGTCTCCTTTGTTGGTGAAAAGAGAGAGCTAAAATAGTGGTTCTACTGTAGAGAGGCATGTGTGCCCAGGTGTGGCCACCCTTGATAGGGTTTGGTCACCTCTACTAGGGCAAGGTCGTCTCTCTTGTGAAAACAAATAACTTCTGGAGTTAGTTTTCTACAGATAAGCATCCTTGTAGGACCTCGTCGCCCCTTAGATTGGACAAGGGGCTAAAAATAATGATGTTACCATAGAGGGACACATGTTCCCAGGTTAGGCCAATCTTGCTAGGGCATAGTAACATCTACTAGGGCGTGGTCCCCCCTTAGGATCACCCCAACCTGGAAAAATGTAAATAAAGAGCCAAAGATGTTGATTTTACTATAGAGGGGCATGTGTGCCTGGGCATGGCCACCCCTGTTAGGGTGTGGTCACCTCTACTATGGTGTGGTCGCCCTTTTGAGTCACCTGAACTTGCAAAAATGCAAACAACAACAAACATTAAAAGAAACAGACCCATTTGTGGCTCCCATCGAGCGTGCCAGAAATGTGATCAGGTGAAATCTGCTAGTCTAAAAATGTTAAACAAGAAAAATGCAAGAGAAGAAAATAACACCTAACACCTCAATGATTAGCCTAAGTTAACACAAATAAAGAACAGTTAAAAGATAAAAAAGATTGTTATACATTTAACTTGCACTCCCTTGGTTGGTCCTTGATTGGAGTTAGAGTTATGTGCTCCTTGATGGCAAGTGTTGCTAGAAGATGGATGAATTCCAAGATAAACTAAAATGTATGTGTGAATGGATGAGTTAAAATTCAAGTGCTAGAATTGCATGTGTTAGGATGAAAAAATATGGCTAGAAATTTTGAGAGCATAAGGATAATCACAATGCATGAGGTCTTTTAATACATGTAAAGGGGGAGTATTTATAGAAGAAATTGAATTCTCTAGAGGATTCAACGATCAAGATTGAGCCACCATGGCCAGGATGGAGGGCTATGGTGATTTGAGGACTCACAAGCCCTCACATCTTTCCATGTGGTGAATGAAGTGGCCAAGGACATGGTGAGATGGAAAGGGTACAAGGTGACATGGAAAAGGCCATGTGGTCCCAAGGTACTTGGAAGTACCTTGGGATGGGAGAGGATTTCCCCAAAAAGGTACTCCCTATCCCCAAGTGGGGTTGAAAGAGATAAGTGAGG
This sequence comes from Sequoiadendron giganteum, assembly GCA_007115665.2. Taxonomy (NCBI): domain Eukaryota; kingdom Viridiplantae; phylum Streptophyta; class Pinopsida; order Cupressales; family Cupressaceae; genus Sequoiadendron; species Sequoiadendron giganteum. The sequence goes on along the minus strand of CM021110.1, from coordinate 163,516,186 downwards.
ACTTTTAGAAAGTCCACTCTTGTCACCATGGGGATTGAAGATGGCCTTGGAGAAATAAAAGTGAATTTTTAATTCACTTTTTGGAAGAAACCAATGGGTGAGAGAAGGTTCCCTCTAAAAGGGGTATTTGTTCCATGGGTCCAATGTGAACTTTGAGAGGTCATGGGGAAGACAAATACATGGGGGGAATAATTGTGAATTTGTAATTCACATGGGGAAGAGGTCAACCCAAAAAAGGTAAGTACCAAGAAAGGTTGACTTAAGGACATGCTAGAAAAGGTAAGTGATTAGGATTAGGATTATGCAAATAGGTGATTAGGCTAATTAATGATGATTAGAGGCAAGTGGGTAGATATGGAGGATGTGACATTAATCCTACTTAAGGATATGCACATCTTAATGAATGATTAATTAAATTAATCCAGATTAGTGAAACAGTTATGGAGGATAGGACAATGTGAGAGAAAGAATAAATTTAAAATCAAAGAGGATAATCGACTAAATTAAATAAATTGATTGATTTATTTAATTTAGAGAGGAAATGGTAAAGCATAAAGTATTTAATTAAGTACTTTTGGGAACATTAGGGAAAGGGGATAATATTAATTAAATAAATCATTTAATTAATATCGATGGACTATACAAATAAATGATGGGATCATGACCATATGGAAGTTGTCAAATTTAGGTGTCTACAATATCAATCAATGCATCGAAACCATTGATACCAAGGAAATAAAAAAAAATTCATGATGATATAGAACCAAATGACTATGTACTGACTGCCAAACCAAGATCAACCTAAAAAATGATCAGCTAAAACAGTATACCCATGACATGCAAACATAAAAGACCATCCTAACATAATGAAACCATATGTCAAACTGAAAAGCACTATCCATAATAGCATCCTCAAATAGAAACCCAAAACCAAGAATCATGCCTAGAAACCAATGATCACTAAGATCAATATGAAATGATTAACATGAAAAACCTGAACCTGTCAAGGTGACAATGTCATAAATCTAAAGCTAATGAATTCCATGTCACAATGAACACCATTTGAATAGCCTGTACCATGCCTTATCAACATTGTCAGTCCAATATAGTCATAACCATCTACAAATGAATATCATGCATAACCAAAAAAATGATCATCCAGAATGGGAACAAGCATGAAGATCCTATAAATGATCCAAATTGAATAACAATCCAACCCTGTAAACTTTGAAGCATAATTGACAACAATAATTCAATGCAATTATATGAGGATATGTCAACCAATCCAAGATACCATCAACTTGAAATTGTACTATAAATACCATAGAACCATTTGTATCTTTGTCATGAAGGACAAACAATAGAGGGGTGAGAACAACAAACTGCCCCTTTGTCCTTGATGGTAAAACACAAATCTCTCTCCCCCTTTTTGCATCAAAGACAAAGGGTAGAAAAAAATGTGTAATGCCTCAAGTAGATGTATATACCCATATATGTAACATCATAGCAAGAATAAAAATATGTCCTTTCCAAGAATATTTGTCCATATTATCAACACCAAAGCAAAGGAAAACACAACATTATAATTGTGAACCCCTATCTTGCACTTGCACAAAAACAACAAACAATCACAAGATTAGATCATATGCAAGCAAGAATGAAGGATTCCCTATGAAATCCATTTACTAAAACTCAAACTAGGAAAATGAAGAAGAAAAAAAGTAAATCCTAATTAAGTAAGAAAACTAGTGATCCCATGGGGGAATTGGTGTCGATTGGTGTGTTGAAATCAACCCTTTCCCAACTCCTTTTGTAAGATTTTGATGATTTTTGAGTAATTGAATCTCCTTGATGAGATTTTGGCATAACCTAACTATGAAACTATGGAAATGATGAACATGTGGAATGAAATGCAAAAAAATAACTCTCAATGTCAAGATAGTAACTTTGCATGATATTATAGATGAAGAATGAGGAGTTAAGCCTCCCATTTATAGATTTGAATTTGGAAGAGAGAGCAAGATTTGGGAAATGTGGGACTAACTTTCACCCAATGGTCAAATTCCACTTATCACCATGTGAATGGTTAATGGTTGTGCACATTTTGGCCAAAGTGCAAATAAATGCAATTAGGTGGAATTTGAAATTGGGGAAATGACATGTGAGAGGGAAAAGAGAATGAAATAAATGTCACTTGGCTCAATGCACAAGGAAATGTAAGAAGAGTGAATGCCTTGTTGGAAGTACCCATCCACTTGGACTTTTTGAATTCAAACTTTGAGAGAATATTCCCTTTTTATGCCATGTGAGGGAAAACAAAGATTTAATAAATCAATTAAATCTATTTTCATGTGCAAGTTGCATTCTCTAGAGGATTTTAGTGATAGGGACTAACTTAATCAAGATTTGATTAATTTAATGGGAGGTTAGGTGATTTGACCATTTTGACTTAGATTTTTAGGATTTGATTTAAATCAAAATGAGAAGAAAGATTAATTAAATAAATCTTTTTGATTTATTTAACTAAAAGGGGAAATGTTAGATTAAATTAAATAAGGTTTAGTTTATTCAATTTAATAAGAAGACTTTAGAGACTTTAATCAAATAAAATGATTTATTTAATTAAACAAAGACATAAGGTTAATTAAATTAAATTGATTAAATCAATAGAGGAGAGAGATTTAATCAAATAAATAATGATTTATTAAATTAAGAGACAGAAGGTGATGATAATCTGAGAGTGTGATTTAGGAAGAAATGTCGTTAGTAATCATGATCAAGTGTGTCAAACCAGATTTTACATTTTCCATGTCTACATTTTTTCCCTCTTTGAAGCAATGTACTTGTTGCATTGATTCAAAGAATAAAATATTATGATCAAAATTCAAAATTTCTCATTTTTTTTAGATGATCTCATGAAAAAAGGACAACAAGGTACCTGATAGGTTAAAAAAAAGCCTCAGAATGCCAAAAAATGTTTTAAAACACCAAAAAGGATGCAAAATGGCCCTCAATTGGAAAAAAATGGGATCGAGGGACCAAAACCCTAGTTAGATGGCCAAATTAGGTAAAAAAAACCCTAATTTTTAGGCTTAAATAGACCTTGAGAGGTCACTTTCAATACATTTGCATACTTAGCCCTATTAAAAATTTCAAACTTTGAGCTCTAAGTTCTGATCGAAATGGCACAACAATAGCTTCCCAAGCATGTGGCGGACAGAGTAGGAGTGCACCAATAGCTAGCCGACGCAGGACCCATGGTATGTACCTCTGTCCCGACTTTCAATTTTTTCATTTTACATGTATTAAATAGGGTCGAAGTCACTTTTAGGTTGGGAAACACTATATAGCACCATTGGAAATGTTTTTTCAGTGCCGCGTGGTCCCATATTGGGCTGCATATGAAAATAGCAACACACGTCCTAGTTTGGAAATTAGGGTTTGCCAGTCAAACTCCGTCGCATATGAAAATCCAATCGCGTAATGTAATTATGGATTTAGGGTTTCACCATAAAGCTGACCACATATGCAAATAGCACCACGTGACCCACTTTGGAATTTAGAATTTTGCAAACTCTATCGCAGCAGTGCAGTTTGGAACTTTCCAAACTGCACTACATTTGTTGTTTTAGATGCAAAAATCAGTGTGAGAGGCAGATTTTTTTATGGGATCTTGACACGATGGCTTCCCTTGTGTAGGAGGAGCTTGATTTAATTCACTCGCAAGAGCATAGATGGTTGGTTCCTAGAAGATTGCAGGGTATGCATGACCATGTTCAGGAGCAGCTTGGTGCCCTTGGTCTTTGGTATGTTACAGACATCCCTCCTATTCGGGTGCATTTAGGCATGATGATAGCCTTGGCCGAGTGGTGGCACAACGAGACTTCTTCTTTCCATCTTCCTACCAGTGAGGCTACCATTACCCTCGAGGATGTCTGGCGTATCCTCTGATTACCTATCCATGGGGCCAAAGTCATCTACGATCTAGATGCTAGTAGGGATGCTTGCTATGGTGTTATGGAGCTTGATGAGATTCACTTCTTCGACGGGCGGATCGACCTGGAGAGATATCGTGATAGAGTAGCCACTTATAGGTTGATTGTTGCTGCTATTATTTCAGGCCTTGTGGCACCCGATCAATGGAGTCAATATTTTAGTCTCGGTTGGGGGACTGGCATGGGATCAGATGGTTGCCCACATGGAGTGCTTGCTTGGGGACCAGTATTATGGGCCTCTTTATACAAAGATCTTCATGAGTCTGCGTATTTGGATAGCAGGTCCCTTAGGGCCGAAGTTACTTTATTACATATCTAGGCCTGGGAGCGGATTCCAATACTTCACCAAGATGTCACACCAGTTGTCTTTGAGACTGATGACCTTATTGTTTTGTGATACAATGGGGCACAGGTCCACTTTACTAACACTGGCACAAGTGGTCTTGCACACTGGTGATGAGCGCTTCATGATATGAGAGAGTTCATCTAGAAGCCTTGGATGGGCATAGGCCCATGGTATGATGATGTTCAATAGTTGTTCTATGCCCGATAGGAAAGATGGATGTAGGGCCAGGAGCACACTATGATTGAGAGATATCTTCCAAATAGGGTGGCCCAATAGTTTGGAGAGATGCAAGATAGACTAGATGACTAGTACGTGGTGATCTTTGCTTGTACGACTAGAGATACAGCATGGGGCTAGCCCACTCTAATAGATGAGGAATTTTCCTCCTTCAGATAGTTGGTGGCTCAACTATGGCTGTATGATTAGGGGCCAGCAGACACAGGGGTGACTCCAGCATATAGAGCCTGGTTTCGGCCTCCCTTGAGGTTGACGGTTCTTGGTGCAGTATTCCCATGACAGAGACCTAAAGGCAGATCAGTCGGAAGGGGGAGAGGACAGGTGGGAGGAGGTGGTAGTGATGGGGGTAGGGATGGAGGAGGAGGTGGACCACCTCCTCATCAAATACCTCCTAGAGATCCAACACAGCAGTCACCTCCATGGCTAGGGGCACAGGATGGTCAGCTGAGGGATGGGGGTAGAGCAGTCCTGCAACAATAACTAGTAGTGCCACTAGACCACAAAGATGTGTTGATCCAACAGTTGTAGTTTTAGGTTCAGGCCTTGATGGCAGAGAGAGATCAAGCTCAACAATAGGTTGTAGTAGTTATTACTGAGAGGGACTAGACACGATCCGAGAGGGATCAGGAGATTGGACGATAAAGGTAGTTGGAGAACATGACCTCATCATCTCGAGGTCAGTCAGTTTCTCTATAGGCATACAAAGAGGTGGTTAGAGAGGCCAAGTATTATCAGCAATACTATAGATAGGTAGTTCTAGTAGCAAGTTGAGTGCCAAACTTCTCTTAGTAGATAGGGATGAGGCCCCCAGAGGATCATGATGAGAGGTAGGTGGGAGAGGGAAGCAGCCAGCAGGGCTAGCCCTTTGATCATAGACAGTTACCATTTTTTATTTATGGGCCTCATTACTTTCCCCTTTTTGTACTATATACATTGATCGTACACTTGATCCATTTTTTATCATGATAGTATATTCCTTGATGATATAAATGAGATGATTTTCCTTTATGAAATGTTTTGTAGTGTATGATATGCATTTATTAATTTATTATATGTTATAAGATGTTTATATTTATTATCTTTTTCAAGCATTTTTAATGATGATCCTATGAATGTAATGTATGATAATAATGGCATATTGATTTGCAAATGGTAATGGATGTTAATGATTATGTACGATGTAATGATTTCTTAGCTATCAAAACCCTGATCACAAAAAGGATTGAATACCTATTACCTTGGCCATTTTTCTTTGTCATCAAGGATTGAAGACTAGTTACTTGAACATACAACCTTCTTTTTCATGTTAAAATCCATCCGCTAAGACAAACCATTATAGCCAAAATCCAAGCATCCAAAATAAGCTCATTTAAAACAATGTGCACTGTCATTTCAAAAAATTCTTAAACCTATCAACCACTAGAGCAAGAAGGATAGGTAGCCACTATGAAAAACATTGGAAATATAATAGGGCAACAAAGTAAATCACTACCCAAAAAATATCACTGTCTCGAAAGCAATAAGAACCAATAGCATATAATGATCCAGAGCACCAAAAATGGACAAACAAGCTGCCAAAGCAAACCAATGTATCACAACAATGCATTACCAATGCCCATTTCATCAACTTACCAACTGTAAAAAATCATGAATAACCATGTACCAGGGCATCAACTATGATATTATCAAAGATATTATGAGATTCTCACTGTAAATCTCTTTCAAGCATAGTATTGTCGTAAAACATTATACTATCATAATGTCGCAAGAACTTACACAAGAAAATCTCAAGATAATCTTACCAGTTATTCTTGCTCCCCCTTTTTCACTTACTTGGCATGGACATCATAAGGATAAACAAGATCACATCACTATTGTAGCAACATATCAAAACCAAATGAAGTAGCAAACTAAGATATTAAAGTATTATATCATTGTTATCAAACCACTATTATTGCATCACATATTTTCTCCACTATAAAAGAAAACATTGCCACACTACTCACTGCCATTAAGAAAATGTTCACCATAGACATAACTGATTGCAAAACAAATAACCAGAATGCATAAGATCTTAACAATGATGAGCATAATCCAAAGTGCAAGTTCCATGATCAGAAAGCATCAAAACACAATTGTCACCACACACTGTCCAAGATATTTAGGTGCTAGACAAGTAGGTATTATTGCTATACCAATACTATCATTAATCTAAAAATTCTTGTAGAAATAATCACCTTAGATTGTGATTTCAAACATTCACAATGGATATCTACTGCACTTTTCATTGACCCTTAATATGTATCACACTTCAACAGTATAAACTTTTCACAATGGAAAAAATTGTGCTATCCACTATCCACTGTTATTAAACCCGACAGTCATAACATTCAAAAAATATGAGCAAAACATGTACTTTCAAAGTAGAAATACAACACCACAAAACTATGTCAACATGACAATGCATTGTATTGTATACTATCATCATTTAGCCTTAAAAATATATTTGTTAACCCAACTCAAATCTAGGTTTGAACTGCTTTAATAATTCTCAAACCTTCAAGCTGTGTGAACACGTGAATCCAAGATTTATACACAAAGGATATTAAACAGATGTACCAATGTCAAACTATAATGATATAAGGATTCAATTAGCCTTGATCTGAGATACCATAGTAAGAAGTATCATATTTCTTGAACTAAATGTTGTCAACACACAACATACCTTCTAAAATTCTAGGGGTAAGAGAAAAAATTTGACAACTCCCCATAACTTCATGCTTCTCTTTATGCACTATTAGAGGTCACTTATGCAATATGCACAAGACTTAATCCATCCTTCTTCTGGTTTTCCTTTCTTCTCGAAACCTTCTTAACACCTATCTTCTTCTTGTCCAAGGTATCTTTATGTTGTTGCTTGGTCAAGGTATTTATCCTTTTGCTATGTCTAGATGACTTCAACAAATCATTTCTACAAGACTGAGCTCTATGTCCAAAACAATTACATCTATAACACATGACATTTTGATCTAAACCAAAAGAATGATAAATTCTTCTAGGAATTGTATAAGAACTTCCATTACCAATCTTATCATTCCACTAACAATTAATTGCTACCTGACCAACTTTGTGGCAAGTATAACATATTGTGTCATGATTATGTTTTGACAAACTATAAGTACTATTTCCCTTATTACATCTATAATTATTTTTGGTATAACCTTTACAATATCTAGCCCTATTTCCATAAGCATGACATGAATAGTAGTAGCCATGGAATTGAGAATAATTATACCTTATTGATTGACACTTCTCGGTAGATGAGAAACCTATAAATATGTTAACAACCTTGCTATCTATCTCTAGAGCATGATAGTTTAAGTCTATTTTCTTCTTAGGAATCTGCCTAGCCTTGAAAATTTTCCCATCACTTGTTGCAAACAATATTTCCTTGTTAGATTCATCTTTGACACCAAAATTTTTCTAAACCTCATATCCCACTCCTATAGGATCGTTATAATTCTTTTTCCTATCCAATATATCATTCAATAGATTAGTACTATGAACAAATTTTTGGTTTTTACCTAATTTAACCTTGACACTTTCAAGCTCTTTCCTTAATGCAACTACCTCTCCTTCAAGTTTTAGACATTCGATATTTTTAATCTTCAAATCAGACTTTAAAACATCTTCTATCCTCTTACATTCTTCAATTTAAATGTTCTGACTTATAATCATATCATCTCTAAGAGTTAATTCTTTTAACAAGGAATCATTATTTAAACATTTATTTAATTAAGCAAGCTTATTTTCTAGTTTATTGCAAAATTCATCCTTGTATTTTAACTTTAATTATAATCCATCTTCATTCCTTTTCCTATCAACCATTTGAGCTTTTGGAAATTCAATAATCTTTTCAGATTTTATCATAGTTTTGGTTTAATACCTAATTAGTATCAATACTCTTTTGAAGTTGTACCTTAAGTTCATCTAAGGCAGCAAATAGTTCTCCTTCTAAATCAACCTCATACTCATACTCATCACCCTCATATTCTTGTTCAAAGTCACTTACTAAGTTATCTTCTTCTTCACCAACTACAGGATCACTTTTAGCATCAAATTATAGGAGCATTTCTTGAGACAAGACTTCACTAGACTTGAAAAAGGTTGGTTTATCAACTTTTTGTTTGACATTGAGGGTTTTCTTTTGACCTTTCTTTCTTTTGCAATTAGCCATAATGAATACTCCATGAAAAAGAAACCCTAATTTGGTTTATACTTATGCATGGGTATGGATCTATACGCCAACATAAATTGAAACCAGATATATCTGCATAAAACACATAGTTTGTACCATTCAAACATAAGTACTTTCTTGAGCTTGTAACATGATATGACAGACTTTTAAACCTAGAATCAATCCTAGGTGGATTAGACCTATATGAGGACCCTATGTTCTTATACCAATTGTTGGAAGATTGAAATCACTGAGAGGGGGGTGTGAATCAGTGATTGATGAAAGTCACAAAAAAAATTCAAAACAAAGAGTTTATTTTTACTTTTGAATGAAGAGGACAAATGATAATTTGTGAAGTAGACTTGAATTGTGCATTTAAACATGAGCTAGGCATATGAATTAATCATTGAAATGACTTGAGACATAGACTAAATCAAATGAATTGATTTATAATTTCTCCTGTATTAGAGTTCACAATAGTAACAAAATATTTGTGCATGAAATTTTTGATTCAAGCGTTTACAGAAATCAGGAAAACCAAAAAGACTAAATGTTTGTTTATATAGCAGATGTCACTTGTGCTAAAATAGTATTGAATTTGCATAAACCATGAATCAAATAGATATATCATCAAAAAATACTGAAGTTAAGGTGCCTTACATATTCACATGTATTAGATCCCACAATAAAACATTCTATGCATTATATGTTGTCTTAAACATTGACAGAGATAAAAGACAAAAACTTAACAACATTTAATGAAATGAGACCATAAGACAAAAAATTTCTGAGTGGAAAAACCTCTTGGGGTAGAAAAACCACTCCTAAAATGCCTCACTAGCTTAACTTCAAAAACCATTGTTTACAATGCCTTACTACTAGAGTTTAGAGAACCCACTTTAGAGCACCAACCCCTTACAAGTTTAGGAACACCTATTCCAAGGAGCACCAACCCCTTCTACAAATCTCATAATAATATATCAAAGGATTTCTTTGTTTCAATATAGCTCTCATATCTCTCTCATTCTAATCCATCTAATATCTTAAAGATTCATCCATAAATCTCCAAAACACCAGACACATTAGTTTTATATTTTCTGCATCATGTTTTCAAGATTTTCATTACAATTTATTTTTTTCATTCTAACTCTTTTCAAAACTACTCTCTCTGAACAGTGATAAATCACTATATTTATATGTCTATAAAATATACACAAATTTTGTTCAATACCTTCACCAAAGGTTTTAGATAAGATAGAGTGCAATGCCATGAATTTTTTGTTCTCAGATCCCTCAATACAACAAAAACTAAACCAATCATATCATATGTTCCAAGAATACAAAAATACAATAAAAATATGCATGAATCATTTCATCTCTCATTTTTCAAAGTGCTTTGATAGACCAAAATACCCTTATGGATCTATTCATGTGAACCCTCATTATTAGTGATAGGTGGAAACACTATTTTACCAAAGAAATTTTTTTACTTCACAACACATTTTATCCATATTGATAAAAACAAGATTATCAATGCTAAAAAGCTACCATGAATTTGTAACCAATTTCCCCTATCATATTTTTATGGCTTGAAAGAAACAAAAACCATTTTTCTAGAATAGTGATGAAGGAGAAAATGAAACTAAAAGAGAAAGCATGATATTTTTTTTGAACCCACCAAATCTTCCCCATATTTGACTAAGGAGAAGTAACTGCCCTTGTAAAACTTTCATTAAACAGAGGAAAGAATACCTTATATGAATAATGAAACTGGAAAAAGAGAACATGATGACCTGTATCGAACCATTTACCAACCCAGTAGTAGAGAAACCAATGAATCTCCTTCCTCCTTCGTGCCCTTCTCTCCATGGCGGCAATTTGTGTTCCAAACCCTAGCAATGAGAAGACAAAAAAGACTTTACCCTATTCGATCTATCTTTTACTCAAGTCATTTGATGACTTTACCAAAATAAAATAAAACTTGAAGTTTGAAATGACTAATTCAATTTTTTTAAATAAAACATCATAATGATTTTAAATCTATTGTCAAAACTTTTACCATGGATGTCAATACAATAATCACCTTGATAATTACTTCCAACTTGTCAATGCCACATCACAAAACCAACAAAATAAAAAGGAATAGTTGTTTCCAAAGATTAATTCCAAATGACTTTACTCAAAGTCAAAAACAAAGTGACCGATTGGAAAATTATGATCTTTGATGAAAGCTTAAGAAAAACAATAGGGTTTGATTCCTTTTATAGGATGACTTCATAATGCCACCCAAAAACTATCGATATCACTGCCATGTGACATTAATCAAGTTTAGCCTTCTTTGAAAAATGAATTGCAATGAAACTTGATAAGGCTTGTTTTATATGCCTTCTTTGGTGACCAATCACATTACAAGGTGATTTTTAGTAAAAAAATCATATAGTAGGCCAAATGAATATCATTAGTACCATCAAACAAATGAAATTTCCAGAGCCCAATATGTATCCAATGCTTCTAGGAAATGTGAGTTCATAGAATGTAACAAGAAGGCTTTAGAGTCTTTAGAAGGACATGAGTATAATAATCAAACTTGGATACTACAAGAGCATACAAAATAGTGTCAAGATGTCCAAGCAACCAAATTAATACACAATGATGTCAGTGAGCCAATAAGCAAAAATAATGCACTAACATATCATTCCTGATAACAACCAACTAAATATACCAATCAATGTGTCGAAACCATTGATACCAAGGAAATAAAAAAAATTCATGAAAATATAGAACCTAATGAGTATGTACTGAGTGCCAAACCAAGATCAACCTAAAAAATGATTAGCTAAAACAATATACTTGTGACATGCAAACATAAAATACCATCCTGACATAATGAAACCATTTGTTGAACTGAAAGGCACTATCTAAATTAGCGTCATCAAATAGAAACCTGAAACCAAGAATCATGCCTGGAAACTAATGATCACTAAGATCAATATGAAATGATTAACATGAAAAACCTAAACGTGTCAAGGTGAAAATGTCATAAATTTGAAGCTAATGAATGCCCTGTCACAATGAAGACCATCTGAATGCCTGTGCCATGCCTTATCAACACTGTCAGTCCAATATAGTCATAACCATCTGCAAATGATTATCATGCATAACCAGAAAAATGATCATCTAGAATGGGAACAAGCATGAAGATCATGTAAATGAAACAATCTGAATACCAATCCAACCCTATAAACTCTGAAGCATAATTGACAACAATAGTTCAATGCAAGTATATGAGGATATGTCAACCAATCCAAGATACCATCAACCTAAAACTTTGTTGTAAATACCATAGCACCATTTGTATCTTTGTCATCAAGGAAAAAAAACAGAGGGGTGAGAACAACACCAACCTCCTTCCTTCCCTCAATACTCAATCTTGGCTTATTTTCAACTTTGCACGTAGTCACTCTTGTAGGTCTGCAAACCTATTTTTCCCACCTTACTCTCATAATTCCTTAAAAAAATTTGCAACAAACCACCATTTTAGGCACCCTTTTAAGCATTCTTCAACATACATCAAACCCTCATAAGACTCTTTTGGATCAGATTTCACAAAACAAGCAACCCCCCTTAATTATTCCTATCACACACAAACCACCAATGGGCATCATTAACTAGTCTACCAAACCACCAATTCTTCCACTTTTAGGGCATGATAAGCCCTCTAACATAACAAACCAAAAAAATCTCTTCATTCACAAGTTAGGCAAGGGTTTATTGACATACAAAGTGACCCTCTTAAGACACCTCAGTAAAACAAAGTACCTAAAATATTCTCTTAAAATAGGGTATATAGATCGACCCTTAGTAATTGGCTTCTAAAATGCACAAAATCACTTAAAATCCAACCAAACCAAAACTAAAATAAAGTCTTCTGCCCACCTAATACCATCGAAATGAGACCACAATGGCTTTGAGCATTGTTCAATCGACTCGATCCCTTAAGGGTCCAAAGAGAAAAAGGGCAGCAATATTTGATGGGGTATTAATCAAAAAATGTGGCACTTACGAAATTTTTGTTTGATCCTATGAGATCATGTTGGGCCCCTCTATAATAACCTCTCTTGTTTTTTGTTATCTCGAAGTAGTTTTCCCATGGTGTCCAATTTTCACTTGATGGGAGAAGTGTCAAATGTAAGTAGTGCAAAGTTGCAAAGGGGTGCAACTTTCATTTTGTAGCTCGTGTGACCAAATAGACTATTCCAACACATCTAAATAGGTATTTTTATGCTAGGAATGGTCCTCTTTTTCACCCAAACACGTGGAATCACTCTAAGCTATGTTCAGATAGATCGATTCCCTAAGGGTCCAAAGTGCAAAATTGTTACAAACTTCAGCATGATTTTACTCGGATACCGTGATCCTTAGAAAATTATTGTCTAATCCTATGATATCATGTTAGGCTCCTCTACAATAACCTCTCTCAATTTTCGCTATCATAGAGGCATTTTTTTCGTGATGGCGAATTTTCACTTGGGGAAAAAGTTGTCAAATACAAGTAGTTGAAAGTTGCAAAGTGGTGGAACTTTCATTTTGCAGCTCGTGTGACCAAATAGAATGTTCCAACATGTTTGAATATGTATTTTTATGCTATTCATGGTCCTCTTTTGCACCCAAACACATGGAATCACTCTGAGCTACGTTCAACTGGATCGATCCCTTAAGGGTCCAAAGTGCAAAATGGTTGTAAACTTCAACATGTTACTCGAATACCATGATTCTTATTAACTTCTCATCTAATCCTATGAGATTGCATTGGGCCCCTCTACAATAACCTCTCTCATGTTTTTCTATGTCAGAGGCATTTTCCGCCAATTTTTACTTGGGGAAAAAGCTGTCAAATGCAAGTAGTTGAAAGTTGCAAAGTGGTGCAACTTTCATTCTACAGCTCATGTGACCAAACATGTTGTTCCAACAAATTTGAATAGGTATTTTTACACTAGGCTTGCTCCTCTTTTGCACACAAACACACGGAATCGCTCTGAGCTACGTTAAATCGGATCAATCCCTTAAGGGTACAAAGTGCAAAATGGCTAAAAACTTCAGCATGTTGTTACTCAGATATTGTGATACTTATAAACTTATCATCTAGTCCTATGGGATTATGTTGGGCCCCTCTACAATAAAATCTCTCGATTTTTGCTATTTAGGAGGCATTTTCCTATGCTCGTGAATTTTCACTTGGGGAAAAAGTTGTCAAATGCAAGTAGTTGAAAGTTGCAAAGTTTTGCAACTTTCTTTTTGTAGCTCATGTGACCAAATAGACTATTCCAATGCATTCGAATAGGTATTTTTACACTAGGCATGGTCCTCTTTTGCACCCAAACACATGGAATCGCTTTGAGCTATGTTCAATCGGACCCTCTTTTTGTCACCTTTTTGGGCCCCTTTTGTCTACCTCATTTTGTGTTTCCTCTGTTTTGGTGTCCTAGTTGGTCAACACACCCTTCAAAGTCTCATTTTAGATTAACCATATTTTTCCCGTAAACAATTGTTAAGTCTTGGGCCTTTTCGGGCCTTCTTTGTCAATTTTCCTTTCTGGGCGTCTGTGGGACTCTTCGGGCCCAACCCTTTAGGTTTCCTCTTTCGGGTTTTGTTTGCATCATCAATGTACTAGAATAGCCAACATTCGATATCCACCTAGACCTTGGACCTTGGTGCATCCTCTGCCCTCGACATTCACTTGTCAAAACTTAACAGCTATGTCCTAGCATCTTTCTATCGTGTCTCCTGGGCTCGACCCTTCGAGATTCCCCTCTTAGGTTTCCTTTTGGTCTTTGTTGTTGTGGACGACCATCAACCCTCATCCTTTCAGACTTTGGGCCCCAACATTCTCTTCATCATTTGATTTCATTTGGCAAGTTTTCTAATGACATCTCCTTCATGTCTCTTCGGACCTCGATCTCCGAAATTCCTACCGTCGTCTTTAATTCAAATTTACCAACCTCATTAATAGTTGTACCTACATTTACTAGGGGAATTAATTATGATTATAAGTATAAATGTTGGGCCTGACATGTCATTTTCACCTGTCAGGAGTCCTAGAGAAGTGCAGTGCCTCCCAGCTTTCACCGTCCTCGTGCCCAAGCCTCCACTTTGTCGTTCTTAGAAGATCAAGCAGTTCTCTTCATCGAGTCTGCTAGGTAAGATCATCATCTAACCTCCTGTCACATTTCCCTCAATTTCACACCTAAATAACAAGTAAAGTGACTAAAAATGAACAAGTCTGATAAAAGAGGGATCGGGTTACGAAACCCATGAACTGAAATTTCCAAAACGGCCCTTAGGAAAGTCAAAAATCAAACTCTGAACCCTAACTTCCTATGGTCATTCTTTGAACTTGGCAACCGTGCTTGGGACTCCCTATCGTACTGATTATTTACAATGAAAATTTAAGAAATCTACCTTGGTGTTAAAGCTCTTCCCAGGTTTCAGACTCCAAAACTCTACCCTCGTTTGGTCACTTCCTTTCGACGGTCTCAAATAGAATCTACCTCACATCTATCTGACCCTCAAACACCAGATAACCAGTTGATGTGAAACTTATGAAACAACATCCGCTTCCAAGTGCCTATGGGTCCCAATCCCCAGACTTCTGTCTTCAGACCATTGTTTTCGTTTTGTTGTTTCTGAATAACCATCACGTCACATCCTTCCGGCTCCTGGCCCCCAAGTGCTTCCTCTCCACTTGAATTTGAACAATGAAAGTAGTCCTTGCCTCCCTCAGACCCCGCTTACCAGACCCCAATCATCAAGATTCCATCTCACCTCCACCATCCAAAATGGAAAAACCAACCTATCTTTCCATCCCCCAGGGCCTGACACTTAAATATCCTCTAGGTTTTGGATGAAGGCAGTGCCTTTTTGGATCTGGTCTATTGGAATGCATGGCTCAGACTTTCATCTCCACTTTGTTGTTTCACATGGCTATTACCCATTGCATCCTGACTCTCACGGCTCGGGCTCACGAAAAACTAAGATTCTCAAAATATGGTCTCACAGCCTTCGTCCTCCCAAGTTTCGACCTCCGGAAATCCTCCTCTAGAATGTCATTTCTACAAAGCTATTCCAAATAGCTAACTCCTGACAACCTTCCTTAAGTTAGAGTTTGAGTGCCTTAATGATGATCTAAATGACCTCAAATTTGTAAATGGAATTTGACCCACGTACTTAAATTTGACCTACTCCCACATGGACCCTTCATTATCCAAATCTAGGACTAGGAGAAGTCATCTGAGATGCCTTGCCCTATTCGCCCTTCAAAAACATAATTTTTCCAAGGGAATTCCGGCCTCTGCAGCCTGGGTCACTCATTTTCCTTCTAGAAAACCTTCAAGTGACATATTCATTTAATAATGATATATATTGTTTAATCTACCATTGATTTGTAGGAATTTGCTAGAGGCTACACCCTCATGCTTAATTTTGTTGACTCCCACCTCTTTGTGTAGGATATATGGAATCTGGGGCAAAAACTTTGGGGGCAGCCAAGGACAATGGGAAAAGGACCACCAAGGCTCCCTGAGGCAAGCAAGACAAAGACCAAATGAGGTACCAGTTCTAAGGAGTGCCATTGCACTCCAAAGTTACAACTAAGCGGGAACGTTAATATTGACGAATTCACATAAAGATTCAAGGTAGAGCCAAAGACTGATAATGCAAGACTCAACAAAAGTAGCGGACTAGCTAAGGTTGTTGGCTTCCCTCCTGCCTTGATTGCCCCTGAGCTGCTAATGGATTGCAGGGATGTGTACCAGCTTGAAATAAGGATAATTATGGACAAAGATGGCAACATCTTGGCTGATATGTCCCCACTAGGGATAAAAAAACCTTCCACATACCCATCTTTGAAAGCATGGAAATCCCAACTATCCAAGAATGCAAGGAATTATGGGATGAGGATCCTTTGAGATTGAAGAATCTGATCAACCAGTATTAGTTGAAGGAGAGGTGGGGCAGTGATGCCAAGGTTTCTCAGGAGCTCTACCGTAGTGAATTCTTCGAGAACTACCATGATCAGATTACCCTATTGAGCATAGTAATGGGCCTTCCTAGTGCGGTCTTCTTCTAGGAATGGATGATCTATTTCGTCGAACAAATTCTCTGTGGAGAGGACACCATATTCTATTGGGGAGAGATAATTAGTAATTTCTTCCATGAGAAATTCACTAACGTAAAGAAAACCTCTAGATTCTACATGACATCCTACTTGGTATATTCACTTTCCGATCGGTGGTATTATGGTGGATTGTTCGTAGTGCCCAATGAGATGCCATGAAGAGAGCTCAAACCATATGACACGTACCCTTAGTTGTAGAACATAAATTTCAAGAGGGATTATTGTAGGGTAAAATATCCATTTATTGCAAACATCATCCGGCTGCTTGAAGGTGATTTTGAGAGAAGAGTCTCTCACAGTGCTAGGGCCCTCCTTAAACATTATGCCTTCGTATTCATCCAGTACCCAAGTTCACCTACATTTAGGCCCAGGGATTCTCTGAATGGCTGAATAAGTTGCTCTCGTATCCTAATGACCGGATCATACTATTGGAACTATCTTGGCAGCTACGACATATACACAACATTCTAAGTAGTAAGCATTTGGTGGGGAGCCCTTATCTCCTCACACTTGACCAAGGAATGTATGAAATTTATCCTTCCCAATGCGTGGGAAATTAAGAGAAAGAGCTAGTTGAGCACCACTTTAGGCCACATACAACTAGATAGCGGATGGACCCATACGACCACACTAGGAAGGCAATTGGAAAGGAATATGCCCACCTCCACCATATCGAGGATTTTTGGGCCAATTACAAAGATGATTTTGAAGTGCAGGTAAGGCACTATATGCATATGAATGCGTACTTTGTAAAAAGGGTGAACCTGTTTCCAATGCTAGATCAACTGGAAGAGGAGGAATGCACCGTAATAGACCCAAGATACAATAATATTGCAAATTTACCTTTGCCTTTAATTTATTGGAATGAGCAAGATGTTGATGACCTCGATATTCTTACCAAGCCCATTGAGGCTCGAACAAAGGCATGGATCAATAGATAGGTCACTCGTCTGAAGCAACAGGGAGTCGCCTTGAACCTCAAGGGACTGGAGAGTGAACCAAGTGGTTTTGATGGTGCAGCAGTTGTTGCTACAATTGGAGAAACATTTAATTCCCCACCATCTGTTCAGTCAAAGAAGAGAAAGGAGGTTGACAAGCAGCAACCCAACCCAAAAGTGTACGCTAGAAATGCCTCAGAGAGTGAACCTCCCGAAAAACATAGAAGAATAGGCAACATCACTAAAATACCGGTAATACTAGAAGATCCACTCCACGAGGGAGAGGAGATGGAGAAAAATCTGCCAAGACCTCCACCTATTTCATTTGTTGCTACCACTACTATTTCTATTGCTACCACCCCACCTATCCCACATGCAATAGTTGGATCCTCTCTGCCTATGATGGAAATCGTTGTTCACCTCACCTCTACTTCTCCCGTCATGCAATTCATATTGGTGGATTCATCCTCCGCCACTACCTCACTAATTTCTTCATCCTCCATGTCTCCTTCCTTTCCTCTTTTGATCACCGCTACTACTATTGCAATACCTGCCCTCACTCTTCCGGGGTCCTTCGTCAAATACATGCAGAATGTGTTGTCTAAACTTTTGGGAATGTTTGCAAATCCAATGGTGCAAGCTACAATTTCCCAAGCAATGGTTAACACCCCAATTCCTCCTCCTCCTATTGAGCCACCTACTATGGAGGCTACGATGCAAATCTCTGATGAGTTGGAGCAACAACAACTAAAGACAACTAATAGATTGGAAGAAGAGGAATTTTATTATCATTTGCACCCAGTGTATGAACTCGGGTAATCGATGAGGTGGCCTATGATTCTTCCAGTGATGATAGCGAGGATCAGGGAACAAAAATAATTCAAGAAACAACTGACCCAAATCTTGACACTGAATGGGCCAAAAAACTCAAGGAGATTGAAGATAAAGAGGCTGAAGACAGGCTATGGCTAAAGAAAGAGTTGTTGCTCTGGAGGAAGAAGGTGATAAGTCTCTGGTAGATGGGCATGGTCGTGCCCCTAAGCATGGTGAAGAGGCATCCTTTCATGAAGATAGACAAGAGGATAGGCCCAAGGAATGCGGGAATGATCAAGATAGGGAAGAAAAGGATGTTGAGGGAGAAGACCACCCTGACAAATGAATGACCACCAAATCTCCCATTGAGCGCATGGTATTCATTCAATAATTTGATGAGGAAAAGGAAGATACAAGGATTGAGAAGGAGGCCCTCAATGATAGGGCCATTGCACTCAGGCTAGAGGACAACAAAGATCAACATGAATCACCCAAGGAAGGGTCCCCGATGCCTAACTAGTTGGAAAGGCAGTTGGAAAAATGGACTCCCACTCTGAACGACCCAAAAGCAAGACTGGAGGCAATATTGGCTAGAGCTCAGATTGGGACCAAGAAAGAGAAAAAGCCTAGAATTAGATCAAGAGTAATGATGGATGCCTCAGGATCTAGAATAGTGCAGATAGATACGTCGGTGGTTGGGGAAAAAGGAATAAACTACAACATTTCCACCATCGACTTGGGAGTGGCCACTAGAGAGCATAAGGTTGACCATCTCCAGGAATCAGTTGCCATGGTGGTGCATCTCACTCAACAAGATAAAGTTTCAAAGGAGGAACTTAAGGCATGGGTGGTTGATTTAACAACCTATATCCAATAATGATTGTCCATAGAGGAACAACCAGCCACATCCTCAGCCCCACCATAGTTGTTGTTTAAAGAACAGATTAACAAGATGGAAAAGAGAAAGAACTTGGACAAGACCACAAAAATTTGGTTTTGTCAGGTCTTGGATATTGGTAATATAGGTATCAATCTGGTTGTTCGAACAATGAACAAGTTCTTAGAAGTACAAACATCTCTTGAAGGTACGAGGTGAATCTGCGTTGATTTCCCAAAGAAGTATGGGGTTGCTTACCCAAAAATTGAGGCTATCCTTGAGTTGAGAAGTGAGGTTTGGGAAAAATATTTTTCCTTCAAAGACGATGACCATTGGTTGATGGATGTGTGGAAATGAGACTTCGATCATGGGAAGGAAAGGCTAGAATAGGTGCTTGAGCGAGTAAATTCAGATGTTGAGTGGGCCAAGGAAGCCAGGGACTATTGCTTCTGACACTTGAAGCTGATGACAAGGTATGAAGTGCCCACTATCAGGATTAATCCAGAGACTATAAAGCCTCACTTCCAAAAGAGGATGGAAGATGGGATGTCAGCCGAGATTACAACCGAATTTATGAGCTTTTCGGCCTAAGCTTTCACCTAGTCTGAGCTATTCAAAGACCACATTGCCAAGTATGAGGAGGACTGGGAAAAGCTTATTAACAATTCCAAAGAATGTAGCTACCAAGTACTGAAGTCCAACATCATTGAGGTTGACTAGTTCTGGTCAATGATCTTAAAATTCTTGGAGTATGCAGCTTCAAAGAATCAGGAAGGAAACCTTGTTATTGATGAAGAATTTCTAAAGGAATAGTTGCAGCAAAGAGAAATCTGCAAAAAGATGAAAATGCTACAGTGCTGCCACTAGAAGACAAAACAGGAATATAGACAAAGTGTTTTTTTTAAATGTAATATATTGGGGGTAGGTAGAGCCCTAGTTTATAGTGAATTGTGGCTACACAAATGTAAATCAGTCTTGGCAACATGTTCTACTTTTTGGACACTATAAATAGGGGGTCTCCTCTCATTTTCAAAGAGATTTGAGTTGTTGTAAAGACATGTTGCATAAATTACAATAGAAATACATTGATCTTAGTGCATTTCTGGATTTCTTCTCATGTTCCATGATTATTCTCTCATAATTTAAAGATTTAATTAGATTTACTTAGTTGTTCTAGTTTCCTTTCAGTCAAATTTGATATATTTAGTAATGTTGTTCTTGATTGTGGAGATTTCTGCTATGTTGATGCTTTTCTTGTCCATACTTTTGGTCATTTGCTACTGGTAGATGGTTGTGCAAAGTTAGTCAAGGCTTTGATTTTAAAGCTTCCTTTAAAACTTTATCTTTGTTCATGCATATGTTTGGTAAATGAATGATAAAACATCTGATCTCCTTAGAAGATAGCATAGGTTTCATGATACTGTGAAATTTCTATTTAAGTGAAATTCTATTTTTAAGGAAACTATCCACAGTGTAAGCCTCCATGATTACTATTCATTGGTAGTTGTAGGTCCAAGAACCATCTCTCTTCCTTGCTATTTTCCTTATTTTTTTAAATAAATAACCCATGCTAAGGTTCATTGCACATTGTAAAGATAAATTCAATGATAAAATGGAGTTCAAGATAGTTTTTTGAACCTACAGTGAACACACAACAACCCTACCATCTTAAAAAATCTATTTGTAGATTTGATTCCCCTTCCAACTTAACTCATGTAAATTTTCCCTATGATTGCTAGCAAAATCACATCAACATCAATTGAGATATTCCATGCAATTCATGACCTAACACCCAAGAGACCTTGGGGTAATTTTTATCAACTTGTTGGATATTTCCTTTCAAGAGAAGTGATGCACCTATGCATTGTATGTGTTGAGAAAGTGTGTCAAAACATCCATCAACAAAACTGGTGCTAGAAGGAGGGTTGTTTAAGGGCTAAGCTGGATTGAATCGGGTTTTTCTCCCCTGAGATATTTTAAATAATACTAAGGTCTATATGAAACAAAGGGGAGTTTCAAGAGCTACTACCCCCTACCTGAGCTAAGAGAGCTAAGAAAGGGGAAGCCTTCATCTCAAACTTATTTGACCATCCCATTTCACTTTCACCATCATCCTCCTCTCCTATCCATTCACCACCATCTTCTCCTTCAGTCTTGGAAGCATTTTCTTCTATTCACCCACTCCTAATAGTCATCCAAGATGTCATTTCCCAAGGGCTAGACATTGCCTTCTAGCCTGACGCAGTCCCATTCCCAGAAGTTTTTTCATCAAATGGTACTACCCCTCTACAGTTACAAGCCAATTTGGTGCAACCACCTCCATCACCCCCTCCAATGGTGTGGTTAGTCAATAATTCGTATCCTTTGGCCTTCAACCTCTACCATGACATGCCAAAGAATCTCGATATTTTTTGCATGAACTTCAATCCTCAGGATCTGTAGAGGACAACTGAGGAGCATGTCAAGATTTTTGAAATTGTGTTGAAGACTATGCAGATCATATATGAGGATGTGGCTAGCCAAATCTTTCCCTACTCCCTAGGGGAGGAGGCCTTCTATTGGTACGTCAACTTACTGACGGGAACTATTAGCACATGGGACCTTCTGAAGAATGATTTCCTGCAAAATTTTAAAACTCCAATCAGTCCTGTAGAGTCCTATCAACATTTTATGTTGGTTCAAAGCGAGGTCAATGAACTGATCAACTCCTTTAATGATTGATTCCATAGAGCATATACCGGACTGCAAGACCTATATGTTTTCAATGATGTAGTTTTATCGGTCTATTATGTAGCATTGGACAATCTTATTGCAGTGTTAGTAAAGAGGATGCGACCACCACCCACCAGATTGGTAGATGAATACTCAGAGGTCATCATTGCTAGCATAGACTTGGGATAGAACATTTTAGGTCCTCTGCCCTCTTCGAGGCAGATCGCTCATCCTTCAAAAACTCTTGGGCTCACTCAAGCTTTGCAGCATCACACACCCCTCATGAACCTAGTACCATAGCTGCCCATAGTGACGTACCCCAGAAAACCAATGAACCAAGCATCTTTGGTTCCTCACTATTTGCTACCCCAAGTACCAACATATCTCCAAGCATTTGAATTTTTTCACACTCACCAAAATTTTTTGGTGGCTAAACCGATGTTCCTCCAAAATGCTACTCCATAGCCAAATAGCACAAAGAAGGATCAGATCGATGAACTCACGAAAATGATCAAGAAAATGTCCACAAAGATAATGCATCTAAGGAACCAGAACAATCAGCTACAAGCTTCACAGAAGAGCATCCAAGCCAACCTCAACCGTGACAACTGGGACAATTGCAATGCCAGCACATCGTCCAAACAAAATTATGATAGAAATTAGAATTCAAGACATAAATTCGATAGAAGGCCTTTCTGGAGGTAGAATCAAACATGGAACATGAGGCCCAATAATTGTGGTGTTCCCACTCCCCTCAATCAACCCAATAGCAATGAAAAGACCACGAGTGGATTTTACTTGGCTGAGGTTGCTTTATCTAGCTAGTGTTGTATACACAAAACAAGCTGACATTCTGAATTGGATTGTCCAGAATTCTAGATGGCTGCTGAAATTTTTCAGGTTGAAGTCAAAAATGTTGTAGACAACTTGGGATGCAGAGACATTGTTTTGTTTGAACCATATGACTCTGTTGTGCTAGTGGTTAGCCAGAATCCTTTCCCGAAGTCCAAGTGCAACATGTTGGAGCAAGAAGGCACCACTACAAAAAACAATAAGTCAAAAGAGGTAAGTTTTGAAATCCCTTTGGCTCAACTTTTTGACTCAATAGATAATGGTCCTAAGGATGAGGAAGAGCCTAGGGAGGATGAGGTCCAAATTTTTCACTAGATGACTACCCCTTATGACCTCAAGAATAGATAGGTTGGCAGTCATGCTAGAGGTCCTTTTACAACCTCCACTCTACTTAATAATTTCAGTACTCCTCTTGAGCCAAATGCGAGAAATAATCTAGGATTTCCCCATGTACCCACATGGTACCTTAACAAGAATAGACAGAAAAACCATAACCAAAGCCAACCCACTAGCTCCTTCCAAAATACCACTAGCTCCTCCCAAAATATTTCTTATGATCAGGAGGTTAAGAAAATGGGAGAGTATATTGCTAAAGAATTTAAGAAGGTTAAGCTAAGTGTGTCCGCCTTTGAGTTACTCAAAGTCCTAGTTGTAAGGAATGCCTTCTTTTGAATGATAAATGTGATGTCATCATCCAAGTCAGCTCAAGAAGAACCTGCCAAGAGAGTTTCCTTTGAAGATTGACAAAGTGAGCTCGTCATCCAATGGGTCTTCCACAAGAAAGTCAGTTCGCCTACGAATTAGCAGCCAGGCACACAATCCACCAAGGAAATGGATCATACACAAGCCCAAAATAGGGGCCATGATAAGGACAAGGGTCAGGTCACCCAAGTGGATGTTTCAGGAGGACTCTTTCAAGGGAAATTTGAAACTCCTTTTCTGACCACCATCCATGTGTTTGGGAAGAACCTCAACAATTTCCTACTGGATTCAGGAGCTTCTACCAATGTCATGCCCCTGAGCATGTGTAGAGCATTGGGAATAGTCCCCAATCCCTCCCGGCATAAGGTAATGCAACTTGACAAGTCTAAGATCAACATAGTGGGCGAGATTAATAGAATACCCATGCAAGTTGTTGATCCTAGAATTCAATAGAATATTGACACCCAAGTTGTTGATATCTCAGATACGTATGGTATAATCCTAGGAAGGGATTTAACAAGAGCATTGAATGGGTATGCTACAATTAACTACTCTCATGTGTGGTTACCATGGAAAGGGATATCAAATCAGATTCAAATTGATCAGGAGCCAAGCATGAATTTTATGATCATGAAATACAACAACACAAATGAAGTGTTATTCGTTGAAACAAAACTAGGGAATTACTCCCTAGTATCATATCTAAATGAAAAAGAATTCCTTGAAGGAGAAGGAACAAGCGAGGTTTTCCACGTGTTGTCTATTCAACCTATCAATCTGGCCCATACCTCTCAGAGCACATAAATGTTGATAAAATCGGATGACGAAGAGCCATGCGAAGATGGTAATCTTGGATTGTTGGATGGTTTCCAATATTTCATGGAAAAATGTGTATAGGACTAGCTTAGTTTGGGAGCCAAAATGAACTTTTAGGAACTCTTTCTGCCTAGTTGGTGTAGGGTACATAATGTTGTCCATTAAGAGTTCAAGTATTGTTTGTGCTAAACATCAATTGAGCATGTTAAAAGACAAATCACTCTGAAGGAGGAAGCTGGGTCAACACCACCATAACAAACACATTTTTCCCCTACACCTCTCCAAAATATTACTAAAATGAGGTCCCCATAAAAGTTGAAATTCGGGTTTGTTGATTCTACATTCAAGGATTCTCATAGATGTTGGATGCTGCACATTGATGGATCCAAATCCAAGCATGGGGATGGAGCCAACTTCGAACTAATCAGTCCCAAAGGTAAGTCATACTTTGCTGCTCATAGAATTCAATTTTATTGCACCAACAATGTAGCAGAATATGAGGCCTTGGTCTTGGGACTCCTTATGGCATTAAGGAAAGGTGTTAAAACAATGCAAGTTTT
The DNA here is from genome assembly GCA_007115665.2 of Sequoiadendron giganteum. Classification (NCBI taxonomy): domain Eukaryota; kingdom Viridiplantae; phylum Streptophyta; class Pinopsida; order Cupressales; family Cupressaceae; genus Sequoiadendron; species Sequoiadendron giganteum. The sequence goes on along the minus strand of CM021110.1, from coordinate 163,490,928 downwards.
TCAGGGATTCAGAGTTGTTCATAAAGAAAGATAGAAATCTCTACTCCTATTATGACCAGAGACTCACCAATTATAGGCATAGGGTATGGGATTTGTTGGAGGGACTAGATGCATTCAATATCCAACTAAACCCATGCTCCCAAAATAATAAAACCAATGCCTTAACACATGCGGCGAGCACGCTGCGGCTACTATCCTTATCTGGTCTCAAAAGATTCATTGTGGAACTCACCTCTGTTCCATCTGTGCCAAAAAATGTAGCCAATTTCTAGGTGTTCAATGATGATAAACACATCCTAGATTTTATCACCAGTTCTAATGTGCTCGCTAATCAGATAATAGATGAAGTTGAACCTCAAGAGGCTAACCTATATATTGAGGGGGTCATCATTCTGAAGACCAACACTATCCCAAGAGGGATGGTCCAATTAGAAAAAATATTTGACTTGGATCAGATTAGGGATCAAGATCAGCAGGCCAAGAAGGATGCCATCATCGGTCAGTGCAACACCTACAACCTCGAAATGACTGGGAATGAAAATAATATATTGATTGGAAAGGTGTGCACAATCGAGGAAAGAAAAGGTATAGTGGATGCTTTGTAGAAATATCATGATGTTATCGCTTGGAGTTACAAAGATCTGAGAATGTACGATACATAAATTATCACCGATACCATCCATATCAGGCCAAATGCAAAGCCATTTCGACAGCGATAGCGCCCTATCAATTATTTGTTGGAACCAATAATATACAAAGAAGTACAAAAATTATTGTTAGCTAGGATTATTTTCCCAATTAGAAATTCCACATGGGTGGCGAATTCGGTTCCTGTTAGAAAGAATAATGGGGAGATTAGATTGTGAGTTGACTTCCGCAATCTGTACAGAGCCTCAGAGAATGAAAACTATCCAGTGTCTTCATTAGATGAGGTGTTGGAGATAGTAAATGGTTCTTAGATGATGTCCTTTTTCGATGGGTATTCAAGATACACTCAGGTCATGGTGCAATATGAAGACCGACATAAAATAAAATTCACCACCAAGTGGGGCACATTTTCCTATAGATGAATGTCGTTCAGACTCATCAATATCGGTGCCTTCTTTCAACGTGCCATGGATATTTATTTTAGGGACCTAATTAGCAAGTGCATAATCATCTACATGGATGATTTATCAATATTCTCAAAGCAGCAGAGTAATCACGTCGTTGACCTATGCAACGTCTTTTAGAGATGTTGAGAATTTAGGGTCTCCCTTAATCCGAAGAAGTGTGTCTTTGATGTCACTGAAGGGAAATTGCTTGGACATGTCCTATTAGAGAAGGGAATCTCTATTGATCCTGAGCATATCCAATCAATAATGAAGATTCAACTGCTAGGCAGCAAAAAGGAGTTAAAGTCTTTTTTCGAAAAGATTAACTTTGTCCATAAGTTTATCATGGGCTTCACGAAAATCATCAAACCACTCAATGCTATGCTGAAGTAGGATGCCAAGGTTGAGTGGACCCACTAACTCATTTTATTGTAAAATCTGATGAAACCTTCCAACGAAATCTATATAATCAGATGTATCATTGAGCACTTGTGTGAATTTGATTTTTTTTTTAAATTTATCCCTGACGTTCATCGGAATTTCAACAAACTATTTTTTCATCTACATTTCGACGAAGATCTTTTGCCAAAATTTTGATGGACCTACAAATTTAAATTGTGGCGGGCATAAATAAAACTGAGCTCGACTATTTATTGTGACAGTGTTTTGCTCGATGGTTTTCTTGGGGAAAATCAGAAGAAACTCAAGAAGATATCACCAGGTTGAGGGTAGTCATGTCGTTTTCTAGAATTCATTTGTGAAGTCAGATTTGTACTTCTAGGTTTGAAAATCATATTTTAAAGCAACATCTTATCAGATTTCATTTTTAGTCTTGTGCATTTTTAGAATTTCATTTTCCAGATTTTAGACCTAACTTCACAAATTCTTTATAAGGGAATTGTTTATAACTAATGGAAAATTCTTGATGGATTTGGACAAAGATTATATTTGCAAGGTTTCAATTTTAACCCTAATGATCAATTTTTAGTAGATTTGGGAGCCAGAGCTAGATAATATCAAAGGTGTTGGTTGGTTTTTACTGTAACCAAGTTTATCTTCTAATCACATAGCATACAAAATCTCAGATAATACTGCCTTACAATACCATCAATCTATATTCTAACCAAATACTACTTATCAAATCCTTATATGAACATAGTCACCTATAACCTCACTCAAGCATTTTAATTAATTCCTTGAATTAAATCCAAGATGAGAATTACACACACCATAACAGTGAGATGAATAGAATAACCCTTGATCATTTTATTCAAGATAATAATATATTCATACAATGGAGATACATGACCTTGAAATGAGTAATTTTCATTCAGATGCTAGTACTATCTTGAAAATAAAGTACCCATGAAAGTAAAACCTAGAATAGAATGACACCAGACCTAAGAATAGTATCTTCACTATAATATCAGACTCTTTACAAATTTGCTCTGCAACTTCACTTAGACTCGACCTAAAGATATCTAACTTGCTAACCCGTATTTCTGGTCCTAAAATCCTTCTTATAGGGAAAATGAAGGAGCAACAAGCATCGGACCAGAAATACACCTATCACTGGTCACTTGGGCCACCTTATGACATTTCAAAAATTGGTTACCAAAGCTAAGTCTCTAGAGAATCTTCTTGTTCATCTCATCCATTGGAGAATAACTGTTGCATTTTCCAAACTTTGAAAACTTGCACCAAAATGGCCACCAAGACATAGCAAAAATTTGTTATAACCATAACCGTTGAGTTGTTAACTACCAGTTATAGACTCTGTTCTATTCTTGTTCAGTTAAGTAATTCTCTACCCATCCTTGATATTCCTCATTTGTTGGCCAATTAAAATTTATCACCCCATTTACCTTGGCACTATAAGGTGTATACTTTATTGCTACTTGATTCTCCTCCCTTTCAAAAGATTCCAAAAATGTGCTAGTGTTAATGATTTTATCCATACTACTCATCATCATATCATAATCTGATTCATCACAAATCAATTTGATTTGTGCATTGATGATTTCATCTACCCTATCCTTCCATTGCTGTAGTGATCTAACATTTCCTTGGGCATCTAAAATATCTTGTAAAGATGTGTCACTCCAGTCATCAAAACTCTTTACCAACTCTTTAATCCTCCTACTGAAATCATCAGGTAAGGCCTAGAAACCTTGCAATGACTTCACAAAGTCTTGAGTAGGCCTTAATTGTTGAGGCATATTAGCTACATTTTGAGAATTTCATTTCTAGATTTTGTTGTGCAAGTTCAATATTCTAATTTTAGGAGTCTAACAGTTGGAAATCATAGTAAAATTATAATTTAATAATTTATGGAATTAGCAATTGAAAGTGTTTTTTGGGGTCATTAACTTCAGACTATCTTCTCTTTTGCAAGGGTGGTTGCATGCCAATTTTTTTTGGTGTAAAATATCATAATTATTATATTTTGTTACCTGTGTATGGTTAAAAATTATTGGAGTTTGAGTTTGATATTTTTTGAAGATCTAAATATTCAAGCTTGGTAAAGAAAAATCATGTCAGATAATATTAGTCCAGAACAAAATGAAGAGTCACTTGATAGATTGTGGGCTAGATTCAAAAGATAGGGTGATGGGAAATTTTATTGACCTTGCAATAATTGCAAGGGCTTAAATATGAGAAGAATTTTAATCACAACAACTATGAAATATTGTAGGCAACATGGTCACATTAAAGGGGGGCATGGTTATCATCCATTGGTAAGTTTTTTATTATATGTGTTTATATTGATTGAATTTGTAAATGTTTATATTGTTTTAACATTTGATATATATATAAAATCACTTGATCATGATCATGGTTTATTTGTGTCTGTCATTATTATAAAGGTGGGGCACCCTAGGGCACATGATATGGATTATCACGACCCAAAGAATGTGGTTTTCCAAGCGAAGGAACATGGAGTTGTGAATATCGAAGATGAAGTTAATGATCCTATGGAATAAGATGATCATGTGCGAGAAAACACAATTGAAGATGATCGTACAAATACATTGATCCATGACACATTTAGTGACACATCTGATCATGTTGATCGAGATGACTTTGATGATGTTCATGATTCACCTGTACTTGAGAAGGCATACAAGCCCCTTTATGAAGGCTCCCAAACAACTCTTCTCTTTGTTGTATTGTCGTAGGTGAACTTTAAGGTTATGAATGGTTTATCCAACATAGCAATCTCACAGATGTTAAGGTATGTCATATATGTCATTTTTTTTCATCTATTTTAATTGTTGTTAGTTCATCGCTAGTAAATAAAGGATGAAGTATGTACCATTAATATTCTTTATATTAAGAAATATTTTTTTGGTTGTAGATTGATTGGTGAATTTTTGTTACCACCATCAAATATTTTACCTCGCTCATACTGAGATTTATCTAGCATTATGAAAGATATTGGAATGGAGTATCAAGCAATAGATGCATGTCCCAATGATCATATTATATCATAAACAACATGAATTTGCACCAGAATGCCCAGAATGTCATATCAGTAGATATCAAATAGATCAACTAGCAAAAAAGGTGCCTCACAAGGTTCTTCGTTATATTCCCATTATTCCACGTATGCAACAATTATTTAGGTGTGAAATCTTAGCACAATTTATGGATTACCATGCATGAAATAGAAGTGGAGAAAAGATTCTTCGAATGCCTGGTGATGGTTCTGCATTTAGGGACATGGAGGAAAAATGGCCACACTTTAAAGAAGATGTAATGCCCCGCCACGCAACCCTAGAGGAAGTTTCAATTCACTATAAAAGCGTACTAATTTTTTTTTATTTAAGGTGAATTAAACATACATGTTCAACTATAATTGACAACATCCCCTAGGGTTACGTAACCGAGATTACTTAAATCCCCATTAACATACACCATCTAAATTACATTGCAATAAATAACTCAAGTAATAACATTCATCCAACATAAGAAAATACAAGATATGAATAGAGCATCCATTACATAAATCTATTACATAAACCATTACCAGATTACAATCCTCATTCCCAAAATGAGTCAAAATACATAAGTATAATAATTGCAAGATCCACCTCATAACACAAGAGGGGTAAATCCAAATTCATTACAATTGTATAACAACAGTGCAGGAAAAGAATAACAAGATCCGTGGGCTATCCAACTAGATGTCTCGCTTCCACAAATTGAAGAACAATGGGAACCCAACGGTTTTGGTGCATGTTCCACCCAACCTAGTGGTACCCGAAGGCCCACCCCCCATGCTAGGAGATAGTAAAAATGCAACATGGACAAGAAATCTACTACCTCTAACCAAAGGTAGACTCATACTGACATAAACTGACTCAACTAAACACATGCTCAATGGAAATCTAATACTAACATGGTTACATTGCTTCTAGACATATAATAATCAAGTGTGCTAAAGAAACCATACACACAACATAAACTCCAGGTTATCCTAGACAGAGTGTCATCGCAAGGTTTGTCATGAGATCTCCTCTGGGCATTCTTCATAGGCTCCAGTAATCCTGGTGACCTCAATCGAATCCTGACCCTCATACTCACTCAAGCGGAATCAACTACCTCTCACAAGGACAAGATAGTTGACCTTGCCATTCCAGGCCTTCCCACTCACCCCAAGTCTAAACAAGCCCTTGTGCCTATGAGTGAGGTTAATTTATCTTAATTAATGTGAAATGCATCTTAGTCATCTATGTACATTACTTTAGTTTTTAGTTGTTAAAATCATTTCTGAAGGTTACCTAGTTTACCTCTTTGGGCTCCAACTCCTAACAAAAGAGACTCTTCTAATGGATAACACACTACACAATCTAAAATCCAAGGGTTACTCAAGTGTTACTGATTTGAACAACGTACTGTCTCCTATCCTAGGAGGCAACAAAATAGAAATCCACCCCAACACTAGGAGGAAACCAAAACACTTGTAACACTACCCAAGAGAAAAAAGAACAATAAATTAACAAGGGAATGCCCCATATCCACTAGAAGACGTTACAATTTAAATCTCAATCACTCATTCCCAAGCAATCAATAACAAGGGAAATCCATATAATAATGCACTGGAAATGAAAATTACTATATTTGGATATCTTGAATCCATATTCCTATCTAACACTTCTCGTGGAAATTAGAATACTATCTTTCTAAATTCTCATTAAACATAATAATTTCTTCATTAACATAAATACTTTTCACAATTTTATCTAATCATGCACAATAATCATTTCAATTTAAATTACTGTCTAATTATTTTTCATGCAGTAATATACTTAAACAGGACATCAAAAGGATATATAATTAAATCTATGTATGCAGCATACTTTATATAGTTAAATACATCTATTTTATTTATACATAAACTATATTTAAAAACATATGCTTAAATAGACATTGTTGGTAAAAACTCTATATTTCTAAAAATTATCAGAAAGTTAATTTAATTGTACCAAAATAAAAGCTATACTTACATATACATTTCCCAATTTATAAATATATATATATATATATATATTTAATATTATATTACATATAATATTAATATATATCTACTATTTATATTAACCCACATCAATCAACAGAAAAAATACTAAATAAAAAAAAACTTAACTGAAATCAAAAATACGAATTTAAAATTCGCATTGTACAGGATAAACCCGAAAATTGAAAATCTAAAAAGTAAAAATAAAAAGTAAAATAAACAATAAAATAAAAAAATACTAAAATACAAAATAATATAAAAAATAATAATAATAAAAAAAAACATAAAATGAGCAGGGTGGGACGATTTTTACCATGATGGATAGTCTGTGGTGCCTTTTGCTTTTTTGCATCTGATCTGTGTGGAGGGGCGATATATATAAAAAAAAAAACAAAAACTTCAACAATTTCGTATGCACAGGTACAATTCTCAGAAATTCACCATACGGCATTTTTTTTTAAAAAAAAATCAAAATAAAATAATCTTTAGTTTAAATTTTCATACATTTATAAATATATATTATGTGTATCATATTCGAAAATATAATACATGTAATATATATTTATACTTATATTTTTTTCATAGATAATTTTACTGGTAGAATTGAGAAAAAATTTAAAATAACCAGTAACAGAATTTGATAAAAAAAAATTTCAGAATATCTTCTTACATTCAAGAGATTTAAATTTGAATTTCTAAAAAAATCATTCCTTCACTTTTCAAATAATTAAACAAAGGAAAATAAATAAACTGATCTTGATCTTTTTCAAAAAGAATTTTCTACAGAGGGTTTGTGTTTTGAAGAGCAGATCTGGATGTTTTCTTTTTTTTTTCTTTTTTTTTTCAATGGGTAAAACCTTCATACAATAACCTAAATGTTGAAGCACAATCTAGGGTTTAAACAAACAACGAATTTGCAATCTCTATCATTTAAAAAAAAAGTAGATAAACGAAGAACAATCAATCACAAAATGAAAGGAAAACCTGGTATTTGAAGCCACAGAAAACAAAAAAGATTCTTGATGCAGAGCCTCCCCTAAGGATCTCACAACTCCTCTTCAGTAGTGCAACGAATCCCAGCTAGCACTGATCCAAGAGCTCCACCCTCTTCAACAGAATTTCTTTTCTTTCAAATCAATTCTACAAAAGAAATACTTCAAACCCTTCCCTGTGCAAAGTTTTTCCAAAATGCTTCATGCCTGTGAAAAAAAAAAAAAAAGAACTCCCCCAAAACTTCTCTGCCCTAAAATTTAAAACATCCTTTCCTCGTAACTCCAAAAAAATACCTAATGCAACCCTAATTCACATTCAATGCAAAATTTAAATTTAGATATTAATTTCATTTCCCATTTTAGAAAACCCTAAATTGACTTTAAAATAAAATTTCAATTTCCTTTAAATTTCTTTTGATTTAATTTAATTTAATACAATCCAATATACTTACTTAATTAATTTCAATTATTTAATAACTAAATCCAATCCTTTGAGATTAAATTTAATTAATTAGATAATTTAAATTTAATTAAATTACTTTCAATTATTTAATAACTAAATCCAACCCTTTCGAGATTAAATTTAATTGATCAAATAATTTAAATTTAATTTCTATTAATAGATTAAATATAACATATAAGCATAACTTTAATATAATATAAAATAATCATCACTTTCAACCAATGCAATTTTTCTAAAAATTCATTTAATAAGTAAGCACTTTTCAAAAATTACATAACATTAAATAAGGTAAAACATGATTCAATAATCAAGACTAATGACACACTAAGGCTAGGGTGTAGACCTGACACATGTTACCTAGCTACTATCTCCTGTTCAACTTAATCGTTGGATCGACACGCTCAAACCTGTGAAACCAGGTGGAGTCGATGTCATGTACCTACAACCTGAAACCAAGTAAACAATATAATATATCCAGCATATAATTCACACCGTGAAGAAAAAATCACAGATTCGCAGGGCTCTCGCAAGCGAGTGATGCGAACCTGTCCTCTTCACCAATACACTCATCAAAGACTAACATTGCCATCATAATCAATAATCACATATATAACCTCATGATAAATCTACAACATCATTAATCCATTAAAGCATGTGAAACAAAATCAGATAATCACATCACACAATAATAGTTGTCGCTCAATAGTAGCGATCAAAACATCATAACGAAATGTGTCTAGTATCAAAGTAGCTGCAACCCAAGCAAAGCATAAAACAACATGAAACAAGAGGCAAAACAGAGGGGTATTACAGAAGAAACTTGTAATCTCGGGCTTTCATTGGTTGCGGACAGTGTCAATCCATTTGGAGAGCTGCAATCTATTTACTCGGTGTGGCCTATTTTTGTTATCAACAATAACATTCCTCCATGGATGTCAATAAAGAGGGAGCACATAATTTTGGCAATGATTGTTCCAGGTATTTGTTTACATCAATTTTCTTTAACGTAGTAGCATCTCATTTGTCTTATTTATTGCATAATGACTTATATGTTTTTCAATTTAATAGTCATGTAAATGAATTTATATATATTGCAGTAAAATGGTTATAATAATTATGTAATGTTTATGTTCATTCAACTAGGTAAGTACCAAGTTAAAGATATGAATGTATATATTGAGCCTCTTATCGATGAGCTACTAAAGTTATGGAATGATGTGACTATGTATGACGTATCTAGACCAATAGGACAAAGAGAATTTGAATTCCATGCAATGCTTGTATGGACAATTCATGATGCCCCAAGGCTAACACATTTTTATGGTATGATATAAATTTTGACTGCATGACTTTAACGATATTTAATTTTATGAAGTAGATATCATGCATTTTTTTTAAATAATCTATTCATTATATATAATTATAAAAACTGACATATTTAATCCAATTATATATGATTCACATGTCTTCAAACAAAGGGAAAATTTGCATGTCCAATTTGTGGTCCAAAGATGAAATCTCATCATTCAATAAGTTTAGGAAAGCAGGTGTTTGATGAGTATAGGCACTTCCTCCACATAAATCATAAGTATCGAACTACTGAAAAACATCTTTTCAATGGGAAAGAAGAGACTACATCAAAACCATGAAGAATGACACCTCGTCCAAGGAATTTGGAATATAATAGAATTAATCGTCAAGGTTATACATCAGATCAAATTGTTTATCTATCATTTATGATATGTTTTGAATTTATATTTTTATATTGTGTTGTGTTTACTCATGTTGTAATTGACAATGATTGTCGTTGTTAATTTGTTTAACTTATATGCTTCATGAAGGTCGTCAAGGCATTAATGGTCGGCTTCCACAGGGACTGAAAGTTTATCCCAGACAATTTAGTAGGTTGCCCTACTATGAGAAGCTACAAATTGTGCATTTGTTTGATACAATGCATATCAGAAAGAATATGATAGAAACGTTCTGGAAAATATTGGATGGAAGGCATGACAAAGAAAAAATTATCAAAATTTGTAGTGGCATTCAGGAAGCCAGTCATGCAATGAAAAATGTCATTCAATTAAATAGTGATGGAGACCAAATCAATATAAGTGACCTTCCTTGGTTATTAATGAAGCAACAAAGCAATGCTATAAAACAAGTCATACAAAAAAATTCAATTTCCCACATGATTTGTTGCGAGCATAAACAATATCATAACAAAGAAAGGTTAATTTGGGTCAAGGATGAAAATGCATGATTGGCATACCTTCATTAAGGTAATTATTCTGGTATATTATATATATATTTGTATACTACATGTACTTTCCAATGTATTATGTTTACTACTTTTGGAAAAATATTAATGAGAAGATCATTTTATAATTTTTGCAGTAAGTTCTACCTCTATCTCTTCTAGACAACTTCGACAACAATGTCAAGCAAGTTATATATGATCTTGGAAAATACATGAGGTAAGTAGCAATATTTGTTCAATTCATTGTATATTTTTGTTAAATCTTGTTAATATATTTGTGCCTTAAATCACTTGTAGATGACTATCATCTAAAGAAATCCATAAAGAAGATATAAATTATTGGAAGAGAAAAATTCCTCGTCTAATGTGTGAAATGAAAAAGTGTCTACCTTCGATATTTTTCAATGCACAAGAACACTACCTCATACACCAAGTTGAGAAGATTGAATTGTGTGGACCTATACACACAAGGTCAATGTGGATGGTTGAGAGGCACTTTAAATTTTTGAAGGCTTTGGTTAGAAAAAGAGCACATCTCGAGGGTTCTATGGTGGAGGGATACATGGTATACTAGACCATGGTGTACATTATTGAATATCTTCCTAATTTTACAGCAAAGATCCATGTAGATCACATTTGGGATCCCAAATCCATTAACAAATTTGAAGGGGAGTACCTAATGGGGAAAGGTAGATTGAGGAAAGTGACAAATAATTATAAGATGGTCATGGAGATTAATTAGAATATATTTTACTTTTGGTTTTTATGTATATTGTACTTATTTAATTATTAATCTTCAATATTCATCAATTATAAATTAAGGTCATATACCGTGGTAATTAACTAATTATACGTTGTTTGTGAATTTCAATTTTTTTGATACAGTTGGTTGAGAGTGGGATGCACTACATTTTTATGTCGCAAACAATCTTGATTGGATGATGGTATGGATTGAATGATGTCAACAATCTAGTCACACATTAACATGGGAAGGTGTGGCTTCATTGGTTAAAGAAGTTCATCGTAATGGAGATTCCAATATTACACCAAGGGAAATTGATTTAGCATATGATTTAAGAGATAAACAGGTATGTATAAATATATTAATCACCCATATTATTTAATTATTTTCAATTATATTGATGTATATATATGTTGAGATTTTTTTCTTTGCATACATTCGGCCAAGAATAAATATGTTTATCAACTGACGATATTGAAATTAGTTTTACATGTTTGACATATTGCAGGTGAAACACCACAAGGCTATGTGGTGCAATGGTCATAAATTTTGAATCAAAAATTTGGATGACACGAAGAAAACTTGTGATTCTAGGATAACTGCAGTCTTCCAGGTGACTAATATTTCATCTAGAAGTGACATACATCCAAAAGTCTCAGAAAATCAATACTATGGGATTTTGGAAAATATACTTGAGTGTGACTTTAAGTCCTTCAAATTATTTTTTTTGTCATCCTATGGTACAGACTACGATTGAATTAAAATGATCCTGAGAGAACTATTATTGAACATGATAATGGATTTACCATGGTTAATACAAGGTATTTTGAGTGAGCTGGAAATGAGCCCTATGTTCTTCCAAGCCAATGTGAGAAGGTATTTTACTCAGAGGTTCCAGGTAAAGCGGGTTGGTCATATGTTGTTAGACATGATCCAAGAGGAAGGCCGGTAAAGTATAATGTGGTGGAAGAAGAAGATACTGAAGAAATAGAAGATGATGTAGATGATGATTAGGATCAACAACTAGTTGATGATGTGCCTAATGAAGATTTCAAAGAGGAGGAACTAGATCATTATGATGTAGGAGTTAATGTTCATGAAGATGATATCCGTGTGGATGATGACATTATCAAAACTGATATCAATGACAATGATGATGATATGACCAATCCTTACAATGTTGAATCTAGATCAGATGATATAGACAAAGAGTTGGATGAAGAAGAAGATCAATGACATTGAAATGTATGAGTTATGTGATTGTATTATCTATTTGATATTAATTTTTTGATAGAATTATATTTGACTTATGTGGTTACATAATTAATTTATGATGTTTTTAATTTTAAATATATTTGAATTATATTAGAATATGTTCAATTAATAGATGTAAAAAATAAAATGGATAAACCAAAAGATGAAAGCATGAGACCACTACCTTGTTGGTTGTATGGAGTCTAAGGAAGATCTATAAAAGTGTAATCTATGCTGGAAATAATTCAAAGTGTTTGGCACACAAATGTAGTTTATAACTTGTATAAATGTGCAAGTAAATGTCTGATAAACTCTACTTGAGATAGAATGACAATCCTAGTTATGTGATTCTTCTTATTGATCCAATTAATACTCTTCAGTTACTGTGATTGAATAGAAGAGTTTAATCTTTACTTGAAAGAACCAAATAATCACATCACACAAATACAAAAAATGTGTATCAGTAGACTGAATATATATATGTTTGATATATCAATTTAAACAATAGAAAAGCATCAAAATGGAGACAACAAGATAACTGTATAATTCCACAGATAGCTAATACCAAGATTAAGCCACAAGATCAGACATCTTCATTAACTTCATCAAAATTCATACATGCATCTGAGTCTTTTAAAGGAAAGTTTCATTGCAAACTATCCACTCTATCTTTCTCCTATCTGCCTATATCTATTTTACATTATGAAACATTTATAAATATATCAAAATTGTGAAAGAGTGCATCCTTTGAGAAATGTCTTTTGCTTAGCAACAATAACAAACTAGAAATTATGCTCTATTAAGCCATAAATAGATGTTTGATAGATAATCTCGATAAGCTGGCCACTTGTGTGTATCAACATCCTCCAGTGAATTCCTTATGGCTATCTCCATTTCGAACATCTTCTCATTCTGTTCACATGCCCTGTCCATTGTTAAATCATTTCCTATGGCTGTCTCCAGAATTGTTTACATCATTGTCTCGCATTCCTTCATCCTCCCTGTGGTAATAGACATTGTTTTACTCCTCTTCAGTTAAGTACTTTTCCACCCATCTTTGATACTCTTCATTCATTGGCTAGCCAAAATTCACCACCTCATTCACCTTATTATTGTAAGGTGTGTATTTCACTACACCCTAATTGGCTTCCCTTTAAAAAAACTGTAAGAATGTGTTGGTTTTAATTATCTTATCCATACTATTTACTAGCAAATCATAGTTTGAATCATCAAAAAATGATTTGATTTGTGCATTGATAACTTCTTCTGCCCCATCTTACCACTGTTGCAATGTCTTAACATTTCCTTGTGAATTAATAATGTATGGAAAAATTGTATCATTCTATTCATCAAAGCTCTTTATCAGCTCCCTAATTCTTCTACTCAAATCATCAGGTAGGGCCTAGAAATCATTCAATGATTTTACAAATATTTGAATAGGCTTCAATGATTGGGGCCTATTGTCCACATCAAACCTAGAAGCTATGTACATAGTATTCAGATCATTGGCCCTAGGGATCCATTTCTCAGCCAAAGGAAAAACTATTTCCCAATCCCTATTGATATTTTTTATTCCATCCAAGAATAAATAATATAAATAATGTACAGATGGTAATTTACCATGAACCTTTTCATTAATATGCCTCAAAACTATGTCAACAACCTCACTTTTTTTGGAAATTGCATCATCCTCACTTTCCTTTAAGGCAACCTCCAATTTTGTGATCCTATTCAACATTTGCTTCTTGGTGGGATCCATAGAATATTCAACTTCTTCTTCAACTGGCCCTGGTGTAGGACTGAGAGCAGGTGCCTGGATGGGGGGCCCTAGAGTTGAAACAATTAGAGTAGTAGGGGGAACCGATCCTACAATAGAAGGTAATGCTCTGATACTAGGAGCATTGGAGGATTCTCCCACCTACCCATATTTCAACCTATCTACTTCATATTGCAGCTCAACATTCCTTTGTTGCATCCTACTATATTATGTAATTACCATATCGTATTTCTCCATCAGAGTCTTATTTTTAGCCTCTTCTCTCTCAGATGTCTTTTGGGCCAATTTGGCCACATTTACTGTCAGGCTTGTAGCTTTAGTTGTTGAAGTTTCATAAGCTCTCTTGATGATTATCCCTCCCCTTAGGTGTGGGCTAATATCAGTTACATTTGGCTTTGTGTCTTGGGGTGCCAATTCCCATATGGCCAGAGTTTCATACTCCTCACTAAAGGCAGATTCCTATAGAGCTGCCTTAACCTCTTCTTCATTGTTTTGTATATGGTGCTTGGAATATAAGATAACATTGAGTGCAACCGCATCAGCTATGTCCCATTCAGGAAAAAGTAAGACAACAGCCTGAGTCACAAGTCTTCTTCCCTCCTCAGGAGTGATACCTTTGAATTCTTCCATTAATTCGGCCTTGACCTCATCATCATTCTCCTTCTCAAACCTATTAGGTCTCAATTCTCTCCTACTCTAGCATTTATTTTGGTACTCTTCTAGTTTCATCCTCCAAACTAGTTGCAATAATACATGAGTCTTTACAAATGCATCATCGTCCAAGAATGCCTTGCAGGCCTCCATCTTGGCATCTTGTACACATTGTACCTTTACATCCATGTTAGAAAGCACCAATTGTGTTGATCTAGGAGGGGAAGGGATACCAACCTGCATGTCTTGATCAGTCACAATTATCATATCCATTAGAGTTTCCTGCATTTCCTCAACTCTCTACCTCTTAGGGCTTGGCTTTGATGGTAATACTACAGGATCACCTCTTGGTGGTGAATCTAGATCCACAATCCTTATCCCTCTGGGTGCTTTGATCCTTGGGCCCAACTGTGATGATTCTTGCATGACTTGTTTTCCCTTCATCCTCATCACTGCTCACACCCCTTCATCCTCATCACTGCTCACATTCCTCTTTCTCTTGTATAGAGGCATGTCAACTGGTGGCTGATAAGCTGGCCTTGTTTCTTGAGGCCTCACATTCAGTCTTTCTATACCAAAATATAATTCCAAATTGACCCTCTTGGTCATCAAGGTTCCCATGATATATTTGAAATTAGTCATTAAGAAGTCTATTCTCTTGTTAAATGGAGTGAACTCCATTAATGGATCATATTTTGGATCCATTTTATGTATTATAGCCAATAAATTTTCATATGCAATCCATTTTTCTTTATTCAACTGTTACCTATTCAAATCAAACTCATTTATGATTAGGTCCTCAAGAAAGTTGAATTCATGTGCAGATTTTCCACCTTTAATTCATTGTTTGAACAATGCAAATAATCCCTCAAGGTCATGTTGTCTCCTAGGACCATTCCTCAAGTTGAAGTCAACAAAAAACCTTCTAAAGTGGACCCCATCATCCCTTGGAATAGACAAAATCAAAAACAACAGTGTAGTTAGTGAATAAAGTCCCTTTTCCTTTCTTTGTTAGGTTGTCCTCATGAATACAACCTAGGTGTCACATAACTTTGGCAAACCCCATCCTTGATGGTACATTAAAGGGGAGGATATGAGGGGTTCCCTGGAAACCATACGCCCTCAAGACAGTGCTTGCAGGGTATAAGATGATATCACCCCAAATGTGACACACTTTTAAATTAGGCTTCCTCACCTTTGGTCGGAGGAAGTCATGCAAATCTTTAGGGACTCTTGGCACATTTACCACCAACCGAGCCCTGAGTCTGGAGGAAAAGAAGTTATCAAACTGCATAAAGTTGGTACCTCCCCTGTTGTAAGATAAATCTACACTCCACACCTATACTAGTAACCTTTCTCCATTCACCTCTTGCCTTAACTCCATTTTTTCTAAGAAGAAAACAACATTCTCATACAGAAACATATGTATCAATAGGGAGTACTAGAAAAAAGGAGTGCCAGTATCCCCCACATGTAGCTTCATCAAACCCTCATGCATCTTCTCTGATAGGAATGATGCAAAGTCATTTACCACAAAGAAGTTGGGATATTGAATCTGGGGTCCCATAAATATGTACACAACTGACATCATAGTATTAGGGTTGAACACTAAAATCTGGCACAATGAATAAAATGTTTCCAGGAAGTGACTCGCAAAATAGCTTAGCCTGAAAGGCTCCTAGTCATTTTGGGCTGATAAGAATTATTGAATTGCCCGCCCTGGCTAGGTGAGGAGGAAGCAACCTCAATCTGAAAAGAGGATTTAACCTTTTGTACTCCTCCTTCATCTCCTCAAAATCTATTTGGACTAAGAAAGGGCTATACTTAGTCAAATCAAAAATCTGTCGAATCTCATCTGCATGTATGCTTACAAGAATTCCACCATCATAATCCCTTATGACCCTTGTCACAGGATCATACTGTGTTGCCACTGCTCTGAGCAAGTCAACATCGGGGAGCACATTTGGCACTGTTATTTTCCCCATGTCATATCTCCAGGAATTAGAGAAGGGGTGAGGTAAGTTTCATTATCCATACCACAACCTAAACATTTCAAGACCAGTCATAGGAATCCTGGCATCTGCAATGTTATAATTTATGCACACTAGACCTTCGCCTAGGGTCTTTCCATTCATTAAAACCAAACCACTCTTCCTATCATTTTTTGACAACGGGATTTGATCCAGGAAGTCATCATACAAATTCCTCTTTAAATAATTAACATGGCCAAAAAAATTCTTCGGTGGTGCCATCTTAAACAATTAGGGCTTATTTTAAAAAAACAAATCGTCGAAGAAACTAGGGGTACCCAGAACACAAAAATACAACACAACTGTGCAATTCCAATAATTCAAACAAAACAGTAACCATACAAAAATAATTAACAAAACCCCTTGACCAACACAATAGAACCCTTCACAAAGACACAGTCAAATTAACCCAGCAATTTAGAAAATAACTCATGGGATTCCGTGCCTTGTAGGGAACCAAACTTCATGGTGATCGCTCGAAAAACTTTATCTCTGACTCTAAACTGCTTGGAAAATACTTGAATGCTTTTGTGATGAAGATAGAAAAAGAGAAACTACTTTATGTTGATTGAATTGAGCCAGTAGACGTCTCATCCACCATTAAAGCTCATTTGCATTCCATGCCAACTGCTCCAATCGCATTTGATGCAAATTTAAAGTTCAATCGTCGATCTTTTATTTTTGTCAGATCATCAAACAATCATCTTCAAAAGGGCTAATGAAATCTCCATGTCAGCATCGAGGGCCCACCAGAGAAGGCAGCACCAAAGGAATACACGTGGTGCCCACCCGTGATATCGCGATCACTAAAAAATTTGCATCTTTGGATCATGTGATGGTGGGCAACCATTGATTCCTACCATCGGTGATCATCTTCACTCACAACAGTCAACAACACCAAACATAACTGTCGAGCAAATTTTTACCAAGATTATAATATCACCATAGATATCAAGCACATACATCTTGCAGTTGTTTTAGTAACCCACTTTATAACATATTTAAGTCTGATACAAATATTAAATGCTTTATTAATCCCTTTTCAGCATCGATGGCTTGGGACATGTGGCACTCACCCATGATATCGCAATCAGCAAACAACTAGTGGTGATTTCATCTTGAGATCGTGAGGAGTGGTCAAGATCAATCATAGGAAGATTGATGATCATTAAAAGCACAACAGTCAACAACACCAAATATAACTGTCAAACAACTTTTTACTAAGATTATAACATCACCGTCGATCTCGAGCACATGCATCTCACAGCTATTTTAGTAACCCACTTTATAATGTATTTAAGTTTGACACAAATATTAAATTCTTTATTAATCCCTTTTAGGCATCAACAGCTTGGGACACGTGGCACTTGCCTGTGATATCGCAATCACCAAACAACCAATGATGATGTCATCATGAGATCGTGGAGAGCGGTCAAGATCAATCATAGGAAGATCAATGGTCATTAAAAATATAGTAGTCAGCAGCACCAAACATAACTGTCGAGCAAATTTTTACCAAGATTATAACATCACCATTAATCTCGAGCACATGCATATCACAGCTGTTTTACTAACCCACTTTATAACGTATTTAAGTCTAACACAAATATTAAACACTTTATTAATCCCTTTTCGGCATTGGCAGCTTGGGACACGTGGCGCTCGCTCGTGATATCACAATCACCAAACAACTAGCGGTGATGTCATCGTGAGATCGCGGGGAGTGGTCAGGATCAATCGTAGGAAGATCGACGGTCATTAAAAACATAGCAATCAACAACACCAAACATAACCGTCGAGCAATGTTTTACCACGATTATAATATCACTGTCGATCTCGAGCATGTACATCTCGCAACTGTTTTAGTAACCCACTTTATAATGTATTTAAGTCCGACACAAATATTAAATTCTTTATTAATCCCTTTTCAACATCGACAACTTGGGAAACATGGCACTTTCCTATGATATCACAATCACCAAACAACCAGTGGTGATGTCATCGCAAGATCGCGAGGAGTGGTCAGGATCAATCGTAGGAAGATCGACAGTCATTAAAAACATCCCCTGCAAAATAAAACAACTATTAAAAGGGAGAAGGGAACATCACCTAGGACAATGAAAAATGATGGCTCAAAGTTGTTCTTAAAGCATGGGGCACGGATGGACCCAGACTTAAGAAATGATAAAGTTTGGTGAAATAACCTTTTTGCATGTGCAGATTGCGCGGTCATCAGATGAAGTGATTTCAATCTTGACAATTGCTCGTAGAACTCGCAAGGTTTCTGCTAACGTCACAAATATGGTGTGAGGCATGTGAGATGCTGCCATCTGTCACATTTGATGGTGGGGACCAGTTTTTCTCACTGATCAATGATGAAGGCTGATGCTGATAGTTGTTTATGTACCGACGCATCATGGTCATTCCTTGTTGTCCTTGCACAATTAAAACTATAGTTTCAATAATGATACGAGGTGTGCGATTTGGTGATGTGTGGACTCCGATGTTGCTCATTGATAATAAAGTTGGGGCCCATTTCCATGTTGATGTGGTGCCTGGTAGGTGAATATCTTGTTCGTTTGGTGACTGGAGGGAGAATGTCGAATTTTCAAACTAGTTTGACTAAATCTGAGTCGTTCTCTTGGCCAATGACTCATATTTAAAAATAAACTGGTATTGTACTATAGCCATTTTATCTCACACGAGTGAATAGTAATGGCTAAGTTTGATTCTGCCTGCATAATTAAATGTTAAAATTTGTGAATTACTATTTTCGTGTTGTATCTCTACATTGAGGAAGAATTTCTTGGTATTGAGTGAAGCAAGCTATGGTTACGATTTCTCAATTTCGCTGCCCTAGATGTTCTGCGATTGAAATTGTAAGTAGCACGTATGCCATTTCTTGTAAATTCAGAAGATTTTATGGTTGCTTGCTAGGCAATTTGTGATTGTTTCCTATTTATGTTTTTGAAGAATTGATTGAATAGATTTTCTCTTAGAGCTTGTCTAGATAATTGCTAGGGATTTTTCAATATTGAGAATTTTTTTTTAAGGCTAAAGGAGAAAATTGTAATTTTTGCTATCTAAAAATAAGCAAACCCTAGTTTGAATTATCATTAGTCTAGTATAAATGGCACCCAAGGCTCGAAGTTCTGGTTCTGAAACCACTACCAGGTCTTTATCCCAAGATATTATTGATTTGTTACAACCCTCTACTAGCAAGAATCAGGAGGGAAAGGTTTTGTTCTATGGGCCTCGAATCTTGGAAGGATTGACAGACAAGCAATGTGCAACTCAAGATGCCAAGTTACCATACAGCGGGTGGTAGTTGTTCTCCAATTGGTTTGGGAACAAGAATTTTTTGGTTCCTTTGTGTAACCCCTAGAGGTTAGACCTGGGTAAATTGGTGGTTCCTAATGTTCATATGGATGTAGATCTTTTAAAGGACATTGCTACTAGATATGATCTTGTGGTCTGAATTTTCAGAACACATGCTGGTGTGTAGATGATTAAGATAACCAAAGAAGAAATTGCAGAGATTTTCAAATTGCATGAATGGAGTTAGGATATAGTTCCTGTTGACTTGGAGGTTTTCAGACAAGAAATATAGAAATACTAGGGGTTTGTTCAGAACATCCTTTTTAATACCTCATTTGGCAGTCTTAGGAAGAGGAAAAAATCAGAAGAAGGTAGTAATTGGCAGGAATGAGCCTGATCCTTTTCATGTGGACTATTTCTCCAGTTATTTAAAGAAGATTGTTTGTACTTTATGTCAAGTTTTGGGAGTCATCTTAAAGAAAACCTTTCCTACCGATATTATGTATATGGCAGTAAATCTCCAGCACACAGGTTTTAATGTAATATAGGATTTTGTCACTTATTTGGCAGAGAAGATGCACGCGGGTCTGGTAGCCCTAAAGGAGGGAAGAATTGGGTTGGATTCAGATGGCATTCCTTGCTAATCCACATGTTTTTGTATAGGGGTCAAGCTGTGTTCGAAAAAGATATGCAATTAAAGAAGAAGGAAGGAAACATCGAAATGTCTATCCAATATTGGACTAGGATTCTTGACATGCATGATCATAAGTTTGATTATGTAACTTTCCATAATTTCTTTGGATATAAATTAAGGGAGGCTCTAGTTCATGACCCCCCAAGGATCCCAAAAAGAAATCCATGACTTCTTGAGGCCGATGGAGAGAAGACATGAATTGAACATAATACACAATTGGGGAGACATTATCCCCTATCATAATACCACAATTTTTAGGGTTTTTGGCACTAATGTCAATCTAAAGGTTATGCCAAGGGAGGTGCCCCTTAGAATTGGATTTTTGGAAATCATGAGGCAATTGGGGGGCGCTCAGGAACTACACTTGCCAACTGAACAAAAGAAAGGTTCTTTCTTCCCTGAATATACAACATTTTCCAATTTTGTTATGGCAAAGGGAGGATGGAAAGAGTTGCATAAATTACTTGGGCCTTATAGGCTAAAGACTGTGTGCCCCAAGAATCATGATCTTGAGGGTTTTATCTCTCAAATGAAGGAAAAACATCGGACAAGAGCTTTTGTCCACAACTTCTACTTTCCCGAGGACACCATCAGGAATATGTTTGATTTGAAATTACAAGATGAGAGAAAGGTACTATACATTGCCTAATCTAAAATGGTAAAAATTAAGTAGGGAAATGTATGCTATACCTAATTCTAAATATGAGTTTAGCAGGGCAATGTATGCTATTAATAATTTTGAGAGCTTGGTTGGGGTTTTGAAAGATGAAAGGGCAGTGGAAGAAAGGGGAAAATCACAAACCATCGAGGAGTACCTTGAGGTAAAGGAAGAGGAGAGGCCTACTTATCAGCCCCAAAAGAAGATAAGGGATTTTTCTAGAAGAAAGGGAAGTAGGGATGAAGATGTTGATAAAAATATTGCACCATCTTCTTCAAGGCAGTCAACACCAAATGTTGTTGATTTGGATTCTCCTCCAAGTTTTTCAGAATAGGCTTTCCCACCATCACCAAAGAGGCAGAGGGTTGAAAGAGTAAAGATTGTTGATTGTGATGGTGATGAGGATGATGACATTATTGTCATTCCAGATGAAATGCATCCTGAGATTCCATGGACCTAGTTGACATTGCAACAAGTTTAGGTACAGTTTCTTTGAGGTTAGGAAAAGATGAAATCAAAGGAATAACGAGAAATGATGACTTGAGAATAGAAGCCTGCAGAGAGTTCACGATGGATGACTCTTTTATTTAAATCGGTGCTTTTAAAGATTTTGTGTGGAGAGCACATACTGCATTATATGCTGAGAAGGTGGCACATGAGATAATTCTGCATCTAGAGCTCCTAGAGAATGTAATTCAAGCTAAGGTCAGGGAACAGATGAGAGACAAATTCAAAGCAATAACACCATAGCAGGGCTGAGAATTGGTACAAAAAAGTGGAGTATTGCTACTCCTTGAATGGGATATCACTGATGTTGTGGTGTTTGACACAATAAGAAGGGATAATAAGCCACTTCTCGCTACTGAAGAGGAGGCTACATTGGCACTCAAGGGATCGACCTTTAGTGAGGAATGGGATGCATTGACAATTTGGTCCCTATCCACTCGCTCTAAAAAGCCAATTGTTGTAGAACCTTCTAACTTCAGTGGTCACTTGGTTGTGAGGAGAGTTGTTGATACCCCAACATTGGAAGCTGCTGATATGGTCGTGAATGTGGCCAAATTCACCAGAGCAACTGTTGAAGATTTGACCAAGGACTGGAATACTTTGAGAGGCCAATATAATGACATTATTATTGAATATAATAAGAGTCAAAAAAAGGTAGCAGAGTTAGAAACTGAATTGTCTTTATTGAGGCAAAAAATGGATACCATGAGATCTCAAAAGTAAGCCAGTTCTAGCCACACTATTCCTAACCCACTAGCAGAGCAGTCTCAACCTCTTGCACAAGCACAATCTTTAGCTATTGTTCCATATAATATGGGACAAGTTCCTATTTCTATTGAGAGGGCTACTAGCCCTGGAGGGGGAATTTCTAGGGAGAAACTGATTCATCAGGTTGAAGAATATAAGGAGATGGTAAAGCAAATCTGGGATGCAGTAGGGAGAAGCAATGCAGTGATAGTGGACACTATTTTGAAGCATTTAAATAGAAGGGTCTAGAGTAAGATAAATAGTGTTCATGCAAATTATGTCCTAATGTTGCAAGCACTAAAAATGTTTCCAACAGATAAAGAATTGGCCATCCCATTGCTAAAAAAATGGAGCCCTAGAATGGAGAAGTTGAAATTCATGGCAGTAGGGGAAAAACAACATGGTGATAAATATCCTACTATTATTGAAACATATCAATTGGTCAAGGGAATTGTTGAGCAAAACTTTCAGGGATTTTTTGCTCCAATGGAATCCAAGATTAAATTGTTGAAAGCTGTGTATGATGGAAAGGACCTGTCCCCATTGCCTCACATTTTACATAGTCAGGATGAAGTCAAACCCCTGCAGGTTTGGAAGGAGCAAATGAACAATATAATGATGTCTCAAACATATGAGATATGCAAAAATTCTGACATCTGCATGCTAGAGAATACATTGGAATAGTTGTCTTTTGTTATAAGTTTCTTAGAGAACTTTGATAAAAAGGCCACATTGATAATGGTAAAGTATGCTCCCTATCGAAACAAGGTTGATCAGGTTGTGGCTTTCTAGTGGCCTTCCGAGGAGGAGTTTGAATTATGGAAAAAGGTGTTCACTGATGAACTAGAATTATGAGTGTTATAGTCAAGAATTGCAACTTGGTCATGTATAATACAGGTCTGGCCTTACATATTATATTCTTAAATTGAATTCTCCTTTTGACTCCAAGTACAAGGTGTTGAGATGGGTTTAATACTATAATGGCTAAGAATGCCTTTGATGTATGGGGATCGGCCTTTGGAGCAATGTTTTCTTTCCTCCTTGTCAACTAATGATGATATTTGTCTTATGCTCTCCACTTGCATAATAGAATTGTAACCGAATCAGGAGTTAGCGGTCTAACTACAAATGGACATGTGTACTCTCAGACCTGAAGCTTGTTGGCTCCCTTGTTTTATAAAAGGGAATTCTGGGTCGAGAGAGTGGTCGGTTGAAATATCCAAAATATCATAAATAAGAGTCTAGTAATATAGAGAGTATGAATTGTAAGTCCAGGTTTTAAAAATTTTTGAGTCAGATTGGAGAACTTTGTTCATCATGGGGTTTTTGAGCATGTTTGTATCAAACTCGTGAATAGTTGGAGTTTATTTTCTCTCCTATTATGTTATGTTACATGGATTATTAATGAAATATCGACCAAATATTATTTTCATTGATTTTCATTTGTTCTTTACTATGAATTATGTTTAACTATAGCTCTTGTTCAAAGGATTGGTTAAATGCTTCAGTTAACCAATAAATTCATGCAATTTAACAAATAGGATTCATAAAGGAGTAATAAACTTAGGTATAGATATATGGGTTGTTATGCAATTCATAATAGATCATAAGTGTTCAAAATGAAATTTACCCTGTAGTTTAGTTTTCTCTTTTGACCCCGTGCGTTGGGATATGGCATTGGAATTCTAATTACGTTTTATTCTCGTATATTTTGTGTTATGGCATCAGGATATTTTACTCAAGCATTTCCTATCAATTTACTTTATGTGAAGTTTGTGATTCTCTGTTAAATGGACATGAGTCTTTTTTAAGGAATAGCCAATTTCTTGAAGGATTTCATCCTTTAACATTAATTGGGGATCTATCTGTTGCTTACCTATGTGCAAATGAATTTTTTAAATGTTGTATGTTAAGAGCACATGTTAGGGAATACCCTCCTAGATTTTATAGAGTCTGAAGTGTAGGAGAATTATCCTTATTTCTATTCTTGTTGAGTTGGCCATAATGTTCCTAGTCTTTTATTATTGAATGTGACGAGTTCATAGGAGCTTCTAGAAAACGCGTGTGGGTTGCAGTAAAAATGCCAACAGGTTCAATTAAAAACATGATCTATTGAGTAATTACAAATAATTCATAATTTGAAATTCTAGATTTTGACAACATGATCTATTGACAAGTAGGAAGTATTTTCACATTGTGTCAAATTTTGATATTGTTATCAAGATTCAATTATGTAGTTTTACAAGTCAAACTCATTGACCCATGTTTCATGAGTAGTGTTTCACAAGAACCCATCTCTCATGATAATGAATGGTCCACTTAGCACTCATTGCATCTAAATGATTCTCAAAGTGATGAAGCACTAGGCCTTCCTACGAGGTCACCCATCCCAATATTACATGATCCATGATTTTATTAATAATTGATCATTTTGGATTTTGACAAACTTGACACACAAATGACAATTTGACAATGAACTTAATGTATCACAATTAAGTTTCAAACTAAGTAACACAATAGAAACTAAAACAAATTGAGATATTTTTATGAGGGTAGTGATGTAACTTTTCTAATTAGATTGTCTTCTATGAGATTACAATTCTTTGAGATGTTTTGTCAAATAGTTCACAAGATTTCTCTATCCTCCCAAATTTTATATAGATTTGAAAATGGAGTCTACAACCACAAGATTTGAGAAAATTCATCTTCATATTATGTTTTGATAGATTTCCATGCCTTGTTCCAAATCTCCCATATTGAGCAAATCAACAAGGATTTTGGTGAAGGTTGTGAAATTTGTCTATGCATCTACCAATTGCATTTGATTGAAAGTTTCTAAAACCTTTTAAAAAAATCCATTATGTATATTCTACAATCATTATAGTCCACAATTTCACATTTATTTGGTTTTGCATCTACCAATTGTATTTTCTTGAATTTTCCTACCGAATTTTCAATGTAGATCCATTTTGTGTATATCTTACAATCTGTTGGTGTTTTTTACCACATAGGATTTGCAATTCTCTAAGAGGTATCCAACCTCCATTATAAATAACTGCAAAGGCTAGTGGCCAACTAACAAGAGTCAGTCAAAGACTGACATCTCCTACACTTTTGGCTTTGTGAAACCAAGGTGAGTAAACCCAACTGTGTTCATTTCATGATTGGTAAAAACACTTCTTCTTATAGATGCAATCCCCACTAACACTAATAGACAATCATTACCCTAGTTGTGGCAAAACCAAAGAATAATAATAGATATCCCAAAGCAAGAAGACTAAAAATTATCATAAGATCTATATCCCAAAAAGTGATAGCAGTTGATATTTGTTAAAAATTTTGGGTATTGAATCACCATGCTTAGAGTCACAGTCCTATACCTGAAAGGAATTTACCAATACTATCCAGTGCCTCATCCATTGGGTGGGAGTCATATAAAATGTAATTCAGATGAAAATGAACTTATCACCATAGTGCTTTTCTACCATGAGATTTGTTAGTATATTAAAACAATACTCCTTAGTGAATCCTGAGCATATAAGCATAAACATGCAATTTGTGTTCAAGCATTTGATTAACTCATTAAGTTAAAGCAAGAGAAAAAATTACACTTTCAACTACACCATTGAAACTAAATGAACAAACCCTTGATAAATCCATTCATAATCCATGGCCCATACACAAGAGAGAAAAATGTCTTAATTTTTTTAGATTTCTTTTGATATCAATAATTAAAAAAAGCATAGTATACTTATTTCATACTATTCCCAACCCAACATGATTTCCTACATAATACCTTCAAAATCCTACATTACCACTAACTGTACCTATTCTAAGCCTTCGGACCCGAACAAAAAACAATCCTTAACAATGAGCCGTCAAATCTCCTTTATAGGATAGGAGAGCAACAAAGCAATAGGCTACATTGTTCATTCCAAAATTGAATTTCATTTAGAATGAAATTCAAATTCACATTCCTCATCATTAGAAAAAATGATAATCAGTTCGAGGAATCAAAATAGTTATACCACTATAACCAATCAGAGATAAAGACAAAAGAGCATGGCAGGCGCACGTACATCCACATCAACACACCACCTAAAAGTAACACACCTAGCAACTACAACTACTTGCAAGACACACGGCCCTAGTAGAGGCGACCACTCCTGGTCCTCACTTTAGTAAGAAGTGAGACAAGCTTCCTTTTATCCGCTTTAACACATGATTTGGTAGCATGGCACGATGCCATCGCAATTATTGGGGCAACTGTGAGGGGCTCTTCATTGACCCCCAACAGCTCGGTCATGGACGCCAAGTAATGTTGGTAGTTCGAGTCAGTTTCAGACCCATCACCATCAGAACCAAAAGACAACACCAGTGGAGACTTGGAGCTCCCTGTCCCTTTATAAGAATCATGGACAACCTCGGGCTTGCTAAGTATAGGTTGTACCCTGTCAGGATCCAAATTTCTCACCCTGAGTTTGGTACTTCTGCGCACAGCCGAATGGTCCATTGCAAAGAACACCTCACAAAATATAGGAGAGACTCGACCACTTGCAAACAAGACAACTCAAAATGTGATGATAATACCAGATAACACAATGAGCATTTACTGAGTTAATTAGTGCGAGAATATTATTTGCTTGAATGCAACACAAGAACTCAAGCATTTTAGTGGTTGATGTAGCCACCACAAATTATTCCTGGCTTGCAAAGGCATGGCGTACAACCCATCATTGAATTTATCAAGAGAACTCTATTAGCATGCAAGAAAATCAAGCGAGGATCCACTGAAAAAACCTAAGCCATTAATGAGAACAACTTTCATAGAGCAAGAGCTCCCAATGCAGATGAACAGGAACGCAACAAAAATTGAACCGTTAATGTGGATCGAACATGGAAAGTTGGATGACTCAAATTGAGTCAACAATTGTTTCAAAATCCACATCAGCACCCTGGGAGAACCATTCCGAATTAGAACCCAAGAAAACAAGAAGTTGCAACTAGACAGTGGGTCCCACCTAAACCTATCACTTCAAGAACCAGGCCATGTGTCAGCTCTTCCCAGACCTCGTAGTACCCTCAGGGGCCTTTAATTTGATCGTACGAGATTCACGAGGAAGGATTATCATTGATCTCCCTCATTAATACCCCACGGGTAGAAAACACCCACCTTAAACCCCAAAACCCTAGCCTCCATCCATGTAAATTTTAAGTCCCACCACCATCCTTGTCCAGTCCACATGATTTTTTTATCCTTTGTTGAAGAAACTATTGCATTATATTTCTTATTTATGTACTTATTTTCCATACATGTTTATAAAAGTTTGAAATTATTAATAATATTAATTTTGGCAAGACATTAAAAGAGTGTTAATTGTAAAAAATATGTATCCTAATGTGAAAATGAAAATAATGGAAGCAATGACTATAACACATAAATTTTTATATAGTATCCAATTCAAAGAATCATGTTACCCTCTACCTTGAATTTTTTAGTACAAAAAGCTAAGGAAATGCTATAAATAAGATAATAAGTTGACTATTGGAATATACCAATTTTCATAGAGATGTAGATTGTTGGATGTTGTGGTTGTGTTTCTCATGATATGTGATTGTCATTGATGTCAACACTATTCACATTAATGTCTTAAAAGTTGTATATGTCGAGGATATTGAGAAAATTAGAATAAATATGTTGCAGATAGTCTATGAAGTTGTGGAGATCAGAGTGGTGCAAATTTTTGTACATTGGTATTCTGAAGTCATGTATTAAAGGGACTATTCTTGAGCCTATCTAGTATATCCTTTGGAAGTTTTAGAGGTGTGCATCAAGATTGGAGCGAGTTATGAGTTTTTGTGTTCCTACAATTATTTTGTTGCTATAGTTGGTGTTTCTGAAAGAAGAGAATGTAATTCTAGTGAATTGAATTTTTGTATATGCTCTTGAGATTTTCATTGATGTTTCTTGATCTCATACTCTATCATTATGGTACATCCACGTTGATCAGTGTGCTCGTGATCAAATATTTTTCCTTTGCATGTTCGATTTTTCATGTTCTTGGTTGACATGATGGTGGTAGCATGTTGTAGATCCTTGTGGATTAATTTTTGAGTTCTTTGCATGTTAGAGGATGTTGATTTATGTCTTCATTATGTTGTGACCGATTTAGGTTCATGTGCATTGAGATTTTTCCATGAATTGGACCGATAGTTTGTATTCATCTATTATTTATTTTTCGCTGACAGAGTTGTTAATGTAAATTCATGAAGTGGATATATAAGAGAGATTTTTTTATTCATTTAGAGAGAATGTATGTGAAGTGTATGCGAGATATGTGTGAATAAATATTAGATCATTCAAATGTAGAGTAGAGTGTGAAGAATTTTAAGAAAAGTATGAAGTATTTATGTGCCTAACTGAAATTGTCATTAGGCTTTTGAAGAAGCTAATTTCTCAGTTCAACCTCATCAGATGGATTTAATTTGATTATCTTATGTAAGGCAGTGAGCCTTCCCTTTGAGTAGTGAGCTCTAGGCAGTGTTCCTAAATTCATGTGCATTCCTTATTCATTTATTTTATACTTTTAACAGGGTATAAATTATGGATTAACCTCCACTATGGCTTTTCCCCTAATAGGGTTTGTACACAAAAATCTTGGTGTTATGTGTGTTTTTGATGTGTTGTCAATTAATGCTTTCACTGTTAATTATCAGATCTAATATTAAAGGTTAATAAGGTTAAATAGGTTTCAATTCTGTAAAAATTGATTCACCCCCCCTCTCAGTTGTCTATCCTTGTTTTCCAACATAGATATCTTCCATTTCAAAACACGCAAAACAATATTCAGTATACAATCAACCATCTTTCGTTTGTATAGTGATTATTTTATCCCTATAGGAAACAACTATAGTATATAAAGAAAACTAACAAAGCCACAACTACCCCTATTTTGTAGTTTGGTGTGCATTCCTTCCTCTCCTGGATCTTCTCTGATTATTTTGAAGAGACCAAGTGTTGTAACTAAACTATGGTTCATTCTATGTGCATGTAATTTTGATCTTGATAGAGAAAATTAAAAAAATATTAATCTACTCATGTCAAAACACAAAAAACACTTAGATTTAGTATAAGAGTCAACCAATCATAAGGAAAACATAATATGAAGATGAATTTTCTCAAATCTTGTGGTTGTAGATGCCCTTTTGAAATCTATGCAAAATGTGGGAGGATAGACAAAGCTCATGAACTATTTGACACAATGCCTCAAATAATTGTAATCTCATGGAATACACTCTAATTATAAAAATTTCATCACTACCCTCATAAAAATCTATCAATTTGTTTTAGTGTCTATTGTGTTATACCCAATTTGGGACATGGGGTATAACAAAATAGACACTAAAATAAATTGAGAGATTACAATTCTTTGAGACATTTTTTCAAATAGTTCACAAGATTTTTCTATCCTTCCACAATTTTGTATAAATTTTAAAAGGGCATATACAACCACAACATTTGAAAAAATTCATCTTCATATTATTCTTTGATGGATGTCTATACCTTGTTCCACATCTCCCATATTAATGAAACCAATAAGGATTTTGGTAAAGGTTGTGGAATTTTTCTTTGCATCTACCAATTGCATTTGTTTGAAAGTTTCTAAAACCTTTTCAACAAATCCATTATGTGTATATTCTAAAATCATTATAGTACACAATTTCACATTTATTTGGCTTTGCATCTACCAAGTGTATTTTCTTGAATTTCCCTACAATATTTTCAATGTAGATCTCTTTTGTGGATATCTTATAGTCCTTGTAGTCCACATCACTTCTTTTTTTGAAGAAACTATTACCATATATTTCTTATTTATGTTCTTATTTTTCATACATGTTTATAAGTTTGATATTACAATTAATAATATTAATTTTGGCAAGACATTAAAAGATTTTGTTGATTTTAAAAATATATGCATCCCAATGTAAAAATGATAACAATGGAAGAAATGATAGTAACACATAAATTTTTATATAGTATCCAATTCAAAGGATCATGTTACAATTTAGGGTTATGATTGGGTATTTAATTAGGGTTAGGATTTAGTGTTTGGGTTAGTGTTAGGTTTAGAGTTAGGGTTAGGGTTAGGAAAAATAATGTTAGGATTTGGGTAAGATTAGAATTTATGTTTTATGGTTAGGGTTAGATTTAGAGTTTTGGTTATGGTTGGGATTAGATATGAAATTAGGGATTATAGTATTAGGGTTATATTTAGAATTAAGTTTGAGGGTTATTGTTATGATTAAGGGTTGTTTTTATATTTGGCTTAGATTTGGGGTTAGGATTAGGGTTAGGGATAGGGCTAGGGTTAGGTTTAGGGATAGGTTTAGGGTTATTATAGTGAATGCAACTAATTAATAAAAGAAAAAATATTTAGGGTTAGGTAATTAGGGTTAGGATTGGGGTTAGAGTTTTGGTTGTGGTTAGGGTTATAAAGATAGGATAAAGGTGAGGGTTGGGGTCAAGGTTAAGGTTTGAAGAAAAAGGGTTAGGTTATGATTAGGGTTAGGGATAGGTTTAAGATTTGGATTATAGTTTAGGGTGTAGAATTTGTCTTTAGTTTAGGGTTACAATTAGGGTTAAGGTTAGGGTGTAAGTTAAGGTTAGTGTTAGGGTTAGATTAGAGTTAGGATCATGGTTTAGGGTTTAGGGTTAGGGTTGTGTTTATGTTTAGGGTTACAATTAAGATCATGGTTTAGGGTTTAGGGTGAGAATTATGTTTATGTTTAGGGTTGCGATAAAAAGGATTTGGATTATGGTTAAGATTATGGTTTTGAGAAATAGTGTTAGGGTTAAAGTTATGGCAGGGTTACATTAATGAGAAAATGATGGTTTACTTTCCAAGTAAGGGTTAGGATTAGGTTTATTGTCAGGGCTAGGGTTAAGGTCAGGGTATGAGTCAATCTTATGATTAGGGTTAGGGTTATGGTTAGATTAAGGATATGATGTTAGGTTTCAAGAAAAGGTCTAAATTGAAGATTAAGCCATAGTTGGCTATAATGAAAATCAGAAAAAATGGATCTAATTTCCTTTTGTGGGAAAATAATCAACTATGACTTAAACTTAAATTTAGAGATTACCCTAAACTCTAACCATAACCATAAACCTAATCCCAAACCTAACCCTAAATAAAACACATAACCTAACCCTAATTTTAGTGTTTGAGGCTAGGCTCAAACACTATATAACCTAACCCTATATAACCTAACACATAACCTAGCACTAGAAAAAAATTCTTCTCCCAAACAATCTCCTCTACTTCTATTCACGCCTATTGGAGTTGCAACATTCAACATTGGTGCTTCAACCATTCATTCAAAGCTAAGAATTACAATAAGAGATTTCAATGAATTAGAAGGGACAAGACTTACAACTTTCCAAGAAGAAATATCACATACCAGATACATATTGATAGATGAAATGAGTTTCATTGGGAAGAAGTTGCTTGAAAACATAGATTCCAGGCTTCGAAAAGCATTCCCAAAAAATAGTAACCAAAGTTTTGGAGGTGAGTTCTGGATTGAATTTGCTAACTTTGATAACTTTACATTACAATATTTTTTATTAAATTCTATTATAGTTCCTTCTATACAAATTCATACTTATCAATTTAATTAAATATTTTATATTCAGGCATATCTACATGATTTTAGTTGGAGACTTGGCACCAATACCTCTAGTAAATGGCATGGCTCTATATGAAAGCAAAAGGTGAGAAAAGCTACTATGGGAAGAATTCAAAATGGTCATTACATTAAATTGTGTTTTTCGACAAGATGGACAAAACGAAGAACAATAAATATTTCTTCAAATTCTAACAAACATTAAGGATGTGAATCCCACAATCAACGATTGGATGTTTCTTATCTCAAGAAAAAATGCAAGAACCAATGCTTAAGAGAATGAAGAATTTGAAAGCAGTGTTCATCTGTAATATAATTAATGATTTAACAATATTATAATTATTATTAATCTAATACTATATTAATATTATTAATAATATACCAATAATATCAATAATCTAATATAATTACTATTAATCTATAGATTATATATAATCTTAATATATCAAATATATCATTATAATTCATATAATGTAATTTAATATTGTTATATAATATATTAATATTATAAAATTACTATTAATCTAATAATAATATAATCTTAATATATTAAATATTATATTATAATATAATATAAAATTAATAAATAATAATATAACATAAATAAATAATATAATCATAATACATAATATGTCTCAATTAATATTGACATGTGTTTGTTGCTTGCAACACTATCATTGAAACTAGCTTATATATCTTATATATAATCTATATAATATACGCCGAGATTTATCATTTTCGAGGCGTATTTTTCTTTGCTTTTTGCATTTTTGAATCTTAAGGTGAGTTGGGACAGCAAGGTTCTAATGTCGAAGCCAAGTTACCTGGGGTAGCATGCACATAGCAGCATGGAGCATAAATAAGTGTCGAGTCATGCCAAGTCATGGCGAGTTAAGGTAGATTGCAAGGGTAATGAAACTCTACAAGGTGAGTTGGACTCATCAAGATGTTATCTAGGCTAGGAAGAGTCTGCAAATCAAGGGAAGGTCCCTATGGGTTATTATTGGTGATGAGAAGTTAGAAATGGGGGAGTCAGCCCAAAGTATGGTGTCATCCTATCAATGTCTAGTATTTGGACTAATAAATTATATAGGGAGGTATGTTTGTTCAAGGAAAGGAGCACCATAGGGATGCAACCGGGTTGCACCGAGAGTCCATAGCCAATCACCAAATGGAAAGGGTGTTCCAGTACTCTTCCTTCCAGGAGCGAAAAAGAAGTAGCTCCCACCTTGAGTCCCATAGTGGCTCATGTGTTCATCATAGTCTCAGGAGCGAGGAAGTCTCGTTCCGCCCTGGATATGAAGTGAGGGGTTTTGTGGTGAACCCAACGTCCTGAACCCTGTGAATGTAGTAACAGGGCCATCATGGGTTAGTTCCCATACATGTCGTCGAGGGAGCTAGATGTTGGAATGATTTTTGAATGATCGTCGATCATCCATCAATTGATCCCGAAAATTCCCCATAATCCTATGATGACCTCACCACTAAGTTTCAACTGATTGTGATATCACGGGTGAGTGCCATGTGTCTTAGTCGGCGGTGCCGAAGGAATAATCAAAGTTCTTTAATATTTATGTCGAGTTTTAATACATTATATGGCAGGTTGCTAAAGCGGCTACGAGATGCACGTGCTCAAAATTGACGATGATGTTATAATCTTGATGAATAGTTTCTTGATGGTTATGTTCAGTGCTAGTGACTACTATGAATGAACATGATTGCCAATGGTGGAGATCAATGGTTGCTTGCCCTCACGTGATACAAATATGTGAGGTGTTTATTGATTGTGATATCACAGGCGAGCGCCAGGTGTCTTCCTTGACGATGCATAATGTGGTGGGCCCTTGGTGCTGAGATGGAGATTACATCAACCTATTGAAGGCAGTCATTCGATAACTTATCAAACACAAGAAGATGTGATTTTGGCCCTATTAGGAGAAGAAAAAAGAACAATGGAAAAGATTTAAAAATTGATTCTCAACATGAGAATGTATTATACTCATGAGGTAATAATAATTAAAAAATAAAAATGAATGTTATTATTGTAAGAAAAAGGATCACATAGTGTGGACTTGTATAACTCGAGCCAATGATGTTCTTGAGGGATAACTTAAAGAAAAATCAAATGATGTTAGCTTAGACTATATATATTTGTTTGTTTCAATCAACATGTTTTGTTGTGAGGAATGTAAAACTTAATGGAGGGTGTTGGAATATTAAGATTAACATTAATAAATTCACCTTACTAACTTGCTTATTTTCGTTATTAAATAATTAGTTATATTCTTATAAGATAGTAGTTCAAATGGGAAGGTATATTTGAAAGGCTTTGCAAAAGCCATATTGTAATATATTCCCAAATGAAATGTATGATATAATTATTATTTTGAGTGTGTTTGTGTGCAGATATAAGTTCTCTTAACTTTTCCAATATATTTTGTATGCTCTATTAGCCATGACTTCATGATTAATTTTCCACTTTATGTGTGTTTTTTATGGAAGCCTTTGGATATATTTTGGCTAATAGTATTTCATAGAACCTTATTAAAGGTGCTACTTTGTGTAACTCTATAGCCCAACTATTCAATGGTCATTTTTCTAATGACTCCTTTCTCACTCTCTTGGAGGACAAATGTGACATTATTTAGGATTTCAATGCCTAGATATTTTTTGGAAAGCTTTAAGGTCAAATATATAGTGGCATAAAACTCAATGTTATAGGAAAACATCTGTATCCAAGCCCAATTGGTTCAATTCCTATGGATAGAAGGGGGTTGATCATAAGGAAGTGTTGAGATTCCTAAGGATCTCTTTTACCTTTTAGGTTTCTCCTTCCTCTTTAAGGAAACATATCATTTCTAGAGTTGAGAAAAATTATCATATTAAATTATGAAGCCCCTTTCTTTGGCAAGGAGATTCCATGTGTTTTCAAAAATTCTTGTTGCACACATTTCCATTATTCATGTTGCTAAGAACCTTGCAAATCCTCATATTTGAAGATTGAAAAAATCCAAAGCTATATTTTATGGCCTCCCTTTAACCAAGGAAAATGGTTTCACAAAGTATCCTAGGAGTTTTTGTAATGCCCCGCCTTGCAACCCTAAAGGAAGTTGCAATTAACATCATAAGCGAACCAATTTTTTTTTATAAAGTGCATTTAACATACACATTCACTTACTAATTAACAACAACCTCTAAGACTACAAGGTTAGGATTACTTAAACCCACACATACATATTACATATAACCATAGCCTTATGAACTTTATGAAATCACCATCATACATTATAAGAATATCACATAACATAAAAAGATAATCAACCGAGATACAATATCATAAACATTATCTTAAACCAATAGTTACATCACTCATTCCCAGAATGAGGCAGTAGTACAAAAGATTACAATTACAAAAATTCCACCTCATAAACATAAGAGGGATAAAATAACTTATACAAGTTAAAATATTACAATGCAAGATAATACAACAAAAACCGCGATTTGTCCATCTGGATGTTTCGCCACCAAGTATTGAAGATCGATGGGGACCCAACGGTTTTGGTGCATGTTCCACCCAATAAATGTGGTACCCGAAGGCCCACCCCCCATGCTAGGAGATAGTAACAAAGTAACATGGACTAAGATCTACAACCACTAACCAAAGACAGACTCAAATTGACTCATACTGTTATAACCAACCAAATGAATTAACAAGTACAACTCGTTCACCATACAAGTACGAATCAAGTACAACTCAAGTACAACATAAGTACAACTCAAGTACAATACAAGTACAAATCAAGTACAACTCAACATCACTGACATAGGTCACATTGCTTCCAGACATAATAATAATCAAGTATGTTCATAGAACCATACACATAAAACAATTAACAATAGTTGTCATAGATAGAGTGTCATCGCAAGGTTTGTCATGAGATCTCCTCTGGGCATTCTTCATAGGCTCCGGCACAAGTAATCCTGGTGGCCTCAACCGAATCCCGGCACTCATACTCACTCATGCGGAATCAACTACCTCTCGCAAGAACTAGATAGTTGATCTTGCCATTCCAGGCCTTTTCACTCATCCCAAGTCTAAACAAGCCCTTGTGTCTATGAGTGAGGTAAAATTATCTTGATTAATGTGAGAAGTTAGTCCTAATCTTCTAAGTACATTATTTTAATTATCACTTGTTTAAATCACTCCTGAAGGTTATCTAGTTTACCTCTTTGGGCTCTGGCGCCTAACACAAGCCACTCTTCTATTCGACAACACACATTCAAACAATCCACCAAGGGAACCACAAGTGCATACCAACTAGGCATCATAATCCACTCCAACATAAGGAGGATACAAATAATAGAAACTCACTCCAAACATCTTGGAGGAAAATAACACAGTCCACTCCTTTCATAGGAGGTACAAAATATCTCACTCCAAACATTTTGGAGGCAACAACACATAGTCCACTCCTTTCACAGGAGGCAACAAGATGAAACCACATAACAAGGTCACTCTATACAAAGAGACACGGATCCCATAATCCGCTCCTAAACCAAGGAGGTGCAAACATCCCCGTTCATGAAAACCGGGTAAAACTAAAAAGACGCCATGCACTACCCAAGGAAAAACAACTGGATGGCATAAAGATTCAATAACCCTTATCCTCTAAGTTCTTCTGGAAGACTTATAATTTAGGACTAACACTAAATCCCAAAACCAACAATGCAACTTGACGACATAGCAACAAAAGCATTCAAGTCATCAATCAAATCTAATATTTGGATTTCCTAAGTCCATACTCATTCAATAGGTAGTGTTGACAAAGTCAAAGACATGATAAGTAGATCATCTAAAATAATCATAACCCCTATTTCTCTTTTCATTATTGGAAATTTAAAATAATTAAACTTACTTCCCTTTACTGAATACAGAAAATTAAATCCTTTAAGATAAACATGAGGAAGATACTACTTTTGGATATACTAAATCCATATCTCTTTTATAATCCAATCACAATGATTCAATTAATCTAAATAGAAATTAATAAATAACATAATTGATTGCTTCATCAATAAAACAACTTCTTAATTTACTTTTAAATCGACACAAATCCATGCAAGTAACCTCTTTCCATTTCCTAACCAAATCTTACAGCTCATTCAATTTTCTATTTAAAACATTCAATAACTTTAATATAATAGCATATTATTTCTCTATCCGTTTTCCATATACACTAATCAATCCATTTTCAAATCTCTATTCAATAATACATTGCATACATCTTATAAAAATGAAATACGATAATGAATTTTACACTGAATATATATATATATATATATATGCTCCATATTATATAGACACCATTAGTATTTCATTCACAATTACTAGATTACTCTATGGAACTAAATAAAAAATAATAACTATTTGCCTTTTTCAATATATTTAGTTCCTAAATTTACTTCTAATGCAACGTAACACTATTGCAAACAATCTTTTCCAATTTTCTATCCGGAGTCTATATCTCATCAACTATTCATTTAAAACATGCAATTTCATCAATGTATAAAAATATCTTTTGGCTTATCTCTTTGACTACACATTCAAAACTTATCTTTTAAATTCTTCATGCAAAACTAAATCACACGCACTTAAATAAAACAAGGTAAATACTGATTGAAAGTACTCATGAATATATATATATATATATCTCAATATATTTTCTTCAATCATATTAACAAAATAACCATTTTCTTTTTAAATCAAGTAATTATTTCTATTAAAAAAATATCTTTCTCTATACATTTTCTACACATACTAATTATCTCTTTTAAAACACTAATAATACCCAATTTGCAAACAACAGAATAAAATAAGATAAAATATTATTTATTCTTTCAAATGGATATATACTTTCACTATATATCTACTAAATATAAATTAATATATTTAAATATATTTAATCATTAACATTTCTTCTATTCTTTACAGAATATTAAATTGTTTAATTCAAAATAAAATATCCCTTATCACTAATTTTCCAAAATATAAATATATATTTTCCAATTAAATCAAATTAATAAGTGGACCTTTCACACATGAATTTAAATTCCACAACTAAATTTTAAATTATGCATTATCTAAATCAAATATTTAACTCCTTCAATTAAACTTTAACATGCCATTTTAAAATAAACAATAATTTCTCCATACGTTTATAATATTAATTTCACTAATCAAATATACAAATTTTATTTAAAATAATATAAATAAATATAATACTTTAGTATTATAAATTATAATATAAAATATTATTAGATAATATTTTAATATTATAATAACAATACCTAAAATATTAATATTTATAAATATCAATTTATTATCATTTTATTTTCAGAACAGCCATGGGAAAATAATTTAACAGCAGTCTCATGTTTTAAGCATAACTCAAAAACTACGATCTGGGTATTTGAGATTTTTGGACAGGAGTTAGAAAATTACAAAATGCAAAAACTCTTTAAATTTCTTAAAAACCCAGTTTATGAAAGTAAAGTTATAGGTGACGCAATTAAACCATTTTACCATGAAAATATAATTATACTACAGATTTTAAAATCCGATTTTTAATAATAACAAAGGGTTTCATTTTCTAAAAAAATTCTAAATGCATTGTTCAATCTCTATGTTTGATTTCAATAACAATAAAATCAATTTCTCCAAATAATTTAAATTCAACTAAGGTTTTCACAATTTTCACTCAAGAATTTTCACAAGCAAAGTCTGAAAATTTATTTAATTCTTTTCTTCTAATATCAAATCTATTTTCTAAAACAGATTTAACAAACAAATCTTTAATCATTACCATTTTTAAAAAAAAATCAAGAACAATAAAACACAAAGAGGAAAACCTGGTACAAGAAGCTATAGGAAGAGATGAATTTCTGATGCAAGCCTCCTCCAAAGATTTCCTGAATTTTCTTCAATCCTCCAATGAATCCAATCCAAAATCCAACAAATGCAAACAATCTTTCCTTCAATCAATTCTACAATCAAACTTTCTCCAAACCCTTGTGCAAATTTTCCAAAATTTCATCCCTGCTGTAAAAATGTATTTTTTTTCTTTTTCAAATATTTTTCTACCCTAAAATTAAAACATATATTCTTATAAATCAAAAATACCTAATTCACATTACATGCAAATTAGATATTTCAATTTCAATATTTACAACCCTAATTCACATTACATGCAAATTAGATATTTCAATTTCAATTTCAATTTCAATATTTACAACCCTAATTCACATTACATGCAAATTAGATATTTCAATTTCAATTTCAATTTTCAATTTCAATTTCAATTTCACTTTTCCAAAAACCCACTTTCAATTTAAAATGAAATTTCAAATAATAAATTAATTTCCAAAGTTGCAACCAATTTCCCAAATAAACATTTAATTACAATTTCTAATTTAATTCCCACACGTCTATATAAAATTCCAAAATTAATTTCAATTCTTTTATTTCCTTTCATTCTCTTGCATCACGTTTAATTAATTAATTTAATTATTTAATAACTAAATTCAACCCCTTGGATCAAATTTAATTAATTAAATAAACTAAATATAATTAATTAATTTAAGTATAAACTTTTATCTACATTGCATTATTTTAATTAAATAACCATCAACATGATTTAAATGCAATTATTCTAAATATCTATTTCTAAATCAAGAATGCTTCAGAATTAAATAACATCAAAGCAAGACAGACAATGACTCGACACACACAACTGATGACACACTAAGGCTAGGGTATAGACTTGACACATGTTACCTAGCTACTATCTCCCGTTCAACTTAACCGTTGGATCGACACGCTCAAACCTGTGAAACCAGGTGGAGTCGATGTCATGTACCTGCAATCCTGCAACCAAGTAAACAACATCGTACAATATATCCAGCATATAATACACACCGTGAAGAAGAAATTACGGATTCGTAGGGCGCTCGCAAGCGAGTGATGCGAACTCGTCCTCTTCACCAATACACTCATCGAAACTGACACTTCCATCATAATCTAGTAATCTCATAATAATATCTCATGTTAACTCTACAACAACATTAATCTATAATGCATGTGAAACAATAATCAAATAACTATATCCCACAATAATATTTGTCACTCAATAGTAGCAATCAAAATATTATAACAAAATGTATCCAGTATCAAAGTAATTGCAACCAAACATAGCATAAAGCAACTTGAACAAGAAACAAAACGGAGGGGTATTACATTCTCCCCCCCAAAGACTAGGCTTACTCCTGGAAGCCTGCACAAACCCAAGAGCAAACTCCATACAATCATATGAAACCAAGGATTCCAAACCGAACCACTTCATAGCTCAACACAAAAACAACAGCAACCTGTGCCGTAAACAACTCAGCAAAGAACACTATAAATCCAACCAAGACAACATGGTGAAACAACCACCAACCAAATCTCCAAAAACACGACTATGGATTATCATACACAATACATATACGTACCAATACACAACACCAACAACCATCACCAGACTACACAAGGGTCCACTTGG
The DNA here is from genome assembly GCA_007115665.2 of Sequoiadendron giganteum. NCBI lineage: Eukaryota > Viridiplantae > Streptophyta > Pinopsida > Cupressales > Cupressaceae > Sequoiadendron > Sequoiadendron giganteum. Next base: position 163,449,942 of record CM021110.1, on the reverse strand, counting down.
ACACCAGAAGCAACATACCAATCCATGATAGTAGAATCCATGAATCAAGAACATAAACCATCTCAACTGAATCTAACATCAAACCAATGGCTTGATAGAGTTAGGTCATACATAAAGTGAGACCATCCAAACAAGACCACAATGACCTGTCTCTTGTTGTGCAAGGTGATCAACCTCCAAGAGATAGTCATTCTACAATAAGAAGTAAAGATATTAAGATATAGAAATTACATTATAAAAAATGATATATTTAACAAAATAATCACTTATCACCATCTGACGATGAATCTCCACGAGGGAAATATTTTCACACCCAGACTGAGGTGTGTTGAATCCCTATATAATCCATCTAAATAGAAATTAAACCATGAATCAATAATGGTTTGATTTTTCACTAACTAACATCTATAACAAAGAATGTAAATTGAAATTTAGAAATTTGCCTCATACCTCCCCTGTTAGAGCCATCGAGGATTCTATAGAAAATGAAACATCGATCTCCATTGCCCTCATCACATTCGAAGGTGCATCTGCTTGCAACAACTGAAAATAAAACAACAAATTATTCAATCACAAAAACTATAATAGTGATCCACATCATGACTTATAATATATGAGATAATAAACATAATTTTGAGTACTTATTAGACTATATATTTTTGAATATCATGCTTACTATGTGTGAGAATATGTGGAACAACTAATAAGTTAAAATAACACACCAATAATACATTAGATCAAAAGAAACTATTTAAAAAGTAAAACAAACTCTTTGAAAATAGAAGCCCCTTCTGAAAGCATCTTATTGTTCTCTATCTCCAAGGATCTGTTGTAATTTTTTGGCTCTTAGTTCATGTATGCAGCAACTTTGGAAGAATGAAAAATTAGAGAACAAGTTTATACAGCATGAAAGTCCATTTCTAAATGATTTTAGCTATGATATGAAACTATGAACTTGAAATGTTATGCTTGAAAGGATTGCTAAAATGCTGATTCAAATGCAACTATAATAACTACACTAAATTCACAAAATCTAAGATGAATTCAACTTACCAAAGGGTTGTATTTATAGATTTTTGGAGGCAAGAATCCAGTTGGCAAAGATCAATGGTCAAATTCAAACCTGTCAAGATGAACGGTGAGAGATTCTAGAGGTTGAGAGAAAAGTGGAAGGTTGAGAGAATAATGGAAAAAAATTCAACCCACAAAACCATCCTCATTCAAAAATGGAGACAAATTGTCATTTGTCATTTCATTTATGAAAGTTGGTTGAAAGTTGAGGATAAATACCTAATTAAATAAATAAATATATTTAATTACATGTGACATGGATTTTAGAAGCTTCCATAAATAATATTTAATTAGGTGAGAGGTGAAGGAAAAAGTATTAAATTAAATATTTATAATATTTAATTTAAATATGGAGTGAAGGATGAGTGAAAAGAATATTTCATTTATTCAAAAAATCAAATTTAGAATAACATGATAATTAATATAAATAAATAATGAAATTTATTTTATTTAATTAAGAGGAATATAGTAATAATTAAATAAAATTATTTATTTAATTAAACTACAAGAATTAGAAAAATGAACGATATAAATAAATAATTAAATTTATTTATATGTAGATGACTTTTAGATTAATTAAGTAATCCATATTTAATTAATTAACAGGTTTTGCAATGACCATTTTTAGATGTATACATTTTTCCCCTCTTTGAAGTGATGTGTTTTACGCATTGCTTCAAAGAAAAATTCATATTTCGAAAAATTTGCCCCTGACTTTGAAAAATTGACTGATGATGCTATATGCCCTCTTGGGAGATAAATCACATTGATGAATGATATTGATGATGATTGAGGTTTGAAATGATTTTAAAGGAGATTTGTCAATTTATCTCTAGAAATAGCACTCTGTAGGGTAAAAATAAAAATAACCTTACCTTATTTACCCCCTTAAAAGGTGGAAAAGGTAAAAGGTCATTGTCATTTGAACAGTAGCCCTTTGTGATTTTCAGAGCTTTGAGAGAGGTTTTCGAGATGCCGATCCACTATGAGTACCAAAAATTTGAGTGATCCTTCTATTATCATAGAACAGCAACTTACGGACCTCCAATAAGATTGCACGATCCTCCTTTGAAATTTCTTTTTTGAATTTTGCACGAATTTTTCAATTTTTCAATTTTTGGAAATTCTGATTTAGCGCATAGGATTTTGATTTAGCACACATGAGCCGTAAATTAGCGCATTGATGTAACAGAATAGTGCATAGATGATAAATTTAGTCCATAAGCTAGAATAGCGCATAGGATATATATATTAACACATAGGTGAAGACCGCGCACATGTGATTCTTGATTAACGCATAGGCTAAAATAACACATAGGCTAGATAATTTAGCGCATACACCTGATAGAATAACGCATTGATATTTTAGCGCTTTGGTTCTCTATTTTAGTGCATCCATGGATAAAGTAGCACATTGATTAATTTAGTGCATAGAAAGACTATTTTAGCACATCCATGATTTTTTGCTAAATTTAAAATTTTGAGACTAAGTTGCTGATTTCTTGATATTTGTTTCTTTATTAGACAACTAATTTGATGATTTTGAATAACACAAAGGATAGATTAACTTGATTTCAGTGATGATCTGATAAATGTGTCTTTGTGCTTGAAAACAAATAGTAAGATTTTGATATTGACTCTGATAAATTTTCTTTCCAAATTAAAAAATAAATAGTATAGATGTTGATTTTTGAGCCCATTGGCTGCTAAATTTGTTTCCATGCTTGATGAAAAATAAATAGTAATGATAGATTTTTCTGCTTGATATTGATTATATATGATCTCCTAATTTATTGATGTTCCTTGTTGATGATCTGATTTGATTGCTAAATTGATGTTATAGGAGGATTTTAAAATCCTCCAAATCAGAGAGAGGTTCCCTCGTACATGGGAGATGATTCCTAGATTGACCCAGCCAAAGATTGGCATCATTGTTAGATGTGGGTTGGGTTCCCTCCTTAGGATCCCTTAGTATAGGGTCAACAGGGCACTGTTGACTATGTTAGTCGAGAGATGGCATAGTGAATGTAGTACTTTTCATTTGTCGACTAAAGAGATCGTTGTTACACCAGAGGATGTGTACAAGATTCTAGGAATCCCTATGGTTGGTGCACTTGTGATTTATGATCACAAGGAGACTAGAGGTACAAATTCCTTGCCATGAGTTTTCCAGGATCCACATGCTAGTGGTTATGAGATTTCTTGGAGAGATATGATAGAGGGTTATGCCCCACTTTCGTCAGTATCGGCAGGTTTCATTTGTAGCTTCCTTTGTCCTGATCACAAGTCAAAGGGACTATCAGTAGGTTAGGGTTAGATATTCGAGGACATGATCCTTCATCAGACTAGATATGCATGGGGATCCTACATACTTTCCCATCTATACCATGATCTTCATCAGGTGGTATAAATAGATGGTGCAAGAGTATATATTCCAGAGTTACACTGCTATAGATCTGGGCATGGGAGCACATCACCATTACTCACCCTATTATATGGAGAGATCATCCACTCAACCATTTATATGTGTATGCATATACAAGTCCCCTTGTCCAGCCTATGTTGGGTAAGTTAGAGTATTGGTAGCGTATGCTAGATGACATGGATATAGTCATCTAGAGACCATATGTTGACTATGAGGCATGGGATGAGGATGACACAGAGCAACCTTATTGTGGCATATCAAGATACTTGATCGTTCATACGCCCTTTATTATTGATAAATTTTTTGTTATGCAGGTACTCAAACATTATGGGCAAGTTCATATGATGCCGCAGGGTGTGGCTCACTATGTTAGACATCAGGAGGATGTTGCAGAGTGGGGTCCCTTTATCACATTTGAGGCAGCTAGAGCAGAGTACACTGAGCTACAGCTAATTTTTTGGGCTATCCATCTAGAGGTGATTGATGCACATATGACTGATGATTATGCTGCATATTTTTATACTGATCCATTCCCCAGATTGACTAGCCCATATGAGCCTTCCTCACTATTAATTGAACCAGTTTTATAGTGGCAGCCACATGGAGGAGAGGAGGATATAGGTGGGGTGGCCATGGATGTTGACGAGGAGGAGGATTATAATAGCTCTAATGATGATGGAGGTGGTGGAGGGAGAGTATTCTTTGATGTACCCTTCAGAACTAGGTCTCGTACAACCAGAGTGGTGGAGCAGTCGAGTACTTTAGCACCACGCATTACTATTAGGGCTTCATCATAGGGATAGATTGACACACTCCAGGAATGGGTCTAGGCTCTTCAAAGATAACTAGCACAGGCACATACCACCATCAGTGAGCTACAAATATAGATAGCACATCCACCACCTCCTAACCCATAGATAGCCTAGCTTACTGTAGAGCAGGACAATTTCAGAAAGCAGTGTGTACAGGAAGAGGGGGTAGTAGAGAGATTCCTGAGATCAATTGAGAGTACCTATAGTGGAGAGGTTGTTGTAGAGGGACTAGAGACTACCCATCAGGAAAAGTATTATAGGATGAGATACTTTGAGGAAGTACCCCCTGAGTAGAGGATATCTTATACGCAGTCAGGCACCTGATCACGTACCCACTCACCCAGTCATACTAGGAGTGCCACTAGGAGTGTGCCACAACTTGTTAGAATCCTCATCTAGATACCCCTCAGTGATGATTATGTATACAACCCTTTTATTGTACTTATATATCTTGTTCAGACATTTTATATCCTTGTACCCATGGACCTTTATTTTTGATGAGATTTATGATATGCATGTGTCCTTGATGATTGTATGATGAATGGTTATGTATGCATTTTTATTTCTATAAGTTATGTTATTTATGATTATGCATGTTTATGGATGATGATATGTTAATGGATGCATATGATATGAATTATGATGATGATTTATGGTTGGATAATCCTGCAAATGAAATGATTTTATAGAGTTTAATATGATGATGCAATGTGAATGATTTGACGGTTCTACATGATGTATGGACAATGTATGTAATGAATGTAATGGATGCGCTTTTCTTTTTCTCAATGTATGATTATGCAACTGATGTTTGATGTAAATTGATTATGAAGATGATACATGAAATGATATGAAAATGAGGTGAAAATTTGACATAACAATGATAAGATGAATGATTTAAAATAATAATAAATGATAATGATATGGAATAATAAATGATATAAAATGATGTATATGTCAACACTAATATGAAAATAATATGATAAAAATGTGATATGAATAATGATTATGATAATGAAAATGAATGGTAACTAATAATGATAATGTTGATAATAAAAATCATATGAAAGTCAATAAATGGAAATGTACGATATAATTGATGTGAAAATGATCATGATAACCTAAAATGATGATATATAAAATGTGAATGATATGATGAAATATGAAAAATGATAATAAAATGAGATATAATAAATGTCCAAGTGTACTCAATCAATGTCTTAAAAAGACATATGTATTATTTCCAACCTCTAAAAAATTCTTTCATACAACCATAAAAACAAAAGATGAATGCAATCTAAATGAATCATGCAATCCTAAAATGCCTAAATGAACCATTTCACTTTTTGTCATTCTGTAAACCAATTCTACACTTAATTTTCATCATTGATCCTTTTGATATGTTGAAAGTTTAGTACAAGCATCAATGAGGATGTTAGCACCAATGAAGAACTGAATACAAATTTCATGATTTTTGATACAACAAGTTAATACAAGCATTGAGGTATAATTGAACCAAGATGACCTCACTATTGTTTGCATAAACAGACAAAAGTTAACCAATTTCATATGCAAATCCTAAAATGTCACTATGTTTCATTAACAAACTTGCAAAATACTAGTGATTAGCTTACAGACAACAATCAAAGAAAAATCATATTCCTTCCTTGTGATTCTAGTTCAGTACATCATTGAACCACTCCAGAAATATGATGTCATCAAATAACAAAACAAAAATTCAACTTATGCTTTAAGTTTTCCATTCATTTTAATTTAGATTAAGATCATCCAATTTGTTTAGTCTCCTGTCTGATAGCTGTTTTGACCCAATCTAATTGGACATTTTTGTTGTTGTTCTGATATTTTGATACTTGACACATGTCAGTTTTCCTGCCAAAAAGGTTCAAGAGCTAACTACCCCCAATGACCTCACACTCTGACTCTGGATAAGACACAACCTAAGGATAACACTAATCATCAAGCCATGATGAAAAATAGATATGAATAATGCATAATGTATCTTAATAGATGGGAGAGCCAACAAAATCACAAAAAGTGCCTGTTTTCCAAGTTTTCACTATTTGTTTTTATTCCACTTTTTTTGATATTTTTGGTTGTTACCAAGACGCCTATTTGCCAAGTTTTCATCAAGGCAACCATTTTTTGATTTTTCCCCTTCTTTTTAAAAAAAAAATCTTTTTTTGATTTGTTTTATTTTGTATGTCAAAAGGATGCATGTTTTCCAGGTTTTCACCCTAATGATATTTTTCTTTAGGACATTTTCCAATTTTTATGAATTTTTTCATAACTTTTTATACTATTTTTTTATATTTTTCTAGGAATTTTTATACTATTTTTGATATTTTTTAAGCATAAAAATTCTTTAGGTGGATGTTGTTGGTCAGATCTTCAAGCAGGTCTCCTTCTAGCATTGATAACTAATATGCCCCTGATCCATATGTTGCAATGATGATGAATGGACCCAACCAATTGGGCTCGAACTTGCCTTTCTTTTCCCAATATTGTTGATTATGAGGGTTTACCTTGAGAATTAAGTCACCCACTTGAAAGGCTCATGTTTTGACTATGTGATTGTAACTATGAGACATAGTTTGTTGATACCCCTTTAAATGATTAGCTTCACTTTGTCACCACTCGTCAACCAGTTCTAGCTCTTGCAATCTTGATACTTTGTAATCCTCATCATTTATGAGCCCCTTCAGTATACCCAAAGTGAGTGAATCTCAACTTCTAAAGAAAAAATGGCTTATGATCCATAAACCAAAGCATATGGGGTAGCACCTATTGGCGTGCGAATGCTGGTTCTATATGCCCACAAATCTGGATTTAATTGGACATAGCAATCATGATTGGCATCATTACTGTTTTCTTCAGAATCTTTAGAATTATTTTGTTTGAAGCCTCTGCTTGGCCATTTCCCTATGGATAAAATGGCGTAGAGAACATGTGTTGGATTTGAAATATTTCATAGAGTTCATAAATATCTTGATTTTTAAAAGGTCTTCCATTATCTCTGATAATAGAGTTGGGAATGTCATACCGACATATGATATAGTTCAAAATGAATGATGATTTTTTTTTTTCAATAGCAGTTGTTAAAGGAACAACCTTAATCCACTTAGTAAAGTACTCAGTGGCATGATAATCAATTTGTTTCCATTTGATGATGATGGGTGTATCTTGCCAAACAAATCCAATCACCACTAAGTGAAAGGCCATGTTGTGGTGAAGGGTTGCAATTCCTGAGCAAGAGCGTGAATGAGATTCCCATGAATCTGACATTTTAAACATTTTTTCACAAAGATAAATGATTCATTTTCCATGGTCAACCAATAGTAACCCATCCTAAAAAGTTTATTTTCCAAGGTTAGTCCACTTGAATGAGTTCCACAAATACCACCATGAACCTCTTGTAAGGCCTTTTTTGATTCATCGTGTTCGAGACATCGAAGGAGGGTACCATCAAGACCACATCGGTACAAGATGTTAGAAATTAGGGTGTAACAAGAAGATTGGCGTATGAAATTCCTTTTCTGATTCCTATACAAATCTAGGGGGAAAATGGTATCTTTTAGATAAGCATAGATTTGGCCATACAAGGGAGAATCATAACCAGTTAGGTGACAAATTATTTGGGTTTTTGGATTATCATAGGTGGGAGAAAACAATTGTTCCACCAGGAAATCTTATCATGCTTGGTTCTCTGACAATTGGAGTAGTGATGCAATTGTAGCCATGGCATCTATAGCCTTATTGTGAGTATGTGGAATTTGCGTGAACTTGATATCCACAAAGTATTTCTTAAAATATTCCACCATTTCTTTGTAAGGCATTAACTTGTCATCTTTAGTTTGATATTCATGATTTATCTGATTTATGACAAGTTGTGAATCACCAAAAACTTCCAATTCTATGATTTTCTAGTCTAATGCAATTATCATTCCAATCAACAATACTTTGTACTCAGCTATGTTATTTGTACAAGGAAATATCAGCCGATAAGATTTTGGAATTGTATGTCCTTGAGGTGTGATGAAAATAATCCCTGCCCCTGAGCCATGTTGAGTGTAGGAGCCATCAAAATAAAGTTCCCATGATTGTTTAGTGGTTGTTTTGAAAAAATCAGCATCAGGAAATCAATGTGTATTGTATGTTCTTCTTGCATTGGTGCCTCTGCCAGATGATCTACTATGAACTATCCTTTGATGGCCTTCTGATCCACATAATTAATATCAAACTCACTTAGGATCAAGACCCATTTAGCCAATCTACCAGTTAGGGTTGCCTTACTTAGAAGATATTTTAAAGGATCAATCTTAGCCACAAGTTTTATTGTATGAGCTAACATATAAAGTCGTAACTTTTGAGAAGTAAAAACTATTGCCAAACAATAGTTTTCAATGAAAGTGTAATTTATATAATGTCTTGTTAATGTTCTACTAATGTAATATATTTCTCTCTCCTTTCCTATTTTGTCCTCCTATGCCAATAATGCTCCCAAGGACACTTGTATGGTAGAAATATCCAATATGAGTGGTTCACCTTGCACTAGTGGAATCAATATCAGTGGACTCATTATATAATGCTTTATCTGATCAAATGTTGCTTCACACCTATCTTCCCATTTAAATGGAACATTCTTATGTAAGAGATGAGTGAATGGTAAACTCTTATCTGCCAGCTGTGCAATGAATCTCCTAAAGGATTGCAAACATCCTTGTAATGAGTGTAGTTGACTAATGTTCCTTGGAAGTGGCATATCAAGGATTTCTTGTGCCTTAGCCGGATCCACCTCAATTCCATTTTCTAACACAATATAACCTAGCAACTTTCCAGATTTCACCCCAAAGACACATTTCTTAGGATTAAGTCTGACTTAAAAAATTTCCATTCTGACAATTTTTTTGGATAAGATAGCTAAATTTCCTTCTCTTGTGTTTGATTTGGCTAAGAGATCATCTACATAATCCTCCATGAATGTGTGCACCATGTCATGAAAAATTGTAGTCATTTCCCATTGGTATGTACTCCTAATTTTTTTAGTCCAAATGGCATTGCGTTCAACCAATATGTACCCCAAGGACATGTGAACATTGTTTTATCTTGATCTTCAGGTGCAATCTTTATCTGGTTATATCCATAAAATCCATCGATTAGTGAATACATAGCATGTACAACAATCAAATTGACAATCATATCTATATTTTACAGAGGGAAATTGTCTTTTGGGCATGCTTCATTTAAATCCCTGAAATTTGTACAAATTCCGATTCGTCCATCTGGCTTTGATACAGGTACAATATTGGAGATCCATTCTACATAGTCTATAGACCAAATGAATCTGAAATCTAATAGTTTCTTTAACTCCTCTTTGCCCAGTATTGCAACATAAGGGTGCATTTTTCTAAGTTTCTACTTCACAGGTTTTTCCCCCGGCCTGATGCATGATGAGATTCAGATCTAACTCAGGAATATTTGTGTATGACCATGCAAAATTGATTTGATTATTCTCAAGGAATTATGTGAATCTTGGGATTTCCTCTTCTGTCAAGGACACAACAAGTTGCAAGACTTTGGGTTGCTCTATAGTACCTATATTGAGTGCCTCTATTGGTTTTATCAAAATAGAAGACCTTTCCTAATAGTGCTCAGGAAGAGTGTCAATTTTCCCATCCTCTAGTTCCTTTGAAAGGTTTTCATTATTGGATACACTCTTTATTTTTCTCTTTTCATGATCTAATACTACCTTTGTTAGGTTTTCACCATTAGATCTTTCTTTTATATTGTTAATTTTGTAGCTAAGAAACTTGGCACTTTCCTTTCTAAAAATTTGATCTTGTGATTCGCTGGTGGAACCTATTTCTAAGTTGGATGAACAAAGAAATTTTATAATAGTTTCATCATCGGAAGAAGTTGGGATATCAATTGGTGCAATTTGTTCCCAATCAATGAGTTTGGGATGGACTAAGGTAAATGGATCATTAGGTTGGGTAAGGTCACTAGCAGTTAAGGTCGTGATACTATTATAGTTTTCACTATGGAGAAGATCTATGATGGTATCCCCCTGTCTATTATATGTATTGTTTTGAATTGAATCATCATCACTTGAGTCATGGTCGCTTTGTAAGACGTAATTAAGTGGAGGCCTTGAGCTTTCCCCTTGTGTGAGCATGGGTGTATATGTTTGTAAAATATCCACCTATTTTTCCCTCCAAAATTTACCATAAAAAATGGTGTCTCATTCACATTCATTGGAGTCAATGTCAGAATTGTTTTCTTGTATTCTAAGAATTGTTTTAGTTAACTCCTCATTGGATTTTCTTTGTACGGTTTCTTCCTTTGCATCCTCACGATATCCTAACCCAATTTTATCTCTAGGGTGCATTGTTTTTAGTTGGATAGGTTCAACAATACCTTTTTTTCTCTTACTTATAGGGCCATTTCCTTCATAACCCATTTGTTGCATTATTGTATAACCCTTTCCATATTGCTCAGTGGGTAGCTTAACATGTTGGACCGATTCATCTTCATCTTTATAGATCCAATCAAGGATAACCATGTCTTCTGTTTCACTTTCTTGAGTATCTACCTTGATAAATCTTCCATCAAACTTGGTCATAGGAACCAAAGCTTGTGTGTCTAATGTTGAAGCTATTGCAACCTATTGTATGGATGTTGATGGTTGACCATGGGATCTTGGAGACACGGGTAGATTAGAGAGACATAAATAATATTCTCCCACCCCATTATCTTTTAATTTTAGCTTGGTACCAAAATTCTTTATCATTTTCCCTTCTTGTTCACTATGTTTAGAAGTAGAAATGGCCAAAGCCTCTCTATTATGTGGGAGAAATGTGTCCTGAGTTTCTCTAAGGTTAGAACAAGTCTGACTTCTAATATGGTATGTTGGTATTGTTACTTCTTGTCTGTCATATGGAAACTTTAATCATTGATGATAAGTAGATGGAACTACTTGCATCTCATGGATCCATGGGTGACCCAAGAGTATGTTATAGGATAAATCCCGATCTAGAACCTGACAAAAGGTATTCTTCACAATAGGTCCCACTTTGATTGGTAGCATGATGAGGCCTTTGGAAGATCTTCCTCATCATCGTATGCTTTGATTGTAATTTTATTTCATGGATCTATAGATTCCTCTAAATATCCCAAAGCAAGGAACAATTTTAAAGTATAAATGTTTAATCTGTCTCCCCCATCTATTAAAACACATATGATTTGGGCTTTATGACCCATTACTTCTAGATAAAGCGATGAATTATGGGGATGGGTCATGGAGGAGTCATCCTTTTCAGCAAAGGATAAAAATGTGGTTGACAAAAAGTGTCCCACCATGGCTTGAAATTTATTGATATCCAGATCAGGAGACATAGTTGTTTCAACGAGTTCCTTTTCCAGAATGTCCTTATGGGCTAGTGATATTTTGAGCAACTCCAAGATAGAAGTTTGGGTTGATATTTTTCATAGTCGATTGACCAAATTTTACTAACCTGGAGGGGGAATCGCCAACTTAGATGAACTTCCTTTTACAATTATTTTGGCATGTCCCCTTGTTGTAGCATTAACCTCTCGATATTCTTGCTTTCCTTTGATCCTGATAGCATTGACTTGTTGATTGTCAATTATAATATGATTGATGATGGTGTCATAGACATGATTCACATTCTTACCTTTACCACCCAAAGATTCCCCTTTTTGATAATTGAGGAGAGGATCCTTAAATGCTTGATGATCATCATTGGCATTATGTCCCTCAACTGTTATGGTACGGTTATCAATCAAATCCTGAACGAGATTCTTTAACCCTTGGCAATTACTTGTCTTATGACCCTTGCATCTATGATAGTCACAATAGTATGAGTCATTCCATGATGGTGGTTTAACTTGAGGCTCATAATCTCTTTGTGGTGGCAATGTGATAGCGTTTTGATTCAAAATTTCTTTAAGAATTGATTCCAAAGACTGGCTCAAGGGAGTAAAACTTCGTCGATTTGAAAAAAATTGAGATTTGGGTGCATTTGAATTTTGATTATTGCCAAGATTATTACCATGATTGTTGGTCACATTTCCTTGGTTGGAATTATTTCTTTGGTTACTATAATTTATAGAATTATTGGTGCATTGGACACCTAATATATTAAGAACGGTAGGCTTCACATTCACATTGTTAGCATCTACCACCCCATCATTCACAACAATTTTATTTCAAGTCCAAAATTGTTACTTGTCATTATTGTTGCTATTGTTGTTGTTGTTGTATGAATTTGGACTTTATTTATCAATATTTAAAACTCCATGCTTGACCAAGGCACCTTCAATGGTAATTGCATTTTCAATCAATTTTTTAAACCATTGAGGACAATGGAGATTTATCCTATAACTCATCTCTTGATTCAGACTGTCGATAAAGATTTCCATCTTTTCCTTTTCAGGAACAAGATGGGAATATCTTGCAAACAACCTTCTCCACCTTTGTGAGAATGTGGTAAAGGGTTCCCCAATCTTTTGTTTTACTTTACATAGATCAAGCATGGTTATCTGGTGTTGTATATTATAGGAGTACTGTGATATGAACTGGGAGTGATCTTGGAAAGCCACTCCATGGATTTTCCACCCAAACTTTTTGGAAACAATTGCATTAGGTAGGTATCTTCATGAGTGAATTCTAAGCTCATATTTTAAAAATCCCTCACATGATCAATGGGATCTGTTTTCCCTTTATACCTATCAAACTTTGGGATCTGGCAATGGTTTGGAAAAGGAATCATGCTACGACTCCTATCAAATGGATATGGACATATATCTTCCAAAAAATATTTCTTTGTTGTACCCCCTTGTATTTCCTTTATTTTCCCTTGTAATGCTCTTATCTATTGAGTAAGAGCACTAAAATCATTAAGGGGGGCCTTAGGATCCTCTCTAATCCCTTCTGTGTCAAAATCAGGAGGTAACTTAGCTCCTTGATTGGCTAATGAAAGGAAATATATTTCTTTGTTTCGTTCCAAAACTCTATCCATGAGAGTATGGAATTGAGAATCATTTTCTACTTCTTAAAACATTTCTTCTATTATCTCATCATTATTCAGATTATTCCTAGTGTGAAGTTTGTGAAAAGGATTTTCTTCTTTATCACCACTATTTCTTTTATCACTCATGTTTCTTAATGTACTTTCCCTTTCATCTTATTCTATGTGCTTTTGAGATCTTATGACAATAGGCATAAGATTTTTCCCAACTTCAAATAACCTTGATCAAAAGATGAAATAATGCAACTTTGATGGATATCCAAGTCGGAATAGAATGAAGATTTTATTGATATGACTTAAGAAATATCTAATCTTTAGCTCATGATTCCCTAGTTGAAAGGATGATGATCTTGTTGTGGGAATTAAACCAAAAATCAAAATAAATATGATGTTTCACTTTGTGAGGTTTGATCGTAGTTTTGTGAAAATAAGGATTTTTTATAAATGCCTAATGCTCGTAAGCTCTCTATTGCAAAACTTGATTGGGACGATTAGAGTACAAAATTGTCGGTGGGGGATAAAAGAGGAATGAATAGGCTGACTGTGATTATGCCTCTGAGAAAGAGCTCTTCTTTGAAAGAAAGCTCATGAATATAATGGTTCTAAGGAAAAATCATTAATGAAACCTCTAACAAATTCGTGATATCAATGAATAAAAGTTTTGTGTTCAAGGAAAACTCTTCGACTTTCATACAAAAAATTTCTCCATTTCAATAGAATCTTTTAACTAAGAGACTTCTTTGGCTTCCTAATCTTCTTCTCTAGGGACTTCTTAGCAAAATTTGCAAACTTCCAAACCCTGAGCATAGAAAAAGACTAGACTAAATGGCAGATTTTTGGGTGTCAAAAAATTACCCAATTTCGGAAAACAGATGTGCCAAGATTTTTAGCAGATGCACTAAACTATCCAATCTATGCACTGGACTATTGCAGGTATGCACTAAAACATAGCACAAATGTGCTAAAACAAAGCATGAATGCACAGAAACAGAGCACAAATGCGCTAAAATAGAGCATGAATTTGCTGAAATAGAGCACAAATTCTCTAAAACAGAGCATAAATACGCTGAAATAGTGCACACATGCACTAAAATAGACCAGGGATGCACTAAACTATCCAATTACTGCACTGAGACAAACATGTTTTGATAGTTTGATGTTTTTGGATGATCTTTATCTGATTTAAATTTGGAAGAACACGACATACGGTAGAAAATAGTTGCTTTGCAAATCTTATAAATCTAAACAAAGAGTGTATGTTCTTGAGATTTTCATGGGTATTGAACAAAATAAGCACTTCAGAAAAACTCACTCTTATTTGTCAAAAAGGTCATCATAGCAACCACATCCCACATCTTAAAATTTCATCGACTCACACAGTCGTGTCACCCCCTAAAGGGCACCCGTGTTTTTGTCTTTTCCAAGTGTGTACTCAAGGTTAGATTTCTTGATCCCTTAAGCAAACAATCAATGGAAATTATATGGTGAGTGTCTTAGGGGTAGATTCTTCCCTCCCCTTGCACTGTGATTATTATGATGTTTGGATACTCACACGGTTGGCTTTCTACACTATGGTTCGTAGTAAAGGTATCCGTTCAGCGTGACAATAGATAAATTCCCTCAAGATACCTCCCAATCTTTAGAATAAATATTTTGGGGATGGTTATCTTTCTCACTTTCGTTGAATATGGGTTTCCCCAAAAATTCACTTTTGATTAGAGTGGGTCGGAAAACTTGGCTTTGGTTGTTCCCACTTAGGTCGTTCCCGTAGGGTGAGTTCTTTTTCCCACTATGACAGGCCTTCTAAAAGATTTAATGAAACATGAAATGAAAGAAATGAAAAAGGTAAGTCAAGTGTTTTGGTCACCCAGTAAAGGGGAGAGCATAAACCTATTACCCAACAATCACAACAAACAAATGGTTCAATTTTAAATTCAAATGACAATTTTCTACACTAAGTGAAGATGTTGCTTCACAACAAGCATTGGATTCATTTTAACCAAGATAAAATAATATTTGGTGACTATCCTAGGATTGATTAATTCCATATTTAAGTGTCTATCCTAGGATTGCTTCATTTTTACTTAAGGCAAAAAAAAAGAAAAATCTTTGTCCACATATGGCGTCAGAATCAGGATTTCTTTTTACACGCCTTGTATGTGCTAAAATAACTAGTAAATACGCTAAAACAGTTAACAAATGCACTAAAGGAACTAGCAAATGCACTAAAATAGTTCATAGAAGTGCTAAAACAATCATCATATGCGCTAAAACGTAACTTGTATGTGCTAAACCGAGGCTCGTATGCACTAAATCACAACTCCAGTCCATCACCTATCAGAAAATCTACAATAAAAAGATTAAAAAAGGGGCAAGGCCCCATGGTGGGTGCCAAAAATTTGTGTGAGAATATGTGGAACAACTAATAAGTTAAACTAGCACACCAATAAGACATTAGATCAAAATGAACTATTTAAAAAGTAAAACAAACTCTTTAAAAACAACAACTCCTTCTTCAAGCATCTTATTTTTCTCTATCTCCAAGGATTTTTTGTAAGTTGTTGGCTCTCAGTTGGTGTATGCAAAAACTTCAACAAAATGACAACTTAGAGAATGATTTTATGCAACATGCAAGTCCATTTCTAAATGATTTAAGCTATGATATGAAACTATGAACTTGAAATGCTATGCTTGAAAGGATTGCTAAAATGTTGATTTGAATGCAACTATAATAACTACGCTAAATTCACAAAATCTAGGATGAATTCAACTTACCAAAGGGCTATATTTGTAGATTTTTGGAGGCAAGAATCCAATTGGAAAAGATCAACGGTCAAATTCAAACATGTCAAGATGAATGGTGAGAGATTCTAGAGGTTGAGAGAATAATGGAAAATGTTTTCAACCCGCAGAACCATCCTATTCAAAAATGGAGACAAATTGTCATTTGTCATTTCATTTATGAAATTTGGTTGAAATCTAAGGATACATTCCTAATTAAATAAATAAATTTATTTAATTAAATGTGACATGGATTTTAGAAGCTTCCATAATTAAATAATTAATATTTAATTATTATGTGAGAGATGAAAAAGGTGTGTAGTTAAATATTTACAATATTTAATTATGTGAGAGGTGAAGGAAAACGTGTTAAATTAAATATTTATAATATTTAATTTAAATATGGAGTGAAGGACGAGTTAGAAGAATATTCCATTTATTCAAAAATTCAAATTTAGAATAACATGATAATTAATATAAATAAATAATGAAATTTATTTAATTTAATTAAGAGGAAGATGGTAATAATTAAATAAACTTATTTAATTAATTAAACTAGAAGAATTAGAAAAATGAACAATATAAATAAATAATTAAATTTATTTATATGTAGATGACTTTTAGAATATTAATTAAATAATCCATATTTAATTAATTAACAGGTTTTGCAATTGCCATTCTTAGATGTATACACTTATTATTTTCCCTATCCATATCATGTTTGAAAGCACATGTTTTTAGGCTTTTACCCATAGAAACAAGCCGGTGAACCATTTGATAAAATGTTGTCATAGAAATGTACGATAATTGTGGTGGCATAGAGAAGGAAGTGAACTATTTGAAAAAATTTCTCAAATCAATGGGGTCTCGTGGTGATGGAATGTCATTACAAACAAATGCACGTCATGGAGTTTCATCACCATAAGACTGTATTTCTTTCAAGAATTTTTTTAGATAGTTCATTGCCTTCTTTATGGTATTATTGCTTACTATTATTCTTTGATGGAGATTTTTCTAAGTATCCATAGTTTCTTGGAAAGCACCTATTTTAGGCTTTTAGCCATAACAACAAGGAAGTGAGTAGTTTGATAAAATGCTTTGGTATACATGTATGGAAAATGTGGTATCATAGAAAAGGTGGTGAGTTGTTTGAAGAAGTGCCTCGAAGAAATGTGGTCTCATGGCGATGGAATGGCATTCCATCCCCATGAGACCACATTTCTTTGAGGCATTTTTCAACCTACTAACTGCCTTGTCTATGTTATTGCTTACTATTATGCTTTGATAGATTTTTTCCAAGCATCCATAGTTTGTTGGAAAGCACCTTTTTTAAGCTTTTAGCCATAGTAGTGAGGAAATAAATTGTTTGATAAAATGCTTTGGTAGACATGTATGGAAAATGTGGTAGCATAGAAAAGGCGGTGAGTTGTTTGAAAAACTGGTGCAAGTGCAACTTTACAAGAGCATGCCTCCATGATGCAAATTTAGGATTTTGAGGTTGTATAGGTATTTTCATGATGTAATAAGGCTTAAATAGTCATTTTCGAGTTTGTAATGGTCTTTGGTAGTCATTTTAGGCATAAATTGTAAAGTTGCACAATCTTAACAAAAGTTGTCAATCAATGTTGTAAAAATGCAAAAAGGTGCCAAGTGGAGGAATATGAAGAGTGTAATACCCCTCCATTTTGCTTCTTGTTTGGTTTGCTTTATGCTATGTTTGGTTGTAGCTACTTTGATATTGGATACATTTTGTTATGATGTTTTGATCGCTACTATTGAGCGACAACTATTATTGTGTGATGTGTTGATCTGATTATTGTTTCACATGCTTTAATGGTTTAATGATGTTAGTAGAGTTAACATGAGATTATTGATTATGATGTTAATGTTAGTCTTTGATGAGTGTATTGGTGAAGAGGATGGTTTTGCATCACTCGCTTGTGAGTGCCCTGCAAATCTATGATTTCTTCTTCACAGTGTGTATTATATGTTGGATATATTGTATTATGTTGTTTACTTGGTTGCAGGTTATAGGTACATGACATCGACTCCACCTGATCTCACAGGTTTGAGCGTGTCGATCCAACGGTTAAGTTGAACGGGAGATAGTAGCTAGGTAACATGTTTCAAGTCTATGCCCTAGCCTTAGTGTGTCGTCAGTTTTGTTTGTTGAGTCATGGTGTACCTTATTTTAATGTTATTTGATTTTGAAAGGTGCTTGTTATTTAAATGAATTTTTAGAATAATTGCATTGGGTTAAAGTGATGATTATTTTATATTAAATTAAAATTATGCTTAGAAGTTATATTTAAAGTCATTAATAGAATTTAATTAAATTAAATTTAAATTATTTAATTAATTAAATTTATATTATTTAATTAATTAAATTTAATCTCAAAAGGGTTGAATTTAGTTATTAAATAATTAAAATTAATTAATTAAGTTTAATTTTGGATTAAATTAAATAAAAGAAAAAATTGAAAGATATTTGAAATTGCATTTTAAATTCAAAGTGTGTTTTCGAAAATTGAATTAGGTTAATATTGTAATTGTCAATATTGCATGCAAAGGATTGGATTTGGTTGTCTAAGATATTTTGATTAAAGGGGATTGCATGTTGAATGAAGTAGAGGAGTTTTCGGTTGAAAATTCATTCTAGGAGAAGATCTTGGAAGGGAAAAACTTCTTGAAGGCAGTGAAGAATTTTTGGAAAAGGAAATTGCACAGAGAATTGATTTGAGGAAAATCTGTTACTTTGTTTGAGTTTTTGGATTGGTTGATTGCTTGGGTTTATTGCATGATTGAAGGAAATTCAGGAGATCTTTGGAGGAGGCTTGCATCAGAAATTCATCTTTTATTGTAGCTTCGAATTCCAGGTTTTAATATGTGTTTTTCTGGTTCTTTTTTTGTTTAATACAGTATAAATTGTTTATGAATATGTTGTTGAAATCATTGTGAATTAGGATTTGTTATTTCAATCTAGATTTAAATTAATCTAAAATTTGGGGAAGATTGTTTAAATTTATTGCAGGTTTTAATTCAGTAAATGGGGAGATTGTTGAAACAATGTTTAATTTAAACCTTAGATTGTGTTTCAAACATTTAGGTTGTTGTATAAATTTTTTACCTATTAGAAAACAATCAGATCTATTCTTCAAAACAAACCCTCTATAAGAAACCTTCAATGGAAAAATCAAGCTTTGTTTAATTTTCCTTATTTTATATTATTTGCAAATTTGAAGGAATGGTTCAAAAGAAATTAATTTTAAACCTCTTGAATTTAGGAAGGTATTCTGGAAAAAATTAATTGATTTCTTGTTACTGGTTTTTTTAATTATTTTCTCAATTTTACCAGTAAATAAATGTCTGTGTAAATATATATATTTGTATATAATATATATATATATAAATATCTGATAAATATATATATATATATATACATAATATATAAATATGTATATTTATTTTATTGTTATAGATTTGTGTTATTTTTCATTTTAAGAAGAAAATGTCGTCTATACAACATGTCTATGAAATGAATTTCGAAGAAATTCATTGAAAGGTCTTAAGAAACTATTTTCATTTTACATCGGATTTTTTTTAAGCAAATGGAATTTTTTTTTATTCATTAAAAATGTGTTGGTTGTCTGTGGTTGGTGGGAATAGATGTACCCCACCACCCACTGTACCTTCACTTGGGAAGGACGCACTGGCCATGGGCAATGCACCCACCACTTGGGGGATGCACTGTCCATGGGGAGTGCGGCCTCCCCAAGATTTCCATCGGTCGTTGTACAATGTACAGTCGGTGATTGTGCATGTGTACCGGCATATGACAGTCGGCGGTTGTACCTTAGGTGTCAATGGTACCACCATCCGATGGGACCCGTCCGGTCCCTGTCACTAATTGTATTGTTTAAAGATTTCACTTTTTTCTTAATCTATTTTTTTATTTATAACTTTTATTTTTATATATAGTGTATTTTATTTAAATATGATGTATACTTTTTGTATATTAAATATTAAAATATAATATTTAATATAAAGGTAATTTTATACATATATTGGGAAAGTTAAATTTTTGACTGTGAACTTTTTACAAATTTAGATAATAATACAGTCTGGTAATTTTTAGTAAATCTGAGGTTTTATATTCAATGATTAATGTAGATTCAATTTTTTAAATACAGTCTTGATTGTTTAAATATAAAATATATGTCTTTAAATATATAAAGTGTGCTGCTTATATATTTAAGTATTCATATTTTAATATTCTATTTGACATGTAATTGCATACAAGGTTCTTTATCAACAATTTAAACCGATACGATTAATGTGCATAGTTATATAAGGTTGTGAAAAGTATGTATCTTAATAAAGGGATTTATTGTTTTATGAGTATTTGAGCTAACCCTGTTATCATGCCTTTGATTTTGTCAATGTTACCTATGGAATGAGTATGGATCTAGGAAATCCAAATATTAGATTTGAATTATGACTTGAATGCTTGTTGTAGCTATGTCATCAAGTTGCATTGTCGGATTTGGGATTTAGTGTTAGTCCAAAATTGTAAGTCTTCCAGAAGAACTTAGAGGATGAGGGTTGTGGATTTTTTATGTCAACCAATTGTTTTTCCCTTGGGTAGTGAATGGTGTTTTCTCAGCTATTACTTGGTTTCCACAAACAAGGATGTTTGTGTATCCTATGAAAGGAGTGGACTACGTGTCTTGTTACCTCCAAGATGTTTGGAGTGAGTTTCATTATTTGTTTCCTCCTAGAGTTGGAGTGGTTGTTTATTCCTATTTATATGCACTTGGGTTTCCCTTGGAGTATGGTTTTAATGTTGTGTTTTCCATTAGAAGAGTGGCTTCTATTAGGCGTCGAAGCCCAAAGAGGTAAACTGGGTAACCTTCAGAAGTGATTTAATCAAGAGATAACTAAATTAATGTACATAGATTATTAGGATGCCTTTCACACTAATCAAGATAATTTATCCTCACTCATAGACACAAGGGCTCGTTTAGACTTGGGATGAGTGAGAAGGCCTAAAATGGCATAGTCATCTATCTTGTCAATATGAGAGGTATTTGATGCCGCATGAGTGAGCATGAGGGCCGGGGTTTGGTTGAGGTCACCAGGATTACCAGAGCCTATGAAGAATGCCTAGAGGAGATCTCATGACTACTATGTGATGACACTCTATCTAGGACAACAATTTTTTATTGTTTTATGTGTATGGTTCTCTGAACATACTTGATCTATTTTATGTTTGGAAGTAATGAGACCTATGTTAGTGATGTGATAGTTGTACTTGTATTGTACATGTGTTTGGTTGAGTTAGTATGTGTCAGTATGAGTCTACCTTTGGTTAGAGGTAGTAGATTCTTTGTCTATGTTGCATTGTTACTATCTTCTAGCATGGGGAGTGGGCCTTTGGGTACCACTAGGTTGGGTGGAACATGCACCATACACCATTGGGTCCTCCGTGATCTTCAGCACTTGGTAGCGAGACATCCAGTTGGACAACTCGCGGATCTTGTTATTCATTTTTAGCACTGTTGTATTTCAAAATGTAATTAATTGGTTTTACCCCTCTTGTATTTATGAGGTGGATTTATGTAATTGTAACACTTATGTGTTTATGACTCATTCTGGAGATGAGTGTTGTAATCAGTTGTTCATGTAATGGATATATGTTATGGATGTTATCTTCTTATCTTGTTATTTATGTATGTGGAATTAATGTTTATTACTTGAGTTGTTTGATGCAATGAGATATAATGATGTATGTTAATGGGGATTTAAGTAATCTCGGTTACATGGCCTTAGGGGATGTTGTCAATTGTAGATGAACATGTATGTTCAATTCACTTTAAAAAAAATAAAAATTAGTATGCTTTTATTATGAATTGAAACTTCCTATAGGGTTGTGTGGCGAGGCACTACAAAGATTCAAGGTAGTTTTAGAAGAAATACTAGGTGCTTAGGAATTTTAAATTATTGGTAAAGTTTTTAAAATATGTGATTCATCATTGTTAGATGTTGTTGAAGCATTTTGAAGGGGAAAACTAATAAAATATCACTGTTATACTATTATTTTTTGTGTTTTCCTCCATCATCTACCAGTGTATGATTCCATGCAGGTGGTAGTGCATCTGTAATGTGTTTGAATTGACAAAGTTAGATTTTGGCATCACTTTAAAACTAATTTGAGTGTTTGATATTGATTTTCAAGATTTTGGTGGTTTGATTTCTCTAGGCGGTCTGAAAATAGGGGCTAAGGGTTTGATTGTCCAAATGAACTAAAAAGTCCATTCCACCTTTCTGTAGAAATTTTTTCTTGGTGGAATGGATCGGTCTTAAGTAGGAGTAGGTGTATAAGGTAAGGAATTGGTTTGGTGAATTTTTTTGCGAGTTCTCCTCGTTGCCCTAGTGAAAAACCAATTTTGGTGCCTGTTAAACAAGGCTAGAGTGAGTGAAAAGAGGACAGGGGTTTAGAAGTGGATAGAATCCCTTGAAAAATATGAGATCAGTTGAATTGGAGGGTGTTTAGAAGATCTAAGAGGTTGTAAGTGTTTAGAGAAGTGAATAAGTGAGAAACCCTAGGTGAAAGAGGGCGGAAACTAGTGAAAAAGAGTGATTTTGTGAAGGAAGTGTATGTAGATCTTTGGGGCAACACTATTTGAGGATTATAATCTAAAGCCTAATTGAAGTGATTATAATCTTGCAAGAGGTCAGGGCATAAGAGTTTCAATAATCCCTAATTCATTGCAAGGAAAGTGAGGGTTTTATGAAAAGGGGTCTAAATGAGTGAGAGGAGACCTGAAAGTTGAATAATTTGAGGTTTTCTTGGTTGTCTTTTGACTATTTGGAGGTTTCAAGTGTTGTTTGTGTGTTTGGAGAGGTTTCTCTTTGAAAAAGAGGCCTAATTATGGCCTAATTCAATGTTAAAAGCTAGATTTGGGACAATCACTCCAAAAGAGTTGCAAGTGAGTTTCAGATTTGTGAGAGCATACCATAATGGGTGCCTAGTTTGGAGCATAAACAAGGAAATGAATTGTTTGAAAATATTCCTCAGTAAAATGCAGTCTCATGGAATTCCATGATAAGAAAATGCAATTGGAAGTTGCTCCTAGACTTATTACTTATGCTATGTGAAGTAATTGCATCACTACTTATGTTGACTATTCAATAAAGAACCACCCATGCCTTGGCTGTTTTCTTTTCCTTTGCGGCTACACCTTAATTTTGTATGCTCACTATCTTTGGAGCTTGCCACGTGGTTGCCTCATGAAGCCTTTTGCTTTTGCTTCATTTGGATTTTTGACAGTCTCCGTTTGCATGTCGCGTGGCTCGTGCTGGCTGCTCTTCCAAGTCGGACCCACCTCATCCTTTACTTTCCACCTCGTTCTTCACTTTTGCTCAGAGCACACCATGTGGTTCCCTCTAGCGGCTTTCTGCTAGGCGTTCTTGCTGCTTTCTATCAAGCTTCGTCTGGATGACACGTGGCATTTCTTTTTCCTGCGTCGGTTACCTTGGAAATGCCGATGGATCTTTTGTGCTTCCTGTTGCCACGTGTCTTCTCCTATTGCTGCATGTTTTTCCGTTTCATATCGTAGCCTCGCTGGCGTGTTGTTGATCGATGGATGTTTATTGTGGCGGCTCGGATCATCTGGGTCAAGGATCACCGCGCGTGGTTTGCTCTTCCATGATGCATTTTTTAGGTGGTGGGATGGCCTATATATGGGGCCTATTTTTTCTTTTATTAGGTGGTTGATGAATTTTAAGAGATCTCTCAAGCACTGAGGATTAAGCCTTGTGTAATAGTTACTTTCAATTCAAAGACTTCGGACTGTGCCAAATAGATTCGGCCTTTCTATTTTCAATTGTTCGCTGGTACTATTGACCTGTGCTATTGTCTTTATTTTTGTATGAATGCCTATTCTTCAGTTTTTGTAACCTTTCATAGCTAATATAAATACAGATCATATTTCTTTGACTCTTCTATGTTAAAGCAAAGTTATGTTCGATTACATTATGCATATAGAAGGATGGTGTTGAATGACAAGTGCTTTTGAGAAAATTTATCTTAATTAATAGCAATTTAATGGTTCAGGCCTTTGCATTATGCACTGTGCTCTGGTAAAATTCATCTAAGACTTTGGTGCATCGCCTGTAGTGTAAGTTTTACATTCATGTTATTCTCCTTATCTTTTTCCTCAAACCACTAAGCGAACAGTCAGCTTTGATAAAATCCCAGAGGTCACTTAGCTAGTGCACTATGTCCCCAAATAGCTAAGTTTCCCATAAGACTTTTGCTACATGCAAAATTCTGCATCAACAGTTCTTTTTTTGGCATGTCTGGTGGGACCTTAACTAGCACATTCACCTGATTTTTATAAGTGTGTATAAGCCATTGGCCTGTAACTAGCTCACAATCTGCAAGATTCCCTGGCCAGCTTGTACCACCTTTAGTTTTCGTACATCCGAGAGTTCGCCGAAATAACCCTTCACCTCCTTCATCACCTCCTGCTCCATTATCACCTAATCCACCTGTGCCCATGGCTGCTAGAAATTATGAAGCTTGGGACTCCGATAGTCCGTTGGTAGCACTTGTACCTCCTCCAATATGGGCCCCCATCCTTGTTCCAACCTTAAAAGCTATTCCTAAATATTCAGGGGATCAATCAAAAACACCCACAAAGCATCTGCAAGATGTAGCCGACATATGTCTAGTACATGGCGTATCAAACGAGAATGTAGCCCTTAGATTGTTGGCCGCCTCATTTCGAGGAAAGGCGCTGAACTAGTACCGAACCATTCAAGCAGGCACTATAGCTACTTGGGACCAGCTCGAAACCCCTTTTTATGAACGTTTCTCCAATGCTAGCTATAGATCTTCATTGTACCATCAATTGGCCAACATAAAGTGAGCTCCTCATGAAGCTCTATCCGATTTTAATGCAAGATTTCACTCAACTTGGCAGAGAGTGCCTGTTGGTAGCCGACCACCTCCTGATCTAGCTTTTATGTTCTACCTGAAGTCGATAAATGTTGATATCTCTATGATGTTACAAGCTCTGGGTGGAGAAACTCTTTCTGATGCTTATGCTCTAGCTGTTACTGCAGAAAATAATTTGATCGCTGCAGGGAAATTGGTGCCAAGATCGATCATGCCATTGTTCCCTGAGTGCAATGCTCTAGAAGTTGAAGTCCCTTCCACCAGTGCATTTATGGCTCTACCCCAATCCATGTACGTCTATCCCGGGAATGCTCCAAGCACGGTCCCGATGGCGGCTCCTATAGTAGCTCTTGTGCCGAACCCCATGGCTGCTAAGATGAACAAAATGAGAGAACAGATGCGGGCTATAACTAATGAACTGACTACTTTGAAGCAACAACAATACAACTATCAAAAGTCGGAATATCAAAGATACCAAGGCGGAAAGCCTCCGTACCAATCAAATCAGTGGCAGGATAAGTCACGTGGGAATACCTCAGCTCAATCGAATAACCAGATGGTTCTGGTAACCTTGCCTATGTAGACTGTTCATCCTAGTTTAAATAAGGAGCTGATAGCAGGACAAAACAATTTGGCAGAAGATGTTAATTCATGGTGCTTTCCTTGCAATGATGTACATATGCCACAGAACTGCCCGCGAGGAAATTTGCAACAACAAATTGCAGATCAATGTAGCCAAAGCACTGCATCCATTTTCGATAACACACCATATGCCTCTCAAAAAATGAACAATTTTGTCCTTACAGCTCAAATGTAGGGGATTTCCATCCAACAAGAATCAAAAATTATTCCTGACTAGGCTCTCTTTTCTTGGATGGAGGGAGAAGAGTCAGCATTTCCAAATGACATCCCTATGGATAAAGTACCCCGAGTGCAATCAGATTACAACACACGTTCAAAGCGAAGGTTCACCGGAGAGTTCGCAAACTCACCTAAGCAAGCGTCAGTACCACCAGTGCTTGGTCCTGTAGCAGGCCCATTGCCCATCCCACCATAGTCTGAAGCGGCTATTCCTGGTTCTTCGAAGCCACTTCTTCTGAAGGCGATGACTCCTATAGTCATCCCTGCTACAGTTAAACAATCAGACACACCGGCCATCAAGCCCGTATCAACTACCAAACTAAAGGAGAAAACCACGCTACAATTCACCAATCCCGAGCGCAATTCAACGTAGTGGAACAACTAAAAAATTCATCTGCCAACGCTTCTCTGTGGGATGTCTTGGCTATTCCAGAGCACAAGGTGCTGCTACAAAAGGCGTTATCGGGTGAAGAAGATGCGGAGATTTCTTCTCAATCCCCTGAGGAGAAGGTATTCAAACCCGACCTGGACAAAGTGCTAACAATTCCACATGAAGAAAAGCTAGAATCCGAAAAGGAAGGTAAGCCTAAGCCTAGGCCTTTCTTTCTAACACTGATTATTGGCAAGAAATTACTACACAACTGTATGATTGACTCTGGTGCTAGCACTACTGTCATGCCAAAGCAAGTCACTGATGCTTTGGGACTAAAGTATTTCCACTAAGTAAAGGAGTCATGCAGCTTGATGGAAACAAGGTTGATACTATTGGGATAATCAAGGGACTACCTATGACTCTGTTTTCCTGCCCTAGTATCACTGTAAATCAGGATACTGTATTTATTGATATCCCTCCTTTATTCGAGATCTGTTTATCCCAAGAGTTCACTGCAAACATAGGAGGATATATGGCTTTAGACTAGTCCCACTTGATTTTGAAGATGAAGCTATTGTCAAAAACCCTGCATAACGCACATGTTGTTGTTAAATTTTGAAGCAGCACACACTTCAATTTCTCAAGAAGAAAGGTACAATGTGGAGTTCCTTGACAGAGAGGAGGCTACTAGTTCCCAGACAAATGATGAAGAGAAGTTGTTGGAAGAATTTATTGATACAGACCCTTTCAGAAACTATCATGCAACTGGCCTTGGAACCTATGTAATACATGAAGAGGGGTAAATCATGCCCAAGGTTACTAAGGAACCTGAGGGTGAAGAGTCTCTCAAGATATGGATGTTATATTTTGATGGAGCCCAATGTAAAGTTGGAGCCGGACCGGGAATTTTTTTGATATCCCCAACTGACGAAAAGATGTTGAGGTCTTACCGCTTCCAGTTTGCATGTTCCAACAATGAAGCTGAATATGAAGGTCTCGTCCATGGTTTAAGCCTTGCAGAGCAAATGGGTGCAAAGCAAATAAGTGTCTTCGAAGATTCTGGCTGGTAGTTCATCAGGTCCGTAGAACTTTGGCTGCAAAGAATATCCGCATGCAATCTTACCGACATAGAGTTTGGGATCTGATCGACAGCTTTGAGGCATTCAACATACAGGCAATTCTGAGAGAAATAAATGTCGAAGCCGACAAGATGGTAGCTATTGGAGCTCAGTTCGAGCCAGCGTCGGACCTGTTAAAAAATAAACATGTTGTGAAGGTAATTATAAGACCCGATGTCCCAGATAACAATCAATATTGGCAAGTATTTAATAGCGATGCTCATATTGCATCATTCCTCTAGTCATCCAGAGAGTTCATTGATCAGCTGCAGCCGAAGATCGCCAAGGCTTACAGAGATCAAATTATTCAGCCGAAATCTAACAAGCTTCTGAGGGGTCTAGTCACTCTGGAAAGTCTTTTCGATTTTGATGATGCAACAAGAGATAAAAGGAAGCTCGTGGCTGACAAAGGTGATTATACTGATTTGCATGTCAGAGGATAGGAAGCTCAAAGTTGGAAAGGAAGTGTCACAAAAGAATAAGGATAGACTAAGACATTTCTGCAAAGTATATCCAAGTGTAGTTGTCTAGTCATATGATGATTTAAAAGGATATGATCTTGGGATCATTGAGCATACTATTGAGCTGACGGAGGGGGAAAAGCCAATCTATCAAAAGTAGAGACCTGTGAACCCGAAAATAGAGTCCCTAATGTCACAGGAGCTGAATAAATTGATCGCATCCCGGATAGTGTTTCCGATCAAACACAACACTTGGGTGTCTAACTTGGTGCCAGTGCGGAAGAAAAATGGAGATATACGCTTGTACGTAGACTTTCACGACCTAAATAGGGCGTCCTTAAAGGATCACTACCCCCTACCTTCAATCGAGGTAATTCTTCAGACTGTAGCTGGTTCTGAAATGTTTTCGATGCTGGATGGTTTTTCAGGCTATAACTAGATACGAGTAAAGGAAGAAGACCAATACAAAACGGCGTTCACCACAAAGTGGGGAACGTATGCTTATGCCAAAATGTCTTTTGGGCTCTTAAACATCGGAGCCACATTTCAACGAGCTATGGACATTGCTTTTAAAGATTTGGTCCACAAGATAATACTCATCTACTTGGATGACCTAACCGTATTCTCAAAATTTGTTGATGATCATTTTGATCATTTGGAGCTTGTTTTCCAAAAATGCTAGGAATTTGGAATCTCCCTGAATCCGAAGAAGTGTGTGTTCGGAGTTCCCCAAGGAAAACTATTAGGATATGTTGTCTCTAAGGAGGGCATTGTTATTGATCCAGAAAGAGTCGATGCGATCCAAGAGCTCCCGTTGCCTGTCAACAAAAAAGGTGTGCAGTCTTTTCTGGGAAAGGTTAATTTTATTAGCCATTTTATTGTAGAATTTGCAAGCATTGTTCATCCAATTACTTTAATGCTTAAGAAGGACCAATTTTTCAAATGGATGACGGAAGCTAGAAGAGCTTTCAAACTTGTAAAAGAGGTTATTTCTTCTGCTCCTGTGCTGGTTAATCCGGACCTGTCAAATGATTTTATCATGTATGTTTTTGGTGGTGGTAATAGTATTGATATAGTGCTTATGCAGAAAGATGATAAAGATGCAAGGGAGTCCCCTGTTGCCTTTTATTCCTGAACTTTAAAAGAATACGAAGTAAAGTATAACTTTGTAGAGAAACAAACCTTTGCCATTGTTAAAGGGCTTAAGAAGTTCTGGCATTTGATATCATATAATAAGGTGATTATATGTGTTCCGCATCCAAGTGTGCGAGAATATATCATGGAAGGGGAAATCACGAAAAAGAGAGCTAACTAGATCACCAAGATCCTAGAATATGACATTGAGGTCAGACCTATCAAGACTATCAAGGGGAAAGGACTATGTGAGTATATCACCGAAAACATTGAAACAGTGGCAGAATGTGACTCTCTGGAACCTGTGTTAATAAACGAAGAGAATCCCCAGAGTAACTGGCTTGATGACAAGATAAATTTTATGCAGACAGGAAAGTATCCAATAGACCTCCCATCTTTTAAAAGGATTTTCTATCACCTACAGAATGGCAATTTTGTCTTTTTGGAGGGTGTCTTGTTTAAAAGAAATTTCAACGGCATCCTGCTGAGATGTGTCAATGAGGAGCAGGCTCGGAGGATATTAGATCAATATCATAACAGCCCTGTCGGAGGACATTTTTTTGCAAGAACCATAGCAATTAAAATCATATGTGCCGGTTATTATTGGCCAACACTTTTTAATGATGCATTTTCCTTAATTAGGTCTTGCAAAGAATGTCAGTTCTATGTTGGAAGGAGACATAATGCTACTATGCCTTTAAGGCCCATAGTGATAGAGGAACCTTTTGCTCAATAGGGTTTGGACTTCATCGGGATGATCAACCCTCTTTCTTCAATAGGACATAAATGGATATTAACAGCAACTGAGTACTTTACCAGGTGGACAGAAGTAGTGCCATTGAAAAGTGCAACTGAATCAAAGATTGTTAATTTCCTAGAAGAACAGGTAGCCAGATTCGGCCTGCCTAAGACAATTATCTCTGACAATGCCAAAGCTTTTCTCGGCTCAAAAATGAGTCAGTTTGCTCTAAAATACAGGGTGTTCTTGAAGACCTCCTCTAACTATTACCCCTAGGGAAATGGTCTCGTGGAGTCCACTAATAAGAACCTCATCCGGTTGATCAAACGGATAGGCTCGGAACATCAAAAAGAATGGCATAGGAACCTCCAGACAACACTCTGGGTAGATTGAATTACATCCAAGCAGGTATTAAAAACATCTCCTTACAAGATGGTGTATGGAAAGGAGGCATTGCTGCCTATTGCCACAAAGATTCCCGCCCTACAATTGCTCAAGTCTCTA
Organism: Sequoiadendron giganteum; assembly: GCA_007115665.2. Lineage (NCBI taxonomy): Eukaryota > Viridiplantae > Streptophyta > Pinopsida > Cupressales > Cupressaceae > Sequoiadendron > Sequoiadendron giganteum. The sequence goes on along the minus strand of CM021110.1, from coordinate 163,419,633 downwards.
GAAGTTGAACAAAATGGAGTGATGGAAGTAAGGTTTTCTGAGTTGCTTGAGGTGCAGGAGAAAAGAGAACATGCCCTGAAAGCAATGAATAGTCGCCAACAAGTAGTGAAGAAATGGTTCGACAAAAGGGCTTCAGATCAAGGACTGCAATGCGGAGATTTGGTTCTCAAATTCAATGAACGCGGAACAAAACCCAGACAACATAGCAAATTCGACAACCTCTAGGAAGGGCCATTCAAGATCTACCAGTGCAAATAGTTTAACTCTTTTGAGGTAGAAGATATGGAAGGCAATGCTCTAAGTATTTCAGTTAATGGAATACATCTTAAAAGGTTGTATTAATTTTGTATATGTGTTAATTTTGTACATTTGTATATATGTAACTACTCTTTGTCGCTTTAAGTTTTAGGTCTTCTCGGCACAAGTTTGAAATAATGCAGCAATGGTGTAAGCAATTGAAAAAAAGTTATAAATGAACCAAGTGTTAACAAAAGAAGCATAGTGGATTATATTCATTAAGGTCGAAAATTTATAATATAGTGGGGCTGGAAGGCCTTATGTTAACATTTACATATGCCCGCTAAGGCACGGGACTTGTAAGCAGAAGGAAGCAAAATTTGTAACCATCTTTGTCTTCAGGACATTAGTGAGAAGGACCGGTGATCTTAACAGCAGGTAGCTCGGGCTCTGGAAATACCATTCTCTCAAAATTTTCGTACCACTGAAAACTGGAAAATGGCTCAAGATAATGAATGCGCATCAGGAAATGGAAACCTTCGCAGACTCTGGCACAATACTCTTCATGGGTTTCTAGCTCGAAGCTGAATAGAAAGGGCCTGGTTGGGACGATGTCTCCACGCAACTGCTGTAGCTGAATGTTTTGAACTGAAGGAATCCCTCGACTCAATTGGACTGCACGCACAATCTGCTCCAAACCTCCGAGGTAACATGCAGGGAAGACCAGCTTCGTCAGTTTTATAATTTTATGCTTGCTGACATTGATGTCCAGCAGCGGGGTGATGAAATGGGAGCAGACGCTGGTGTTAACTCAATATTGCTCTTTGTAACACACGCAGTCCTTACCGAGGATCCATTTTATGGCTTTCACGTATAATAGGTTTTTTGCACCTATTATACGCTTCAAGCGTCTACAAGTAATCTTGCCAAGGAAAGCAGCCTAGGTCTTTCTGCAGGTGAGCCTCATTGGTTTTTCCATGATTTATGCTTTTCTAGCTAAGAGATTAAAAATACTGTCCAACAAGAGGTTGCTAAACTAAAAGGCTAGTCGATATTGTGATTCGCAATATTGAACAAGGGGCTAATTTATAGACTAGCTAAGTTGTGCTTGCTGAAGAAATCATAATTAACGATTATACCAAGTGGGTTGCTTCACCTTGGTTTTCCACGTCGCAGCGTGCGAGGTGATGGAGAGGTGCAAGCTCAAATTGCAACTTTCTCCTCTAAGCTACCACATCATTCATCGATCAGCTAGTTGTCAGTAATACGAAGTGCCGCTGGCTCATCCAAATCGGATGAAATTATTGAGAAAAGCTTTGTTGGGCAATGCGCCCTGTACGAGCATTAACGTTAATCAATACAAATAGCTTGCAGAGAAATGCTCGCAAGGTTTGTCTGGGTTCATTTTTCAAGACAAGGATCCGCTTCCATCACATGCGAAAGATTATCTTTTAATTTTTGAGCAGTTCAACTGGTTGGCAATCTTTTCACACGAGCAAAGCTGATAATGCATAGTAACAACTTGGCGTAAGCAGCTGGCACGTACCTTTTTTGGATGCCATTCCCGAGAAAGTGGAAAAGGCAAGTTATGACATGCAGGGAAACATATTTATTGCAAAATTTTCCAAAGAATTAAACAATTAAGGCATTCACAAGAAGAGAGAAGCTTTTAGAGAAGCTAAGTCATTTTGCCAAAGGTTCACACAAAAACCTTTGTGGAGACAAAAATAGCCAAAATTGCAAAAATCCTACACAGACTTCAGCTCAAATGGCTCTAAGTGAGCAGATAAAGAGTGCACCCCGCATGTAACTTTACGATGCAGAGTCTTATGCCACTCCAGGCATACCTACGAAGCCTAACTGGCCTTTCACTCACCCAATGAACTAGAGGTTGTTGAGCACGGTTCCTCACAAAGACCAGGTAGTGGTTTTGGAGGATTGGGACAATGTCTTTGACCCTGAGATGTCTACCAATCCTAAGAGCCTTCGGGAAACTGCATGTGAAAGAATGAAGCATACAACAGACCAATTTTCCAAATGGCTATGGTATTGTGGGCTTGCACAGTACATGGTTCCTTTGGTGCACCCTTGCCCAGAGATTGTAGTAGCATGCACGACACAGTTCGACCTAAGCACTAGATTATCAATGACAAAGATTTCTGGGTAGTCATTAGCCCCATGGCTATTCAAGATATGTTGTGTGTCCCATTTCCTTTGGGTAAGGAGGTTGAAGATTTTGACATGGAAAGAATGCAACAAAAGTGGGGAGAGTTCCAATTAGGGCCACAATTTTATCGCTCCGAGCTTCAACATCCGAGCAGTTCAGCCTTGCCTAAATTCTCTTTCAGTTTGAAAGCTCTGAAAGGTGCAGTACAATCTACCATTTTTATGCTAGTAATGGTGTGCAGTTTGGACTCTAACACGGAGGTCCATCAGTTTCAAATGTCCCTCTGCTTTATGTTAAGAAAAAATCGTGAGGGCCCACTTTTTGATTTTGCAAAGATTATTAGCGATGGCATTCGACTGCAGTTAAAGGAATTTGGGGTCGGCTCTAGGTTTAGGTATTCGTCTCTCCTGGCCTATTTAATTTTGCACCAAAATCTGGATTACTTTTCAACATCTTTGCTCTTGTCTATTTTTTATGAGAATGGCTTGAGGAAGCCAGTTTCAACATGGACTCCTGTCATGTCAAAAACCTTTGATTATTATGCGTTCTCGGATGCGTTCATAGCCCCAACTATGAGGGCTTTGGGTAAAGCTGGTATAAATATGACCGAATGCATTTCACCCCACCATAGGTTTTGGCTTGGGAAGTTAGTACCACCCTGTGACTGGTTCTTCGACATGGATTTCACTATGCTCCGTTTGCCGGGTTTCGTCCGAGAGCCTTTCCGACTTCCCCATTTCCTCTCCGACAGAGTGCTGGCCCTGGAGGCAATGAGACAACTATGTACCCTTGATGATGATTATTGGGGGGGAAAGCACCTAACATCCTATTTACTGTTGCCAATCATGTTTGGTTCATGTCATTGGCAAAGAAGAGGACCCCACAGCTTGATACCTCAGTGACTCTACTTTCAAAATTGGGTCATCTCGGGCTGGTACTAATAGATGATTCCTGGAATTACAACCCTGACAATAATTTGTTGGACATTGGCATGAAGATCGCGCACTCACCTCAGCCATTCTAGGACCACTGAAGGAATCCCGAGGAAGGAAACCTAAGTAGATATGTAAGCCTCAAATATTTGCCTACAGTGGATGGTCGACCACCCTGGCTGAATTTTTATCACATCATGGGGAGGGTCAACCCAAAGCTCGTGATCAGACCCCCTTTGGTCACTCAATTAAAGATGCTCAATTGGGAACCTGACAAGATGCAAGCTTTCTAGATATACCGGTCGGAGATTCTGGCACCTAACAAGTTATACAACAAAGTCGCCCTTAATTAGAAATTTGATGATATTTGGGAAAATGAGCATCCGGATGTTGAGTATTCTCCGAACCGTTCAACATTTGTGCAGCAATATAGAAGAGAGGAGGCTACTACGGAATCTGGGGAGGAAGTAACACAGTTTTCACTCGCCATCGTCGATAATCCAGTACTTGAAAGGAATACTGGTAAATAGCCTGTGCAGGAGGAAGAGTCGTACTCGCTGGCATCTATGTCAGCCACCTCCTCCAAGCCAAAATGAAAGCAAATGAAGACCACTAGTAGTAAGAGTCGGGTCATTCTTGACCTCGATGATGTCTCGAGGGAGAAGCGACAATGTACCAAAAAGGCTCGTGTAGAGGAGGAACAACCAGCAACGAAAGCGGTCGAGGCATCTACGGCTCCACCAGAACATCAGGTAAAATTTCCTCCCTCTCCTCTCTCCTCTATGTCTTTGGTCTCACCATAGTCTGCCCCTGCCATCTCATCCGCACAAGTCATCTCCACTCCTGGATTTGCCGATCATTCTGGTCTTGCTCCTCCCGTTTTCCCTCCTATGTCCTCCGCTTTTACTACTTTGCTCGGATTGCAATTTGGTGTCAAGACCGGGTTCGTGGGTCAACAATTTTTATCCCTAAGGCCTAGCCCTGCAGTTGGTGTGTCTCCAGTTTTTCCCTACTCCATCACTTCATTTTCATCCCATCCGAGTGGCCAATTCATCCCGCCTTTCTCCCCGGCTATTATAATGTGACCCAGCAAAACCTTTGATGCATCAGCTACACTATCTTTCCCGCTGGTTGTCCCTCAGGAGTATCCTTTTGCCGATGGACTGGGTATCTCGGCCCAGGAATATTTCTTGCAAGTTGATGCAAATAAAAATGCTCGCACCAACCGGATTAGCAAGCGAAGAACGAAGGACGCAACCAAGCAGGCGGAGCCCAATTTGCAAACTATTTTCAATGAAACCCAAAACTCCTTGATATTCGCGAAGATCACTCTTAATGTGATCAAGGCAGTAAATGAAATGTAGCCTAGTGACTATTCTGTGAATGTTGTTGGGTTGGACTTACGGCAGGCCCACTCGCAAGATAAAGTTGAGCTGATGGAGGAGACCCAAAAAATAGTGACTACTGATTTTCTCAAGCTCAATCGTTAAGAGAAGAAGGATGATCAGATTATGGAGCTGAAAAGGAAAGTCGACATCTGGGTAAACAAATTCAAATCCCAAGAGAATGAAATAGGTCGGTTGGAGAAGGAGAGGGTTTCCTTCGAAAGTAAAATCAAGGAGTTGTAGAATTTGGGTGAGGAGGTCGTTTCGACTCTTGAAAATCAAGTTGAGCTGCTCCAGGCAAATGAAAAATATCTCCAAGCTAAGTCTAACCTACTAATTGAAGGCATGAGAGAGCTCCGGCAGAATACAACTGCCAAGATAACTGAAGTGAACGCCAGCCTGGAGTTGGAGGTTCAAAAGGCTAAGCAGGCCGAATCAGCCTTGGTGGAGAAGGAAAAGGAGGCTCTTGCCCTAAAGGAACAAATGTCTGCATTGGATAAAAGCTTGGCGGAGGCAGTGGCAGGTTTAAGCAGCAAAGAGGTAGAATTGGCTGCCCTAAGAACCCAACCCCTTGTGCCTCAGATGAGCTCCTTAGAAATTTCCAAAGGGCTGCACGCATCATACTAGGATAAGGTAAAAGATTTATGCCTTACCCTGTAGCCCACTTTAAAGTTTATGGCGCAAGCGATTAGCCTCTGTGAAATGATGAGTGAATTGATACAACAAGTTCAGGAGTTAACTTATGACAAGGTTCCCGAGGCTAGGATATTATTGGGTAAGTTGTATACCGCTTCAGATGAAGCATTGAGTAGCGTGGGTATCAACGACTGAATGACGGCAGGTTTGGGCACATGTAGCCTCATCTCCATGCATGAGGTTGTTCAGCAGGTGGCAGATTGCAGAGCTTAGTTGAACCAGGTCACAAGTGACATGTGGGCAAAGTTTTCCCGTTTGACTCAAAGAGGCCTCCCCTCGCCTTTCATTACGGACCAGGCAATTGCTGGAGTGGAGCACATTGTTCAAATGATTGAAGAGAAGAAGCAGGACCTTTCCGTCTTCCACACCTTTGATCAATCCCCAACTACTGATGAGATCGAAGCGATCATACATCAACTGGCATAGCTTTTCTTCCAATTGGAATTGGAAACAAAAGTATCAGGCAGATTTCCCTTCAAAGCAATCATCGATCTTAGACTGGCTCATGAGCACCTGCGAACTCTCTCTGCACCAACAGATGAAGTATGGACCAATCTGTAGGCCGCCCTTGCAAGGTTGTGAGCATTATGTTGCAGAGCCAAAGGTTTTTGGGGTTCTCCTTTTCGCAAAGCAAAAAGCCCCTATGAGTCACCAGACTGTTCAATAAAAAACCGCCCATGCCTTGGCCGTTTTCTTTTCCTTTGCGTCTATGCCTTAATTTTGTATGCTCACTATCTTCGGAGCTCACCACATGGCTGCCTCATGAAGCCTTTTGCTTTGGCTTCGTTTGGTTTTTTGACAGTCTCCGTTTGCATGTTGCATGGCTCGTGTTGGCTGCTCTTTCGAGTCGGACGCACCTCGTCCTTTGCTTTCCGCCTCGTTCTTTGCTTTTGCTCGGAGCACGCCACGTGGTTCCCTCTCATGGATTTCTACTAGGCGTTCTTGCTGCTTTCTATCGAGTTTCATCTGGATGACATGTGGCATTTCTTTTTCCTGTGCTGGTTACCTTGGAAATGCCGATGGATCTTTTGTGCTTCCCGCCGCCGCGTGTCTTCTCCTGTTGCTGCATATTTTTTCGTTTCGTATCGTGGCCTCGCTGGCATGTTGCTGATCGATGGATGTTTACTGTGGCGGCTCGGATCATCTGGGCCGAGGATCGCCGCGCGTGGTCTGCTCTTCCATGATGCATTTTTCAAGCGATGGGATGGCCTATATATGGGGCCTGGTTTTTCTTTTATTAGGTGGTTGATGAATTTTAAGAGATCTCTCAAGCATGAGGATTAAGATTTATGTAATAGTTACTTTCAATTCAAAGACTTCGAACTGTGCCAAATAGATTCGGCCTTTCTGTTTTCAATTGTTCGGTGGTACTATTGACCTGTGCTATTGTCTTTATTTTTGTATGAATGCCTGTTCTTGAGTTTTTGTAACCTTTCATAACTAATATAAATACAAATCATGTTTCTTCGACTCTTCTGTATTAAAGCAAAGTTATGTTCGATTACATTATGCATATAGAAGAATGGTGTTGAATGACAAGTGCTTTTGAAAATTTTTATCTTAATTAATAGCAATTTAATGGTTCAGGCCTTTGCATTATGCACTGTGCTCTGGTAAAATTCGTCTAAGACTTTGGCGCATCACCTGTAGTGTAAGCTTTACATTCATGTTATTCTCCTTATCTTTTTCCTCAAACCACTAAGCGAAGAGTTGGCTTCGATAAAATCCTGGAGGTCACTTAGCTAGCGTACTATGTCCCCCAATAGCTAAGTTTTCCATAAGACTGCTGCCACATGCAAAATTCTGCGTCAACATTGACTTTCTAAACAATTATATTGTAGTTGAAATTTTGTCATCTATCAACATCTAGTTATTAGTTATGGAATGTGAAGTAATGCTTTGAGTTTGAATAATGTGCAATGCAACATAATCAATGATATGAATATAAACTGCACAAATCTATTAATTACAATTCATTAGTTAAACTCTTTGTTCTATTACCTACATGAAGGTTTGACTAAATCCACTAGCACTAGGAGGTGTTCCCTCAAAACCTCCAATATTAGCCTATTCAACATCCAAAATCACATATTAAAATACCATTCATAAAACAATGCTATTAACATGTAATAAATTTATAATTGTTTACTAGTTACATACCCCACCGATAGGTGTACTACAAAAATAAGTAGGTGTAGGGCTGGTGTATCCATTACCAACACTGTGACCCTGCAAGTTTATTAAAATCATAAAACTAAATTAGTTAATCTTGCATTTCAAAATCAAAATTTAATAAAGTAAATTCAATGAACATGCTAACTTTTATCTAACTATCAATGTCATATGTGTCATGAAAAATGTTAGTTGCCCTCTCCATCTCCATAGCTATAGATGGATCTTGCGCAACAGCCTCCTGAATGTCGATGGAGCCATATGAAAAAGTCACCCCACAAGATTGACACACATGGGATTGAAGCCCACCTGTCGAAGAATTACCTTGATGACATTGTACAAGAGGGCTGACATGTTGGATGACATTCTATGTCAAAGAGTTGATGTCCTACAAAGTCTCTACGTTGGCACTCTCCTTCATGACGGAAGGGATGACGATGTTCTCATGAGGCAGCCTAGCGAGAGGTCATCTTGCTTGTCGCCTATGATCTAGATGTTTAGCGGGTCTATCTTGTGTCGACCCCCCACCTCTCTCCTAGAAGTCCCTCATATCAAAATAATTTGAGATTTTGTTCAAGATGAACTCAGCGTAAATTTTTTTGAGGAAATACTGCGAGACTTCACAATTGTTGCATGGTGGGTCATCAAAAACCATGTACCACCTATTCCAAAAATATTTCATAATCTCTTGGTGGTGGCACCAATTAATAAGAAACCTCTTCGCATTGAGGGAGAGATTTACATTTGACCATGTGTTAGTGAATAATGCACACAAATCTAATTTTGTAATTTTAAAATCTTTTACTTCTTTATATGACAATTTATATTGGTAAAAAGCCCTAGCCGCCTGCCTCCTATCCTACCAACTAGATAATTGTTTGTTTATTGAATCTACATTTTTTAACATATCTTGCAGTGAAGTTGCGAGGGTCATTCTTTTCGTAGTTGAACTGTTTGGATTGTTCAACCTCCCAATTAAATCCTTAATTTTCTTTTATTGTTCTCAATTTCACCCATTAAATTTTGTTGAGTGCCAAGAGGGTACTGAGGGATTGGTGGAGGAGGTTATTGTTGTGGTTGAGGATTTTTTTTCTGAATATTTTGTTCTTGTTGTGGATTTTGAGGAGGGTTTCTAGGTTGATTAACATCTTTTACAATTTCAAAAAATAAATATCAAATACAACCTAAAACTAACAAATTCAAAACAAAAAAATATTTGCCTCTTTGACCTCCTCGTTGACATGGAGGCATCTTGGTGATGAATCAACAACCGTTGATGAATATTTTTGGACAAAATCTCCTCCTAGAAATCAAGCGCGGAATTCTGGGGTTTTTGGCCGCGGGCAACAAAAAAAATAGTCACAAATGAAAAGGAACTTCAACTCTTTTTTTTTCTTTTAACATGCAATAATGCGAGCACGTTATAAGTTTTCAATTTTTTTTTAAAAAGTGGCCACAAAATTGCTACCCATCTTCATGCACCCGCCTATCAGAATATCATCAAAAAATTATTTAATCATCAAAATTTTCAAAAAATTCATAAATCATTGAAAATTCAAAAATTATCTGATTTATCTCCCGAGGGGGCATACATCAATTATCACTAAAAAATCAACATCTGGGGAATGTCAATTTTTTTATCATCACAGTCTGACAAATTTTTTTTTGAAGCAATGCGTCTACTCACATCACTTCAAAGAGGGGCAAAATGTATACACATAAAAATGGTCTGGAGCATAAATTAATTAAATACTAGTTATTTAATTAATGAATCTTAATTCCTCTACTTATATAAATAAATTGATAAACTTATTTGTATAGTTCACTACTTTAATTCTTCTATTCCAAAAAATCATCTTTCCTCTTGAATTAATTAAATACACAAATTTAAATAATTTGTTATTTGATTATTTCCCCTCTTCATTAAATTTGAATTTTTAATTCAAATTTGTCACATTTCTCCATAATTTCTTAACTTCCTCCAAATCACCTTCCACATCATCACATGTCACATGATTTCATTTATTTCTAATTTTCAAATTAGAAATATTCATCTAACCTCCTTGGAGACACATGGCTCATCTTTCTAATTGATGCTCTTTGACACATGGATGTTTTGCCCTTCCAAATAGAGCAGCCTCCATGAATTCCTCCAACCTCTTTGTGCTCCACCATTGATCTCTCAGGATCATGATCTTGACCGTCCATCTCTGCCACCTCACTCAAGGCTTGGAAAAATCTATAAATAGGAGATCATTCTACAACTTTTCGACAATGATTTGATCATAAACTTATGTTGGAGGAATTCTCTTAGCAATTGAGAGCAATCGAGATAATTTTTAGAGTTGCATGTCATTTAAAATTGTTATCATGGAAATTTTACTTTGTAGCATTTTAGTGTTGCATTAGTTTTCATCATAGAACTGCATTTAGATTTACATTACATCAATAACAATAATCTTAGCATCATTTGCATAACAACAATCTCATATTTCATTTAGTTTTCATATCAAAAATACCAAAAATATGTTAATGTAGGCATGTAGCTTTGCATTTCACAAATCTTCTCGTCTCTTAGGTTGTCATTTTGTGAATTCATGTGCAACATACAAATATGAGAGCATGAATTTGAAGGTCCTTAAGATTAGAGAGCAATGAGACGATTTGAGAGGATAGTCATAACAGTTTAGTTTGTTATTTCAATTCCTTTTATGTAAGACATCTTCATTGATGTGTGTTGGATTTACTCCACTATTTCCTCCATATTAATTACCACACACTACCAATCAAGAAGTATTAGATAAGTGGAAAGAAATCAAAGGTCAACTAGAAAAGCAATAAAGTAAAAGTGTAGATTGTATAGAGTCGAATTAGGATGGAGAAGTAAAATCTCTAATCATAGACAACACAAACCTACATATTTGGTCTTTGACAAAACAGAAATTAAGCACAAGATCCAACTCAATTCACTAACAAAGAGATCACATAATCAAAGATAGATAGAAACACTAAACTCAAATTCTCATAAAAATAACTACATTCTTTATTTGTGGTCTCTAAAATTTTTATGCTGGTGGATTTGTGATCTAAACCTCCTTGATTTTTCGTCTTCTTATTTTTTATGACGACTATTATTATTTGAAAATCTTTATGTAATATTTTTTTGACTTTTTAAATAAATTTTATCTTTTTTATCTAAAAATAATAAACTGAATACTCTTATTTTAAATAACAAACACAATTATTTTTTTGTCATTTCCAATTGTTATAAATTACCCTAAACTAATTTATATTAATTAATCACATTTAGTTAACCCAAATTAACCGTAGATAAAGTTTATTTACATGCATGACAAAAGTTCTTTCCTTTTTAATTGAATATTTATAAAGACATGTATAGGAAATCGCTTTCCATCTCTTTCTTATGGAGTCAATAAATTTATAAAGTTAAAATACAGTGAGTGTAGGAAAGTGAAAGCAGTTAGATTTTTTTGTTGAGTTCCCAAAGACATTGTACAAGTATCTTCATATTACACCGCAAATGCAAAAGAACAAAATTGTTACATAACATCCTTAAATATTAAATATTTAAGAGCAACAACTATCTATCAAATTGTTAAAAAATATATTTTAAAAAATGTCATTTTAAGTTGAGAGCGGTTGATTAGCAATAAGGAATAGAGGGGACATTTAAAGTCTTCCCTTATTATTAATTTACTGTTTAGTTATTGGAAAGTTGAAAACTCAAATCATTGACAAATTCAATAATAACAAGAGTAGGTTGAAAGTGAATAGGAAAACGTAAAATCGTATATAAAATATTATGAAGGAAAGCTTTCAAGGATGGAGTGATGACGAACTATGTGATCACAATTTCCTCTCTTTTCACATATTTATGTAATGGTGAGATTTGTATTGTCATGTCTTAGTTTTTTTAATGTTTATTTTGAAGAATTATTTTGATATATATGTATTTAGTGATAAATGATATGATTTTATATGGAATTGGGTCTATTTTCTCAACACTTTATTTATTAATACATAAATATTTTTACATACTTAGCCCGACTCTATTTATTTATACTATTATACATTTGCCTTATCTATCCATTTATTACACTTAAATATGACCATTAACCCATTCTAGTACATGTTTGTGGTCATTAGTGCAACCTTATGGTTGCAAACTTGATCTCTTCCATTTCAAAAAAATAAATTTCAAATTTGGTCAACTTCCCCATATGCCTTTCAACCTTGAGCCAACAAAACAGATATTTGACACAATTTGATGATACAAAATAGTAAATAAGGGCATTAAATGCATTCGTTATCATTATAAGGAAATCATCTTATAAACAATTGTAGAGAGCAATCAATAGTGACACATTATAATTTGGTGCATTAAAAAGAATGAAAAATATATGTGCTTAGGAAATTTCTTGTTTTTATCATTATTAAATTTTTGGAGGTTGATCTAGGAAGACTTGCCTCCCTTAATCAATTGGTAACCCTTGTGTTATTTATTAAAACCACCAAGTCCCTAGATATCAAGAGGTACAAAACCAACATCTATCTAGCAAAATTATTGGACAAAATTCTATTGATTTCCAAGACAAGTCCAAGTTCATAGGAAAAGTTTGTGAAAATGACTTTTTCCAAATCCATAAAATTGTCAAATATGGTAGAATATAGATCTAATACAGACTTTAAGGCATTGCACTACGAAAGAGACACTATTTCTAAATGAAACATCAAAACAAATAATAGAATCCCATCAATTTGGCACTCATTCTTCTATCATTACTCTAAGCACATGTATCCTCTTATTTACTTTCCTAAAATAGTAGGCACTTTCATCACTTTGCCAACTCCATACTAGAAATAATTAACCATTGGGCTTATTGTGCTTATTTGATTGAATTTATTTAATTAGAAAAATTTCAACTTTAAGGAAAGTTATTTTTCCTTTATATCATGGTGAAGATTTTTATCCTACACAACTCAACCTTCATTTTAGGTTTCACATTACATTAGGGTTTTCAAATTTTCTTCTATAATATTACATTCCATTTTTAGATTTGGACTTCTTTTTACGCTTTTATACTTCAATGACATATATTCTCTATTAGAGTTTACATGCTTTATTGTGATATTTTTACTACACATCCTTAGCTATTCCATTAGAGTTTCACCTTTAAGTTTGGTATACCATTCATGTTTGTAATTTTTCTATCTATAAGTTTTTGTTTGATCATTATCCTTTTATCTTTCATTCAAGAAGAAGTTCACATTTAAACCTAATATGACTACTAACTCCAATGACAATGATATCAATAATAGTGGTCATATCATGATAAACTTTGATAACCATGAAAATTATGACCATGACACACATGTGGTTAAACAACATGTTCCACTTACATGCCAAATTTTAATAACAAAAATACTAATCACATCATTAATTGACTAGTATTTTCTAAACATATTACTTGACTACCATGAATATTTTTCAAGATCTTGGTATTTTATTGAGTATTCCTATCATTGTATCTAACCCTATCCTCTTATTCTACTACCTCAATAGACATCACTGTTATCAACCATATTTTTTCTACTATTGCCCACCTCATTTCCTTTTATCTTACCCAAAGGTTAAAATTAATCTTTGGTTACTCCAACTAAAATGCCCATCCCTTCTAGCATTCCACCCATACCCACACCTATTAATTTTATAGTTGCTAATTTTACACCATTCACACATGTATCTCATACATTTCCCCATATCAAATCATACCAATTAACAATCCTTGTAAATAGTATGTCTAATTCATTTTCATTGATGACAATGTATTTTTCTTCCTAACCACTTATACACATTACACTATATCACATACTATTGATGTTAAGAAGGAACGTGATCCAAGGTATAACAAATGAATTAGCCTAGATCTAAATTTCCTCTATGGATTAATATTGGAACACAAACTAGATAGGGTTTGGTGATTGACTGAATACCTTAAGGGAGAGCCAATATTCTAGGGTCTAGTTCCTTTAAGTTGCAAAGAGGGTAGATTTGATGTATGCTTCAACTGAACTCTTTAACATAATACCTAGATTTGAAAAATCAATTTATTGCATACACAAAAATAAAAATTGACAAAACAATAACATATCTGAGAAATGCAGACAAAGTGACACCTGTGTATAAAATTTGAGCCTTAACTAGAGGGACAATGGTGAGGGTGCCTTTGTCTAGAATTGAGGTTTTCTTAACACTTGAATCAGGATCTGGAAGGTACAAGTCTACTCTATACTTTTCTACAACCTTTTGTTGATGAAAGTTTTAAATCTAACCTACACACATGAAAAGAGGGGGAAAGGTTGTTTTGTATAGGATTTTTCCTCAATCAAACCCAAATTTTGGTCTTTCCACCTTCACAAATAGAAAATGATGATGGTATTAATCTTGTGCCCTAGGTCAAGAAGAGGAAAATTAAACAATAAATTATTGAAATAAACAAAATGGAAATTTATAATGGTACCTTAAGCACGAAACCCTTGTCAAAGTGATACAGCATAAGTTTCCACAAAGAGTTGATAATGATTGATTCAATTTTCTTGAAGACATGTAAGAGGTTAGTCCCCACAACACAATAGATTATTTTAGTCAGCATGTAGAGGATAAGTCACATGTATCTTCCAAATAAAAGTATAATAGTGCATGATTGATCATGATAGTTCCCGGTTATTCCAATGAGAGGGAAAACTTGTTTAAATATATGATCCCAATTGATTTTCTTTGACAGAGGATGACTTGGGGTTATTTTCAAACACTTAACACTGAAACTCAAAGTGATAAACATGAAAATAGGAAACCTTTAGGACTAGGGATCCCTTGCCATTGCCTGACTTTGTTAAGCCCAATTTTTTAGGATGTCATGGATTTTAATGTATTTTCCCACTTTTACCCTAAAATAAATAAATTATTAATATAATTAATTATGTGTGAATAGTAAGGTGTCAATATAGAGTGGAATTGTCAAGGGTGATAATTTATTACTATATTTATCCCCCACTTTAGTGAGGGTATGATATTACATTCATACTCACACTAAAGGAATGCAAAAGATAAGTTTCTTTATCAAAATATTGAAGAGATAATATGACACCATGTTGAGAGATGCAATAGCCGACAAAATTATGATATGATCAATCCAAAAAGTCAAGATAAACATAAAGAAAACATATCACATGCAAGAAAAGAAAAAATTTGATCATTCATATGACATACAATGAGAAATAAATGGAGTATACATACAATAAATCATAAAATCATATGTAAGGCAAAAAAAATGTATATTATGAAGAGGTATAAATGGAGACATCAAATCAAGAGGGAAAACAATAAGAAAGGTTAATCAAATCACAAATCAAGACCCAATTGACCAAATTAAACCCATTGTTAATGAAGTTACAAGATAGAATCAAATGAAATAAACAAGAAACAAGAGAATTAAACAAATTAAGCCCTAATTTTACCTTACCTAGGAATGCAATTCCTTACTCCATTATTGAATTATGATTTTGATATGTTACATTGCTTTTGATATGTTTGATTCCTCAATTCTTGTATAAACCTAATTGTGAAAAAGCTTAAAAGTTTGATGGCTATGGAGCTCAGATTGCAAAAGAGAGAGGTCCTTTGAATGAAGGATGAGGCTTTTTTAATAAATTTTAGGGTATCTAATCGACGATCAAGATTGAAAGATGATATCAAAGACAAAGAGTGAATTAAGGAGTGAGGAGCCATGCATGAAGAGGAAAGGTTCAGTTAACTAAAGCTCTTCCCTAAAATTTTGGAAGATATTTTATGATATTTATGGAGGGAGATATTTTTAAATTTTAATTTAATTTTAATTTTAATTTTAGAAAACTCCTTTTTGAGGGAATATGCAACTAAATAATTCATTTAATTTTTTTTATTAAGATAAAGATGGGAAAGGGCTCATTCCCTTACAAAACAACCATAAAGGCCAAGCAAAAGGATCTCATGAGAAGTGAGAAAACTAAAAAATGAAACAAAAAAAGTAGGACCTACAAAGCACTAAATAGAAGTAAAGACCAATAGAGAAACAAAAACACAGAAAAAGAAAGAGACCAGTCTGAGACCAAAACCCACTACTGGTCACCTAATAGCTGAAGACTCTTGATGGTTTGTCATTCATTGGTTAGGAATTCAAGCTTTTTTTCAAAGGACATAGCTTTCTATTTATTTTTGTCATCATCATCCAAATGGGAGGTAGAGCTTTCCCCTATTTTTCCTTTCTTCATAGTCTGAACAATAATTGAAGATTCATCAATTTCTCTCTTACATTGACAGTTTCTCAACTCTTGTTGAAACACCTGGATTGTGATAGAGATGTTTTTCATATTATTTTCTATACTCCACTATCTCCTCAAAGCTAAGAATGGTTTTATCTTGATTGTATTGGATAGTTGACACCTCATCCAGAAATTTAATTCTATCTTTGGAAGTCCCTATGACAAACTTTAGCTCTTCTATTTATTTTTCCATATTGGCCCATTTCTTAAAGGTCTTGGTGAGTATAGACAATAAATTCTATTGGAAACCATCCTCCACTTGCCAAACCACTCCCGAGAATTGTTAAACACATCTACATCTCCAACTTTTAGAATTTTGGTTTTAGTTGTGGTTAATTGGGACAAAATCCATTTGAATATATCATTATGTATAATTGTAGCTTGACTGATTTCATTCAATTTAACCCTCAAAGAAGCACAACTTTTATGATCGACCGATTTTAGAATGGGGTCTTTGGGAAACAAAACTAGATTAACATTTTGGATGGGGGAATTAGGGGGTTGTTAGGGGGAGCATTGGTTGAGAAAGATTCTCGAGAAGAGGAAATGGGGGAGTCTTCCCTGGAGGGAGAGATAGTATCATAACCTTTAGCAGTCAGATCCCAAGAGAAGTCCGAGTTATTAGAGATAAAAATTTGAGAAGGATCAATAAAATCCACTTTTTTCTTGTTGGTGGGGGTGGTGTCCTCTAAAATAGGTGTGTTTCCTTTAGAGGCTTGGGAGGGTTTGTGCTTGTGTCTTTAGGATGGTGGGTTGTGGTTGACTCATTTTTATGGCCAAAAGAGGGAGAATTACTAGATGAAGAATTAAACACATTTTTAAGGACCAATGCTAGGTTAGTGATCCTCGAGAGGGATGAAATGATAGGAGAAAGGAAAAAATTGTACAAGTAGAGCCTGAAAATAAGGCCCTTGTGAAGAGGTGTTTTCTTTCCTTTTTATTGGATAGATCACAAAAAGTGTTTAAGGGAGGAGAATAGCCAAAATGAAAAATTAATTTTGATGTCATAATGGAAGTGATTCAACATAAAAAAGATATGAGAATGGATGAATTTAAATCTTCCCTCCAATGTAACATACCTCATTAGGAATTTCACCATTTTCTTCTAGACCCCAAGCAATTCATCCTTGTTGAACCCATTTTGTAGATGATTCACCTTCTCCCCTTTTCTAGGAAACATTCCATGTCCTTTGAATAATGCTCCTTGTGTTTCTTAAGAATACAAACACCATACAATGAGAGACCTATGGTTGTGACAATAAGCTCCATGGTGACTGCAAAGGACAAACCTCTGACTTCAACCACCCCATCTTTCCAAGAGTTGGAAAAATCCATAGAAAGAATAGGTGTGTGCCCTTTCATTTCCTTAATAAAGGAGGCAAGCTTCCATTTTAATAGAATCGGCCAAATGTCTCTATTATTCCTCCAAATTTCACAAGAAGAGGGTTACTCTTGAGCCAAATCAATGCCCATTTTAACAGTAGCACTAGCAAAAAATAGAGGGCAATGAACAACATGCAAGAAATAATAAATGCAATTAGGTTTCGTAGGAAAAGTTAACAAGTTAATAAAATTAGAAGAAGGGGAGTGATTTTCCTTCATGCAATTTAGGACATACTTATTAACATTATGATCTTGAGAGGGATTATTATTAATCATTAATTTAAGTTTATTTCTCCTCATTCATGATAAGCACTCTCACATAATATGAGATCATTAAATTATCTTCCCAAATTTAATGTTTCCCACAAATGTGGCTAAATTTTCCATCCCATCTGCCACCTTGTTTCCTTCATGAAACACATGAATAAACTAGAAATTCCCAATGTTCATGATTTTAAGGTGAGCTAAGGTGATGATATCTCATAGAGGCCACAAAACAATCAATTATTTATTCTAGTGCACTAAAAATATTAACAAATATACACACTTAGGCAATTGCTCATTGTTTTTATCATTATTCAGCTAGGGGTTGAAACATAGGGAGAGCGAACCTTTTGATTTTTCACCTTAGGGTTTGAGACCTTTCCCTAATTTCATTTATGTGTTTTGTGTGTGGGAATAGAATGGATTGGAAACACAAAGATGAAATGGGGGTTTGATGGATTTAGACAAGGTATGAGATTGACTTAGAACCTGATAGGTGAGTTAACCAACCCTTAACAAAATTTGGAAACTCCCGAATGATGAAATGCAATGATCTAATTACTAATGATGTAAATTATTGTTTGGATGCAAATATAGAAAATTTGAGAAATCACAAAGGAAATCAGACAAAAGAAACAAAAAGGGGAGGACATTGTGCACTCATGGTATAAATTTTAGGTTGATTTTTTAGGACGTTTCCTCCAAGAGCACCACTGACATAGTAGGTCTTTTTCAAATTTATTTTCACAATCCTCTGATGTCGGATCTGCACTTCCATTTCTAATCTGCAAACTTGTCAGATCACTATTGTATATTTCTATAATTGAATTTTTGTGAGTTATCTAGGCCTAGGGTTTTGAATGCAATAATGAATAAATTATCTTCAAGCTCCTTTTAATCTCCAAAATACTTGAGATATGCACATTCACAAAGAGAGGAAATTTTGTACCATTTAGGGGCTTTCCTCAGTCAAACACCATGCAAGTGTTTTCACTTCCATAATAGAAATATCAATGATAAATGGATAAATGATAGGAAGGAATGTTGAAATCACAAAGCGTTGCATCTCATCACCCTTCAATGGCTTCCTTGAAGGACTGAAGTCATAAACATCATCTCAAGATCTTGGATCTTTCTTGCTTGATCTTGATTGAATGCTTTCAAATTGATTTGGAGACCTACAACAAGGGTCAACCTTCACAAAAAAATGACAACATGAACACACATGAGCTCACATAAGATTTGACATGATGTTGGATCTTGAATTTCTGCAATAAATCCTCTAATGGTTGCTCTTGAATTTCTCTTGATGCACACTTTTTTTAGTTATTTCTTGATGATGCTTGTTAATGTTCAAATGATGCAATAACTAGGTATTTATATGCTATTATTCTAAGTTCCCAAAAATTAAATCTTGACAACCAACTTTAGATATTTGAATTTCAAATAATAAAATGTTGACATCAACATATTTGAATTTGGAGCCAAAATAGGGAGACATAGGAGCCCTAAGCACTAGTGTCACAACCCTATTTACCAAAAATTAAATTGTCAGAGACAAAGTATGAAATGAGAGCATTTTTTATGCTTGTAATTATCAAAAAATATTTAAAATTAGTTGTGGAATACATAATTAGGAAATTAGGGACCCAATTAGGCTCAATAACTTAAATGGGAGAAAAATATAGTGTGAAATTGTCAAGGGTGAAAATTTATGACACCACATTTGGCCCCCACTTTAGTGAGAGTATGAACTTACACTCAAACTCACGCTAAAGTAGAAAATATATGTTAAGAGGGGTCCAATTGTACAAATTTTGATGAGATAGGATGAATAAGGATCAAGGGGGATGATCAAGCCCCTAATATCCAAGATCCCATGGAAAGCCAATATAAGCACAAAGGAACACACATGTATGATATACAACAAGACAACATACACAAACATGCATATCGAAAAACACGAAGAATACACAATGAAAACACATGGCATGATGGGACATAAAGATGATGATAAAATGAAAAAAACATGATGTAAACACAATGAGGACACAAAAATATGAGGTTAATAGTAAAAGATTCGGGTCAATAAGGCAAAGAGACTTCAGTCTTAAATTGTCTCAAATACCAAACGTCATCCATTAAATAAATTAATTCTCCCATAAGGACTAGCAAGTTGTGTTATGCTACACCACTCATGAAACACATGGCTCTATTTTCAAGCAAGTTATGTTATGCTAGGTGGCCATGTTAAAAAAGGGGTGCTCAAGTTTAATGTCGCGACGGATGAACAAAAACTCACCTTAGTGGGTGCACAAGGTTTAACATCTTGGGGGACAAACATAACTCACCTCAAGGGGTCCACAAGGTTTAAAATCTCAGGGGATGAACAAAACTCACCTTAGGGTGTGCACAATTCTTAACATATTGAGGGATGAATAAAACTCATCTCAAGGGGTGCACAAGGTTTAATGTCTCAAGGGACAAAAAAAACTCACCTCGGGGGGTGCATAAATGATGATAGGATAAGGCCAAGAACTCAAGGCATGTTATAACACCACCACAAGAGGTGATCTACAAAAAACAACAAAGGGGATTTTCTCAATACATGTAAGGTCACACCTTATGGAATACCACACATGACATCACCACTAAGAGAGGACAAGTCAAGGAATAGAAATATCACTCCTTAGGGAATACTAGCCATAGTATTACCACGAAGGAAAGAAACATCATATGCCAGAAAACATCAAACTCTTAGAGGATATCGAGCCTAATGTCACCACCAAAGAGACACTCACATAGATCAAGAAGGCCACACTTTTAATGAAAAGGTCACACTTCATAGGAGATGTATGCTATCATCACTAGGAAGGGACTATTTCTTATGCCAACAATGAGTAGGGGACTATATGTATCCCCCTTAAAATGTTAGTGTACTTGCTACACTAAAGTTTTAAGGAGAAATAAAGGGATCCCAAGAGGGAATGCACCCAAAACAAGGATACCTAACCCCTTGCCCCCCAAGTGTAGGGGAAAAGGTGAGCCAAATGGATTATGATATGCTACTCCTTGCAAAATAAAATATGATTGTATAAAACTAATTTTATACTCTTATGGATGGTAGTGAGTATTGTGTGATACTACAACTACCACATGGCAAGGAGTAAAAAAAATAAATGTTAATCTATCATACATTCAATTTGATCCCATAAGGATAAAATTCTCTTAATTTCCTCTTTAAAGCATGACATTCATCAGTAAGATGTCCCATTATTCTATGATATGAACAGTAAGATGCATTTGTAATTTTTCCTTTCTTATCTTCTCAATCACAAATGGGTGGTAATGTAATATGTCCTATTTCAAGAGAAATGTCTCTAAGGCCCATTTAGTCTTAAATATAATATGCAAGAAATGTACCTTCTTAAGATGACCATGGAATTTGGATTTCTTGGTTGGTGGAACAAATGTTTTATCTAAAGACCTAAAGGATCTTGGTACCCTACTCCCTTAGTGTCTTCATATCGTGTTTGTTCCAAAAGATACTGGATCTCATGTTCATTATTTGTCACATCCTTTTTTTGTCAATATCTTAAAGCCTTGCCCATAGGTTTTCCCCAAGTTAATGGGTGTTTTTGTGACTTTATTCTCATAAGATGGAGGAGAGTTGGGTGGTATCCACTCCTTGTGGTTGTTATCAATAGGTTCTTCCATGAGATTTGGATGAGATATGCTTTGTGAGTCAATTTTTTGATGTAAGAGAGTGAACATTTCAAGTGGTGGTATGGTAGGTGTTGGTGGTTGTTGATATGGGTGATTAGGCCATATCATGGAAGGATAAAAGGTTTCATTATTCTCAAGGTTGAATAAATAATTATGTATGAATTCATTCATTCTCCCCTCATATTTTCCCAAGGTATCTACCTCATGAGGATGTGCATCAGGAGGTGAATGATCATGAATTTCCTCATTTGAATTAGGGACATCACCAAACACACAACTTGAAACATACACCAAAGCTTTCACAGAGGTCAACATCTTACCAAAAAATTAAGCCATCATGATGATATGATGATTTCTAAGGTTCAAACTATTATGCAATAGGTGACTGAAAAAAATACAACAGATCCAGACAAAGACTTTTGAGAATTCTTTGTCACAAAAATTTGAGCCAAAAAGGGTGGGACTACGACACCTAGGGCACCTATATCCTAGGTAGGATTTTTCAAAATTAAATTTTTTATTGTCTGATATATTGTTTAGGGTTTCTATGTTTATGTGCAAATAGGTCTGGAAGTGAATACTTTTCTAGATTTTTCTCAATTTATGGAAATATAATTTAAAATGCAAGTATGCAAAAATGTTGAAAATACAAACAATAAATGATAATTATAACCTCCAATTTATAGATTTAAGATGCAAAAATCAACTAAATATTATATGTTAAAAATGAAAATGATGATATGACTATGCTTTTTGAAAGAAAATAATGCAATTTTTTTACTTTTTAATAATACGCAAAATACCTAAATGTATGCAAATGACACTTTTTATTTGGTTTTCAGATTTTAAATGACCTAATTCAAATTTATAAATACAATTTTAATGTACATTTGAGCTAATATGACTGAAATAAGTCGTATTGCAACTTATGATGCAATATGATATGCAATTTTTATGCTTTTATGGTACAAAAATTAAACCCTAAATGAGAATTCAAAGCAAATCCTAGATCTAGGGTGAATTTTCAAAAGGTACATAATGTTAACAGGTCAGGTTCACCAAACTTAAACATAGGGAAAGGGAACCTTTGATTTTTCACCTTAGGTTTTGACACCTTTTCCTAATTTCATTTATGTGTTTTGTGTGTGGGGATGGAATGGATTGGAAATGCAAATATGGAATAAGGGCTTGATGGATTTGGAAAAGGTATGAGATTGACTTACAACCTAATACTATGTGAGTCAACTATCCCTTAAACAAAATTTAGAAATTCCCTAATGATGAAATGAAATGATCTGATTATCCTAATGATGCAAATTATTGTTCTAATGCAAATATAGAAAATCTGGGAAATCATAGAGGAAATTGAACATTAGAAACAGAAAGGGGAAGACATTATGAACCTATGGTATACATATCATCTTGATTTTTTATGGTGTTTCCTCTAGGGGAACCACTATCCTAGTAGGTCTTTCTTAGATTTTTTTTGTAGTCTCATTTGTCAGATCTACACTTATGTTTCCCATCTACAATCTTGTCAGCTCAGTGTTGGATATTTATGTGATTAAGTTTTTGTGAGTTTTCAAGGCCCAAAGTTTCAAATGTAACAATTAATAAATTATCTTCAAGCTCCTTTAAATCTCCAAAATACTTGATATTTGCACATTCAAAAAGAGAGGAAATGTTGTGTTGTGTAGGGGCTTGCCTCAATCAAACCCCATGTAAGTGTTTCCACTTCCAAAATGGCAATGTCAATGATAAATGGATAAATGATAGGAAGGAATGATGAAATCACAAAGTGCTAAAACTCAACACCCTTCAATGGATTCCTTGAAGGACTAAAGTCATACACATTACCTCAAAAGTCTTGGATCGTACTTGCTTGATCTTGATTGAATGATTGAATTTATTTGGAGACCTACAACAAGGGTTAGACTTCACAAAAAAATGATAACATGAACACACACGAACTTACATAAGATTTGACATGATGGTGGATCTTGAATTACTGAAATAAATCCTTTAATGGATGCTCTTGACTTGCTCTTGATAATAATTATTTCTCTTGATGCTCACTTGTTTTCACTTACTACTTGATGATGCTTGTTAATGTTCAAATGATGTAATAACTAGGTATTTATATTAAATTATTCTAATTTCCCAAAAAATAAATCCTGACAATTGAATTTAGATATTTGAATTTCAAATAATAAAATGTTGACACTAACATATTTGAATTTGGAGCTAAAATAGGGAGTACATAGATGCCCTACATGCCAATGTCCCAACCCTCTTTACAAAAAATTAAAATGTCAGGGACAAAGTATTAAATGAGATAATTTTGTTTATGCTTGAAAATTACTAGATAATATATAAAATAAGTTATGGAATGCCTAATTTAGAAATTAGGGACCCAACTAGGCTCAATAACTTAAAGGGGAGCAAAACATAGTGTGAAATTGTCAAGGGTGACAATTTGTGATGCTATAGGGGTTAACCTAAGAAAAATTTCCTCCCTTGATGAATTGGTAACCCTTCTATTATTTCTAAATTCCACCAAGTCTCTAGATATTCAAGAGACACAAACCACACATATTTCTATCAAGTAATATTATTGAAAAAATTCCATTGATTTCTAGGACAAGTCCAAACTCATAGGAAAATTTATAAAAATGAATTTTTCTAAATTCATAAACATGTCCATGGTAGAGTAGAGATCTAACACAAAATTCAATGCAATTCATTGATAGAGAGGCACTATTTTTAAACTATACATTAAAAACATCATAGAATCCCATCAATTCAATACTCATTCTTTTATCCTCAAGCCAAGTACATGTATCCTCTTATTTATTTTCCTATAGTAGAAATTACTTTTATCAATTTACCATTTACCTACTAAGATTAATTAGCCTTTGGGATTATTGTTCTTATTTGATTGAATTTATTTAATTACCAAATGGAAACCTTAAGGAAAGTTATTTTCCCTTTATGTGTTGATGAATATGTTTGATCCTATACACCTCAACCTTTTTTTTAGGTTTCATATTACATTAGGGTTTCCAAATTTATGTTTTTTGATACCACATTCTATTTTTAGATTAAGGCTTCCTTTACATCCTTATGCTTCATTAATATAAATTTATCTAATTGAGAACTTATATTATTTATTTTTATTTTTTTACTACACACCCTTGGTTATCTCATTAGGTTTTCACTTTCAAATCTAGCATAACATTCATTGTTAAAAAATTTCAATCTATAAGTTTGTATTTGAGAATTTTCCTTCTCTTTCATTCAAGGTTTGAAGAATTTCCCATTTAAATATAATATTACTACCCACTCTGGAATGACAATGATATCAATTTAATGGTGGTCATATTGAGGCCAACCTTGATAAGCAAGACAATTATGACCATGTTTTAGTTTTTGGTAAACAAGATGTTTTGCTTATAAGTCAAATTTTGATAGAAGCATTGTAACAAGCTACATTGTAACAAGCTTAATCACATCATCAATTAGATAATATTTTTTAAACATATTACTATGTATAAGCACAAAGTTGTGTCACACTTTCAAACAACTAAATAGTTTCTCTCGAACCATTTTCAGTCAAAAATGGTTTGACTGAGAAGGCTTCAGCTGAAACTAGGTGGCAGTGACATGGATCTAATGTGGTGGTAGGGTATCAGTTGAATAGGTTTTGACCTAAATTTTTTCAATCGAATAATTCTCAATTGAAATTGGTAAATATAAAAATAAAAAAATAAGGCACCCATGTAATTTGTGTGGGACTGGGCTTGTTCGGGCGAGATATTTGTGATTGATCATCTATTGAGATAGGTTTATTTTAATTGTTATTCTCTCTATAAATTAATTTTATTTTTACCTAAACTACATATTTTGCTAAATACTAATATGCATTGTTAAATTATAAAGATACTATTATTTTTACTTGTTCATGAATGCCCAAAGCATGGAACATAAATTTTTTGGCATGATTATTGAAGACAACAAGAAACTATTTAATATGCTCTAGTATGTGTAACCAATAAGTAAAAAAATAATTTAGATAAGAGAGTTTGGATTTTCATAATTTTAAATAAGTACATTAAAAAATTAATGTGATGGAAAGAAGTACTTAGTTTTAGAATCTATACTTAAAAAATTGTTGATGTCAAGCCGATTCTATTCTCCATAGTCTAGAAATTAACATCTTTGATTTGATGACTATCTCATAATTTTTATTTCCACAAGAAACCATGTGGTTTAGATATTACTAATTCAAGGTCACTCTTGAGTAGTGTATATTTGATTGATGCATGAAAATTATCTATGATTTGCAAGAATGGTCTATTAGAATGTGTGCATCAAACTCTTCACCTGTTTCTTCTTGGTAACTAGAACTAGACAAAACACCATTTAGGAGTTTTCCAACTTTATAAATGACCATCTTCTCATAGGTAAAATCACTTTGGATTTCCGAGTTAACAATAATGAGAAGTGTTGAGGACAACATTCACTAACATGCAAATGATCTATATGTAGATGCAATTTCCCCTCTTCTCACATATTTATGTAATAGTGATATTTGTATTGTCATGTCTTAGTTTTTTAATATTTATTTTGAATAATTATTTTGATATATGTATACAATGATAAATTATATGATTTTATATATAATTGGGTCTATTTTCTCAATATTTTATTTATTTATACATAAACATTTTTACACACTTAGCCCTACTCTATCTATTTACACTATAGCACATTTGCCTTATCTACTCATTTATTACACTTAAATATAGATACCTATATTTATTTATATGTTTTTTCTCTCAAATATGACCATTAAACCATTCTAGTACATGTTTGTGGTCATAAGTGCAACCTTATGGTTGCAAACTTGATCTCTTCCATTTCAAAAAATTAAATTTCAAATTTGGTCAACTTCCCCATATGCCTTCCAACCTTGAGCCAACAAAATAAATATTTGGCACAATTTTATGATACAAAATAGTAAATAAGGGAATTAAATGCATTCATTATAATTATAAGGAAATCATCTTATAAACAAGTAATTATTCATTGTAGAGAGCAATCAATAGTGACACATTATAATCCGATGCATTAAAAATAATAACAAATATATGTGCTTAAGAATTTTTTTGTTTTTATTAGTATTAAATTTTTGGAGGTTGATCTAGGAATACTTGCCTCTCTTAATGAATTGGTAACCCTTATGTTATTTATAAATACCACCAAGTCCCTAGATATCAAGATGAAAAAAACCAACATCTATCCAGCAAAATTATTGGACAAAATTCTATTGATTTCTAAGACAAGTCCAAGCTCATAGGAAAAGTTTATGTAAGTGAACTTTTTCTAAATCCATAAACT
Source organism: Sequoiadendron giganteum (assembly GCA_007115665.2). Lineage (NCBI taxonomy): Eukaryota > Viridiplantae > Streptophyta > Pinopsida > Cupressales > Cupressaceae > Sequoiadendron > Sequoiadendron giganteum. The sequence goes on along the minus strand of CM021110.1, from coordinate 163,392,889 downwards.
TGTCTTATGGTAGAGTAGAGATCTAACATAGAATTTAAGGCATTGCATTACCAAAGAGACACTATTTCTAGATGAAACATCAAACAAGACATAAAATCCCATCAATTTGGCACTCATTCTTCTATAATTACTCTAAGCACATGTATCCTCTTATTTGCATTCCTAAAATAGTAAGCACTTTCATCACTTTACCAAATTTGTACTAGAACTAATTAACCATTAGGCTTATTGTGCTTATTTGACTGAATTTATTTAATTAGCAAAGTTTCAACCTTAAGGAAAAAATAAAATTCTTATATATCATGGTGAAACAAAATTCATCTTACACTTCAACCTTCATTTTAGGTTTCACATTAGATTATATTTTTCAATTTTTCTTTTGTAAGATTACATTCTATGTTTAGATTTTGACTTCTTTTTACGTTCTTATGCTTCAATGACATATATTCTCTATTAGATTTTATATTCTTTATTGTGATATTTTTACTACCCATCCTTAGTTATTCCATTAGGTTTTCACCTTCAAGTTTGGTATACCATTCATGTTTATAATTTTTCTATCTATAATTTTGTGTTTGATCATAATCCTTCTATCTTTCATTCAAGAAGAAGTTCATATTTAAACCTAATATGACTATTGACTCTTATGATAATGATATCAATAATGGTGGTCATATCAAGATAAACTTTGATAACCATGAAAATTATGACCATGACACACATGTGGTTAAGAAACATGTTCCACTTACATGAAATTTTTTAATAACAAAATTATTAATCACATCATTAATTGGCTAGTATTTTCTAAACATATTACTTGACTACCATGAATATTTTTTTAGATCTTGGTATTTTAATGAGTATTTCTATCAATGTATCTAACCCTATCCTCTTATTCTACTACCTCAATAGACATCACTATTATCAACCCTAGTTTTTATACTATTTCCCACCTCATTTCCTTTTAGCTTTCCCAAAGGTTAAAATTAATCTTCTATTACTACAACTAAAATTCCCATCCCTTCTAGAATTCCACCCATACCTACAGCTATTAATTTTATAGTTTCTAATTTTACACCATCCACACACATACTCATACATCTCTCCACATTGAATCATATCAAACACTCCTTGTAAATAGTATGTCTAATTCATTTCCCTTGATTTTAATCTATTTTTCTTCCTAACCACTTATACACATTACACTATATCACATATTATTGATGTTAAGTGGGGAAAGTGATCCAAGGTATAACAAATGAATTATCCTAGATCTAACTTTCATCTTTGGATTAATATTGGAACACAAAATGGCTAGGGTTTGATGATTGGTTGACTACCTTAAGGGAGAGCCAATATTCTATGGTTTAGTTAGACTTTATGTTGCAAAGAGGATAGATTTGATGTGTTATTTAACTGAACTCTTTAACATAATACCTAGATTTGAAAAATAAATTTATTACATAGACGAAAAAAAAAATTGACAAAACAAAACATATCTGAGAAATACAAACAAAGTGACACCTGCGTATAAAATTTGAGCCTTAACTAGAGGGAAAAGGGTGAGGGTTCCCTTATCTAGAATTGAGGTTTTTTAACACTTGAATCGGGATATGGAAGGTACAAGTCTACTCTATACTTTTCTACAACCTTTTCTTGATGAAAATCTTGGATCTAACCTACACACATGAAAAGAGGGGGAAAGGTTGTGTTTTGTATAGGATTTTTCTTTAAAGAAACCCAAATTTAGGTGTTTCCACATTCACAAATAGAAAATGATCATGGAATTAATCTTGTACCCTAGGTTAGGAAGAGGAAAATTAAACAATAAATGATTGTAATAAATAAATCTCAATTGATAATGTTACCTTAGGCATGAAACTCTTGTCAAAGTGATACACCATAAGTTTCTACAAAGAGTTGATGATGGATGATTGAATTTTATTGAAGAACTGCAAGAGTTTAGTCTCCATAAGACAATAGATTATTTTAGCCAAACATGTAGAGGATAAGTCACATGTATCTTCCAAATAAAAGTATAATAGTGCATGATTGATCATGATAGTTCCTAGTTATTCCAATGAGAGGGAAAAATTATTTAAATATGTGATCTCAATTGATTTTCTTTGACATATGATGACTTGGGGTTATTTTAATACACTCAAAACTGACACTCAAATTGATAAACATGAAAATAGGAAACCTTTAGGACTAGGGATCCCTTGCTATTGCCTAAATTTTTTTAGCCCAATGTTTTTAGGATATCATGGATTTTAATGTATTTTCCCACTTTTACCCTAAAATAAATAAATTATTAATATAATTAATTATGTTTGAATAATAAGGTATAAATATAAAGTGGAATTATTAACAATGACAATTTACCACTATATTTATCCCTCACTTTAGTGAGGGTACCATCTTACATTCATACTCACACTAAAGGAATGAAAATTATAAGTTCCTTTATCAAAATTTTGAAGAGATAATATGACACCAAGTTGAGAGATGCAATAGCCCACAAAATTATAATATGATCAATCCACAAAGTCAAGATAAACATAAAGAAGACATATCACATACAAGAAAAGGAAAAATCTGATCATTCATATGACATATAATGAGAAATAAATGGAGTATACATAGAACAATACATAAAATCATACATAAGGTCAAAATAATGTATATTAAATGAATGGGTATAAATGGAAAGATGAAATCAAGAGGGAAAACAATAAGAAAGGTTACCGAAATCACAAATCAAGACCCAATTGACCAAATTAAACCTATTTCTAATGAAGTGACAAGATAGAAACAAATGAAATAAACAAGAAACAAGAGAATTAAGCAAATTTAACCCTACTTTTACCTTACCCAAGAATGCAATTCCTTACTCCATTATTGAATAATGCTTTTGATATGTTAGATTTCTCAAGTCTTGCATAAACCTAATTGTGAAAAATCTCAAAAGATTGATGGCTATGGGGCTCAGATTTAAAAAGAGAGAGGTCCTTTGAATGAAGGATGAGGTTTGTTTAATAAACTTTAGGATATCTGAGTAACGGTCAAGATTGAAAGATGAGATCAATGCAAGAGAGTGAATTAAGGAGTGAGGATCCATACATGAAGATGAAATGTTCAGTTAACTAAAGCTCTTCCCAAAAATTTCGGAAGATATTTTAGGATATTTATGGAGGGAGATATTTTAAATTTAAATTTAATTTGAATTTGAATTTTAGAAAATTCCTTTTGGAGGAAATATGCAATTAAATAATTCATTTAATTGTTTTTATTAAGATAAAGATGGGAAAGGGCCCATTCCCTTACAAAACAACCATAAAGGCCAAGAAAAAGGATCTCATGAGAAGTGAAAAAACTAAAAAATAAAACAAAAAAGGACCTACAAAGTGCTAAATAGAAGTAAAGACCAATAGAGAAACAAAAAAATAGATAAAGAAAGGGACCAACTTGAGACCAAAACCAACTACTGGTCACCTAATAGCTGAAGACCCTTGATGGCTTTCCATTCATTGGCCAAGAATTCAAGTTGTTGTTCAAAGGACATAACTTTATATTTCATTCTATCATCATCAATCAAAGGGGATCCAGAGCTTTCCCCTATTTTTTGTTTCTTCATAGTCTAAACAATAACTGAAGGCTCATCAGTTTCTCTCTTATATTGATAGTTTCTTAGCTCTTGGTTAAACATCTGGATGGTGATAGCGATGTTTTTTATAGTATTTTCTATACTCCACTATCTCCTCAAGCCTACGAAGGGTTTTATCTTCAATTCACTACAGATTTAACACCTCCTCTTAAAGTTTAATTCTATGTTTGGAAGTCCCTATGACAAACTTCAGCTCTTCTATTTATTTTTCCATATTGGTCCCTTTCTTAAAGGTCTTGGTGAGGCTAAACAATAAATTCTAGTGGCTAGCATACTCCACTTGCCAAACTAGTCCCGAGAATTGTTAAACACATCTACAACTACAAATTTTTGAATTTTGGTTTTAGTTGTGATTTATTGGGAAAAAATCCATTTTAAGATATCATTTTGTATAATTGTAGCTTGGTTGATTTCATTCAATTTAACCTCAAAGAAGCACAACTTTTATGATCGACCAATTTTAGAATGGGGTCTTTAGGCATCAAAACTAGATTAACATTTTGGATGGGGGAATTAGGGGGGCTAGTAGGGGGAGTATTGGTTGAGAAAGATTCATGAGGAGGAGAGGAAATGGGGGAGTCTTACCTGGCGGAAGAGACAATAGGAGAACCTTTAGCAATCAAATACCAAAAGAAGTTTGAGTTATTAGAGATATAAATTTGAGAAGGATCAATAAAATCCACTTTTTTATTGCTGGTGGGGGTGGGGTCCTCTTAAATAGGTTTTTTTTCCTTTAGAGGCCTTAGAGTATTGGTGCTTGTGATTTTAGGATGGTGAGTTGTGGTTGATACATTTTCATAGCCAAAAGAGGGAGAATTACTAGATGAAGAATCAAAGACATTTTTAAGGACCAATGCTAGGTTAGTGACCCTCGAGAGGGATGAAATGGAAGGGGAAAGGCCAAAATTGTACCAGTAGAGCCTGTAAATAAGGCCCTAGTGAAGAGGTGTAAATAAGGCCCTAGTGAAGAGGTGTTTGGTTTCCTTTTTATTGGATAGATCACACAGAGTGTTTAAGGGAGGAGAATAGACAAAATGCAAAATTAATTTTGACGTTATAATGAAAGTGGTTCAACATCAAAAAGAGATGAGCATGGAAAAATTTAAATCTTCCCTCCAATGTAACATACCGCATCAATAATTCCACCATTTTCTTCTAGAACCCATGCAATTCATCCCTATTGAACCCATTTTGTAGTTGATTCAACTTCTCCCCTTTTTTAGGAAATATTCCATGTCCTTCAAAAAATAGCCCTTAGGTTTCTTTAGAATGCAAGCACCATACAATGAGAGACCCATGATTGTGACAATAAGCTCCACCATGACCACAAAGCACAGACCTCTAACTTCGGCCACCCCATCTTTCCAAGAGTCAGAAAAATCCATAGAAAGAATAGGTTTCTTCCCTTCCATTGCCTCAATAAAGGAGGCAAGCTTCCATTTTTATAGAATTGTCCAAATGTCATTTTCATTCCTCCAAATTTCATAAGAAGAGGGTTACTCTTGAACCAAATCATCGCCCATTTTATCATTAGCACTAGCAAAAAATAGAGGGAAAAAAACATGCAGGAAACAATAAATGCAATTAGGTGTCATAGGCAGAGTTAACAAGTAAATAAAATTAGATGAAGGGGAGTGATTTTCTATTCATACGATTTAGGATGTACTTATTAACATTATGATCTTGAGATGGATTCATATTAATCATTAATTTGAGTTTCATTCTCCTAATTAATGATAAGAACTCTCACATAATCTGAGATCATTAAATGATCTTCCCAAATTTAATCTTTCCTACAAATGTGCCTAAATTTCCCATCCCATCCACCACCTTGTTTCCTTCACAAAACACATGAATAAATTGGCAATTCCCAATGTGAAATATTTTCACATGAGCTAAGGTGACGAGATATCATAGAGGCCACCATGGAGATATTGTACCATTTATCATCATTATAGTGTTATGAGAGTCTCCTTTAATTAACAGATTGGTGACTCCTCCATTGTGAGCAATTTGTAAGTCATGGAGAGTAGCTACCAGTTCAACAAAACTAAAAAAATTCCATCCAAGATTAAAAACATATATGAGAATCACCTTAACATTGTAATCCTATATAATTCAACCTCCACCTGCCCGTCTTGGGTCCCTTTAATTCATTTAATTTTTGAAGAATATTAGCTAATCAAATAATTGGGAAATTATTTAATTATATGGATGAGAAAAAAAATAGAAATTAATTAAGGGTGATCCCACAATACTGGTTTGCAATTTTTGGCCAAACTGGACACTAAAATATTTTTTTCTAACTAAATCTTCACTTTCAGATACCTATAGCAACTAAACCGTGAGGAATTTGAAGATGATGTAAACTAGTGATTTGTGAAATTTTATCTGTAGATTCTAATCATATTTTTTTCAAAAAAAATGGAATCAAATTGTTCTTCTTTTTTCATATCCTTTGAAAACTATTTTTTTTCAGCAAACAATATTTTTAAGGAGTGATGCTCACTGTATACAACATAATTTTTTTTCATGAAGGATAAAATTATAATTCTTTCAAATTTAGATTTGTAACTCCGATATCTAGTGCTTCCAATTGGTCTCATAGTTTTTTATTGAATATTGTTTCCTTAATCAAGTTTCGAAGTCAAACCAATTACAATTCAAACATAGGCAGATCGTATACAACGTAACATTTTTTATGTATCAAAATTTTAATTTTTTTGTTGGATCAAGGACTTCAATATTTGGTGCACTCATATTTTTCAATTTTTGTTTGATAATATGCTATTTTTCCACATGTGCAGAACAAAGAGCTTTATTTTCGTTGAAAAACCTATGTTTAATAAAACTTAAGAAACAAATACATAATAAAACCAAAACATATTAAAATTATATTTTTTGGATAGCTCGTTCCAAAGACTACCATCAACCATTTGGGTCTATCAAGTATCCTCCATTTTCATCCTCAAACTGAGCTTCAAAGCACAAAATTATGGACTATTTTGGTGCCTGAGGGGAAGAAGGGGGAAAAGGGGGGTTTGAGCGAACCCGAACCCATAGGGTTCACTCGAACCAAGGTTCATTCGAACCCCCTCTCCACAAGCCCCCACTTTTGGATTTTTTCTAGGAATGGTGGGCCCCATCATTAAATGGGTTTGCTCAAACCAAAAAGTTCATTCAAACCCCTAAAAGCAATTTTTTTTGGATGGGGTCATTTTTTCCAACTTTTCCTTCCTCACTCGAATTGTAAACCACTTTTGTGGGTTTACCCTTAAGTAATAAAAAATATTTAATTAGAGTGGCATATAGAAGAATATTTAAAAATTAATTAAATAATGAAAATTATTCAATTAAGGTAAAATAGAGAGAAAATAGTGAATTAATCTTGAAATAATTAAATATTATTTGATTAATAGAGGAAAATAGTGTTGGAGTACAAGACCACTTAGAGGGGAGGTGAATTAGTGGTCAGATAACATCAATCTCAAAACCTTAACACTCTTAATCATACAAAACTTTAGATATGTATTTCAGAAACAAAACATAAAGATGTGAATATTACAACATCACATGTGAATTAGGAATACTGAATCATGCACAAAGCAACATATCAGCAAGGATACATGAGGTACCATATTTATGAGAGGAAAAACCCTAAAAGGGTAAAAAAAACCTCTTTGAACAATTTTATTAAGCCACACTAGCCAAAAAATTGTTGTTTACAAATTATATACCTCACTGGAAATAAAAAAAGCCTCGCTAGTTAATAGTCAAGCCTCACTTGAAAATAACTCAAGCCTCACTAGCTATCAATAGACCTCACTAGCCAAATCCAATCTTCTTCACTGGAAATCTTCAATTTTCCTCACTGGAAATTTTCAATCTGCCTCACTAGTAATCTTCAATCTGCCTCACTGGCAATCTTCAAATGGAAAATAAAGAGGTACAGAGGGTTGCTTTGTTTCACTTCATATCACTTCTCAAAAAAATATTTAACATATATTTACAAATCCTTTTTACAACAATCTCATATACAGTCACCATGTCTTCAAAACTTTGAAAAAACCCTATTTTATCTTGTATTTGAGAGAAGTATGTTGGCCTTGCCATTGTACCAAAAGATCGACCTATGAATGCCTAATACAATTCAAAGTTAAGATCCACGGGAGGTGGTTAAACCATGTCACAAATCCCAAGAACCACACAAAACAACCAAGGAGACCAAGGGTGCACACCTTCAAACAATCCCCCCCAACACAAGCAGCGGATTCAAACCTATGACCAGATCTAATACCAATTGTTGGCCTTGTCGTTGCACCAAAATATCGACCTATCAATGCCTGATACAAGCCAAATTTAAGATCCATGGGAGGTGGTTAAACCATGTCATGAATCATGAGCATCACGTTGAACACCCAAGGAGACCAAGGGCGCACACCTTGCAACCTCATAGTGGATTCAAGAAAGCTATAACCAATTCAATTCTATATTCACTATTCTTCAGATACTACTCCTTTTCATGAAAACTCAACTACTATTTTATTACATCAATCCTCTATCAAAAATATTATATAAAAGATTGAAATCAAATACACTTCATTGTCAAAACTTGCATTGAATCCATTAAGACTCCAAAATAGAAGCTTTATCTCCAAACCAAAAAATATGATTTCTTCGACATCACATACTCATGGAACACTCTCCATGAAAAAAGGAAAAGACATCCATCAAAATTGACACCAAAAAATAAAACTACCAAAGACCGTTCAACTTCATTTAGAAAAAAATAATGAAAATAGTTGTGATGGTTATACTCCTATCAAAAAGAAACCTCTTCAAATAGCCATTGATAGGTTTGAATATCAACCCTTGGATTTAACCCTACCACCAAATGAGATTTTTTAAAAACAACCTTTGTTCACCATTTGTATGCATAAAACAGCAATATTAACCTACTCGATAGGTTATATCAAGTAGAGGGGTCGGTTAAGAAATGAAGAAAACCTCTTTAAGAATTCACTTAAATAACCCTTAACCTTCAATCCATGGTCATCTCTCAATTAAAAAATAAAAAACCTTGTTGTTTAATTTTTATAGTAACCAAAAACTTAGGGTTTTAGAAGCAATATTTCAAATAAAGAAAATAACCCTAAGCTCTAAAAATGGGCTCAAATACTAAATCAACATATACACTAGCCCCTAATGCAAGAAGGAATGTAAAATACAATCCCACAAAAATAGGATTTTGGACTTTAAAGACTTGATGCTCTTAGGGATTGAACCATTTGCCTTGGTGCCTATAATACCTTGAATACTATTGCATCTTTATGCTTGATACATTGAACTTTTTCTATGAACAAGAACCTTTGATAATGATACTATGCCTTGATGAACTGATACTATGCTTTGAAGCTTTGATGCTCTTTGAAGTACCTTGAAGCTTTGATACCTTAAATCCTTGATACCTTGATGCTTTGATGTTCTGAAACTAAGCCAATGGAAAACCAATAGTGAAAATCCTTCATGCAACAAACTTTGACATCAATGAAAAATCAATGCCAATGCAATAGACCTTCCCTTTGGTACTGATGTCTTCACCAATTTTGCATCTTATTTTCACCCTTTTCTCTTTTTCTCTCCCCATTTGACAACAATTACAAAGGAACTAATATCACCAAGAAATCACTCCCCCCATGAAGATAAAGCTATGACACACTATGACTAACCAAGCTACATATTGTCCCAACATTTTCATGATTATTATGGCACTAACTATCATAAAAAAAAATACCAATGCCAATAAGCATATAGATACACATTCTTTAAGAATAAATTTTGACTGAGAACAATAAAACAAAGCTTGAAAAATTTAGTCACCATTGTCCCAAGCACAAGAATATTGATCCAAGTATCTTTGTAGCAACAAAAACATAGCTTATTGTTCACTGTCAAGAGAAGGACTACATAGATAAACCACTATTCCATTGACCATTGTCACATGAAAATACACCACCAACTATCATAAAAATCAAGAGAAAATTAACTATGAAATAAACCACTATACTACCAACATACTATCCATTATTCTCATTGCTCTATAAGACATATTTCCAATATACTGTCCAATATACTTAGTGAAAATGAAGATCTTTCCATAAGAATAGACCACCATGTTATGAAAAATTTCCTTCTACTATTCAATAAAAAGGTCGCCATTGAGAGACTGTGTAAAAACATCAAGAATAGTCATCTTGACACCACACTTTGTACTGCCATCTCATCAAAAACTATAAACTATCATTACACAAAAACACTGTCCCACAATAGTTAAGAAACAATCACTATTAAAAGAGCATCCATTCCATTAACAATCACTTGAACCAAGCAAGAATGATATTTTCACTTGAGATGCCAACAAGAACATTTGAAAATATTTTCACTATCAAGAAACCTCCACAAAGATAATAGACCACTACTATACTCCAAGCAAGGAAATCCAAACCTCATAAATTACTACAAACATTACATATTATCAATGAACTTGATCATTGTCTTAAAAAACCTATTGAGAATGAGTGATCACTGCCAACCATTTTCATGCTATGATGTTCCATTTTACCAAGAAAAAAATGTCCACAAGGAAGCACTATTAAAGATCATGACAAGTTAGATTCTCAATTGATCAAAACACTGTCTCCCTCTACCACTGAGGATCATGAAAGTTCTTCTTCAAATTTAAGAAAATGGTTAATTTTTCTTTGTATTCTTCATAGCACCTCTACAACACTGAGTATTGCCAAGATCCACATTTCACTATCACATTGTCAAATGAAAATACTATTGTCAGAAGCAAGAGTTAAGTTAATAGCATTGTCAAGATTTATGATAACCACTACTCCTCCTTGAAGACAAAGAAATTACACACTATTGTATTCCTTAATAATGAGATAAAAGTGGCATAAATAATGACAAAACAAACTAAGACAGACACTAACAAACCAATCATCATGGCTACATGGAAATTCATCTCAAAGCACTTCAATTCACTTCACTACACCATACTGCCCCAATGAGGAAGCTCACTGCAATGTCATTATCCAATCACCAAATCATAAAAAAACCATGGAAAACAAAGGAAGATTATTGCAACAACATAGACCAACAACATCACTTGTCTTTGCAGAATGTTGTCTTTAAGAAACACTACACAAACCATTTTCCACTACAAATTCACTATTCACTCATATCATTGTCACTATGTCTTGGAAATAATAACTATCAACTAATATCAATCAATTGAGCAACTATTACTTCATTGTTTCAACATTATCAATCATCATGAAACAACACTAAGAATCAATTTTGTGTGGCAACTGTTACCATACTTTTGCAATAAAAATTCTTTAAAAATTTGTCCATGGATATATAGTCCAAAACTAATAAGCATCATTATCACAAAGTGACAACCATCATTGTCACTGTATTATTACCACATCAATGTGTAATTTATCTATCATACTAATATCACTTGTCACTGTCAAGGAAAAAAACATACTTATCACTATCACCAAGAAGAATGCACTATTATCTATCTAGCATTGGACACTGTTATAAACAAGTGTACTTCCAAAAACAGAGATGTGATGTCTACTATTACATGAAAACATTGATAATAAGTATAAACCATTGACATGATTGTTCACAAGAGTAGGATCCACTACCAAGATCCAACAAGATTCTCAAGAAAGGTCACAAACCATCTTGTCCAAGAACCATTTACTATCTTCCCTCTCTTTAAGTAAAATAACCAAAAGAATAAACATTTCCAACTAGGAACACTAAGATCTCATCAAGGCATTGATTGTTCACCATATATTCACTATTTTCTTGTTCCAAGGTATTGTGTGCACATACTACTATGAATTCATCTAAGGTCGAGGCACTGTGACAAGGAACTGGATCGAGAGTAACATACTATCACAAAGCAGAGTGTACTTTCTCACTATCACAAGAAATCACTACCATCATGAAACTCATAAACCAGTTGCAAGCAGAGAAACTTATTTCAAGTAGCATTGTCTTTGCACATACTAGGGTTTGGAAGAAAAACTTCTTATCTTATCCTTAAAAAAAAGAATACGTCTATTATCTTATCAATTGTTCACATTTGATGAAATTGCCTCTTATCATTTGGACAACTTTGACACCAATGAAAAAACTAGATGTCAAAAAATTACTGATCACATGTAAAAACACTGAGAAATAGTCATAGATTTTCCTACAACAAGTCATCTAAGGAGAATAAATTGAGGCATTATATAATTTTCAAAGACTCAAATTATATTGTCATTGCAAGGATCAAACTAGAACTATTACCAATATCAAAACACGAAATCACTGCAAAGATACAATCTCTTTGCAGCTTACAATAGGGTTTGAATGATAAAACTATAAAAATATCCCCCTATCCTCATGATTCCTTTTATGCACTACTAGATGTCACTTGTGTAGTATGGACAAGCTTAGATTCATCCTTCTCTTTTTCTTTCTTTCTTCCACAAACCTTCTTAGTACCTGATTTATTTAAATCACTCCTAAAATATTGGCAATATGTTCAAACTTATGACATCTACAAAATTTGACTTTGCTTCTAGTATTTAACCATTCATAAGAGCTTTTGGTACATCCAAATTTCTTACAATGTAGCCAACATTCTTTTTCTCTATGACTAAATTCATAGCATGAATAACAATAACCATGAAAAGAATTGCAAAACCTAGACTTTTGATGTTGTATTGAATGGAAAGATCTTCTTAACTTGTTATTATTGTCTTGATCATGGGTACCTCCTTTTATCATCTTCTTATCTTCAGCCTTAGGAATAGTAGAATGATAGTCTAGATCTATTTTCTTTCTTAGAGTTTTTCTAATCTTAGAATTTCACCCATCTTCAAAACCTAACCCAGTAGTGTCCTTGTGATGTTTTTTCGTGTTCAACATCTCATATAAACATTCAGTGCTCTTTTCAAACTAGAGTGACTTGTGTAATTTGGAAGATTCTTTTCCTAATTAATTTCTCAAAGAAACAATCTCTGATTCATACTTTTCATGATCAACTTCTTTTTCCTTAAGCTCATTATTGATTTATTCTTCTATTTTCTCGACTTCTTCAATTTTAACTTTCAAGTCTATTATCAGTTTTTCTGCATCTTGAAGGTCTGAAAATGTTTTAGTCTTGGACATCTTTTCTTGATGAAGCTGCACCTTTAACCTTTGATTCTCCAATCTGATTTTCTTAATCTCTTCAAGGGAACAAATAAGCTCACCTTCAATATCAACTTCACAATCATCTTCATCATATTCTTGTTCAAAGTCACTCACAAAGTGATATCCCTTTCTATCAATATTCCCAACTATAAAATCATCTTCTCACCTTGTATCCTTTTCAGTTTGTATGCCATCTATCTTAACTGCTTCTTCATCATTCTTTGTACTTGATTTAGGTGATGCTTGTTGTTTAGTATTCTGGTGAGTATTTCTTTTTTATTTATTTCTTTTTTACTTTTTTCCATTGTACTCCACCACCAAGATCAACCCAAGTTGATTAAACATTTTCAGGGAACCTGTTGCTCTAATACCACTTGTTGGGGGTACAGGAACATTGAGAGGGGGGAGTGAATCAATTTTTAGATAAAATCAATCTCAAAACCTTTACACTCTTGATCATACAAAACTTTAGATATGTATTTCATAAATAAAACACAAAGAGGTAGTTGAGTGCATTTGGTTATGGCAAGTGAGGAGATTGTTGGGGATTAGACTGGTTCAGTGGTGGGCTTGAGTGATTTGGATTTGAACTCTTTCCCCGATAGTCATGCCAACTTTCAATTTGGGTAGAATACAGATCTAGGGTTTTCAGATGGTGATGCAAGAAGGATGGATCAGGTGGTGGAGATGTGTTGGTGTCTTCTGGGGATGTAGTGGGAAAGGACAAGTCATGTGGTAAGGATGTATTCAAAGATGCAAAGTCTGGAGAAATTTTTATGAGTGGGGATTTCAAGGCAGCTTGTGATGGGTGTCCTTCTTCGGATGCGATTTCATTTCTCTCTGGCAGTCAAGATGATACTAGTGATAATGGGAAAGCCCCATCTGCAAAATATTTTGTGGCTAATCTGAGTATTCCCTAGATTGAGCATGTTCCAGTGAAAAATGGACGATCAAGAGGAAATTATTTTGTGGTAGGAAATATATGGGTTGACATTTCTTCATCTAAGCTTAAAGGAAAGGGCATCGCTTCTGAATTTGTGACCTCTTCCAACATTGAAGGCAGTTTTTCTCTATCTGTTTTGGATTCTCTTGTGGATAATAATATTGCTAGAATGGAATATTCTCTAGTTGGTAAGTTCTCTGGGCCTCGAACTAATATTGAGGAGGTCCATTCTTGGGTTTGAAAAAATTAGGTCTTGAAAGGCCAGGTGGAAGTTGTGGTGATGGCTAAAGGATTATTTTCCTTTGTTGTCTCCTATGATGAAGACCTATGACTTGTGTTTGCTAAAGGCTTCATGGTCTTTTGGGCTTCTTTCCTTGATCCTACACCCTTGGGAGCCTCGGATGGATCTCTCCAAATTCCTTTTTACTCTGTGCCAGTCTGGGTCAAGCTGTTGAAACTACCCTTGGAATACTGGGATGAAGAAGTGTTCAAAGTCATGGCTAACTCCCTAGGGCATTTTGTCTCTATTGATTAGGCTACCCTTTCTCGAAGGTGGTTGGTTGGAACTATATTTTATGTTATGATTGATCAAGATGTTTTTTTTCCAGAGTTTTTCCATCTCAACTCAAAGGTGGGATCCTGGAATTAGCAGATTATTTTTTAAAATCTTCTATTTGCTTGCTTGAAATGTAAAAAAGTGGGCCATTGGGCCAAAGACTACTCAAAAAAATCAGCTCAAACCAAGAATTCTCCTCAAAAAAAGGTATGGAAGATTAAGAAGACCTTGGAAGATACTCTGCAGTAGGAAAAGGGTGTTCCTGCTGGTAGTGATGTCCTGGTAGGTGAAGATAATTTTGAGGATCATACGGTTCCTCTTCTTGAGGCTAGCAAGGAACCTAAGAAAATAATGGAAGAGGTTGTGGGCCAACTTGTGGGTTTTGAAGTGGATCATGTATCTGACTCATTATGCTCCCCTAAATGTCTTGTTTTGGAGCCTATATTTTCTTCTTCTCCTTCGTTGGATGGGGCTTCTAGGTTCGAGGTGGTGGTGGTGATTTTTTAGTTGAAGATACAGGTTCCAAAGGCGATGAAGGCTATATTTTGGTGAGAGGTAGGAAGAAGAAATCCTATGCTTCTCCACCTCCCCAACTTCATAGGGGAGTCACCACTAGAAGGAAAAAAGTGGATTGTGGGTCTGAACTAAGGAGCTAGGGAAGGCCTTCCCTACACAAAAGTAGGGAGAAGGATTGTAAGCGAGACATTGTTGAAGGGGTCCAAAAAACCATCTTTGATTTAAGAACGAAGAGAAATCTCTCTTCTTGTAAATGAATATTATTTCACGGAACATCAGGGGGCTAAATAATTTTCACAAACAAGACCTCTTGAAGAACTTGGTCTAGGATCATAAATCGGATATCTTGCTGATTCAAGAGACAAAAATGCAAATTGATAAGTTGGAAGCTCTGAAGTCTCTATTTTTCAAGGATTGTGGCTTTCATGGGATGAGCTCTGAGGGATCTTTGGGTGGCATTTCTACATTTTGGAATGCGAGATTAATTAAAGGTGTTTTGATTGAGGATGGGTTTAATCATGCAAAGACTAAGTTTGTTTGGATTAGGGACTCTTATACCTGGATCATCTCCAATGTGTATGCCCCTAATCAAAAGAGGGCTAGGAAGAAACTATGGGATGCCCTGGGGGATCTGAGGATAAGTTTTTTGGATTTCCCCTAGCTCATGATGGGAGATTTCAACACTCCTCTCTGTGACAATGAAAAGGTGGGTGGTTCACAAGCCAATCTTGATAGCCAACTAGACTTGAGAATGTTCATTGATGATAATGCTCTTATTGATGTCAATGTGACTGGGGCTAAGTATACTTGGTCTAATAGTTGGGTTGGTGTGGATAATATTCAAGTAATATTAAGTAGATCTTTGTCTTTAGTGGCTTAGTTTGTGGACTTTGTTTGTTCTCTCTCCTCAATCATGAGGTGTGGTTCTAACCATTTCCCCATCTTTTTTGTGGTTGACAAGTTTGGACTTCAAAAAAAATTCCCCTTCAGGTTCAAATTTATATGGCATAGGGACCCCATATTTTTGGACTGCATTAAGGTTTGGTGGCAAGTTAAAATTGATGGTTGTGTGATGTTTAGATTAGCCAAAAAATTGACCTTTTTTAAGAAAAATCTTAAGAAATGGAATAAAGACTCATTTGGTCATATTTTTGAGTCTAAATCCTTGGTTCTTCAAAGATTGAATGATATTCAGATCAAGGGTTAGTTGGAGGATCTCCAGCTGCAGGAGGATAACTTTCTTGCTCAGTTGCATGACATTGTGGAAAAGGAGGAAGATTTTTGGCAACAGAGATCGTGTGCTATCTAGTTAAAATATGGAGATTGTAATTCCAAGTTCTTCCATCTTACGACCCTTAGGCATAAATCATCCAATAGGATTTCTTCAATTTTTGCTGATGGGGTGTTGTTGGAAGACGAGGTCTAAATTAGGAGGGTGCCTGGTAGCTTCTTTGAGAATAGGCTTAAGGATGACCTTTTGTGGGACCAAGATAGGGTGGAGGCTTCTTTGGAGGTCATCCCCAACCTTGTCTTTGATGATATGAGCAAGCTGCTTAAAACCATTCCCTCTACGTCAAAAATTAAAGATGTGGTTTTCTCTTTTGAAGGAAATAAGGCCCCTGGGCCAGATGGCTTTCCATTTCTATTCTTTCAATCATGTTGGGAAATTATTGTGGATGATGTTATTAGTGCCACTAAGGAGTTATTTGGGTCTAGAAAGTTACTTAGAGAATTGAATGCAACCTTCATTGTCTTGATTCCCAAATCTACGAATGATAATAGCTTTGGTGAGTACCATCACATCAGTCTCTATAATTTTGTGTATAAAATTTTGTCGAAGGTTCTTGCTTCTAGACTTCAAAAGTGCCTCACAACTTTGATCTTAGTTCAAAAAAGTGGTTTTGTCAAGGTTTGTCATATTCTTGACTCTATTGTAATGGTTCATGAACTTGCTCATTCTATTAATATTTCAAAGAAACCAGTGTTCTTGATTAAGTTGGACCTTTTGAAAGCTTATGATAGGGTTATTCCAAATTTTTGCTAGAAGTTTTGGGTCATTTTGGCTTATGTAGGAAGTTTATTCAGCTTGTTGAACAACTTGTCTCTTCTCCCTCGTTTGTTTTTATTATGAATGGATCCCCTTCCCCTTTTTCTAGGAGCTCTTGGGGGCTACGATAGGGTGATCCTATTTCCCCATTACTTTTTATTTTGATGGCAGAGCCACTAGGGAGAAATATTCAGAAGGCCTTGGCAGTTAGGGCTCTGAAAGGTTTCTCTCCTTCTTTGATATGTCCTACTGTTACCCACCAAAAATTTTTGGATGACACTATGATGATGGGTGAATCCTTTGTTCGTGAAGTTAGAACTATGAAGGGTTTGATTGAGGATTATGAGAGGGTTTTTGGTCAATGCATTAATTTGACAAAGAGTCAAATTTTCTTCCTTAATATACCTAAAGTTTTACAGTTGAAGCTTGCAAGGATCCTATCATGTAATAGGGGCAACTTCCCATCCACCTACTTGGGCCTCCCTCTATGTATCTCAAATATTTTGGAGTCCTTTTCATTGGGCCTGCTGGACAAGTTTAGTAAAAAGTTGGCTGGCTAGAAGGGGGCATTACTTAGCCAGGTAGGGAAGTTGTAGCTAAATATGTCTACTTTTCAAAATCTACCAATGTATGTTATGAGCCTTTTCAAAATTCATGTCAAATTCAAAGAGAAGATGGAATAAATTATGAGAATATTTCTATGGTCTGGTGTTGAAACCAAAGCTAGAATTCCTCTTGTGGCTTGGGATCTGGTCTGTAAACCAAAGAAGTGGGGTGGTCTTTGCATTAGAAACCTTAAAGCCTTTAATAAGGCTCTTCTTTTGAAGAATGTTTGGAGGCTCCTTAATGGTGAAGCGGGTTGGGCCTTAATGGCCCGTAATAAGTATTTGCATGGCCTCGAAAGATCTTGGAATATGTTAACTACTGATGATATTCTAATCAGTTATTTCTTTTGGAGGAGTATTGCTCCTTGTAGGGAGTTGATTGTTCATGGTGTTAAATGATTGATGGGTGATGATAATCAAATTCTCTTCTAGGAAGATACTTGGTGTGGTGAGAAGCCTTTGACTAGTCTTCACTGGGCCATCCCCATTGTTCTGATGTGTAGAAACATTTTTGACTATCGAGTGGCTGATTATATCCATAATGGGGAATGGAAAATTTTCCAAGAATAGGACCCACCATTGAAGGCTCTTCAAGACTTCTTAAGAGTGGTTTCTATCCCTGCTTTTCCTAGGCCGGATAGAGTTTTTTGGACCTATTGTGCTAAGTGTGAGTTATTAGTTGCTTTCACTCTTAGTAGGTTGATGGAAACGCCTGTCTCTATTCCTTTTTGGGGAAAATTATTGAAAAAGAAGTTGGTTGTCAAAGTGAATGTTTTCTTTTGGCTTCTCATGCAAGGTAAAATTTTAACATAGGACAATATTTGTAAAAGGGGATTTTCTCTTCCTAATAGATGTGTTTTGTGTGACGAGGATGTTGAAAGTGCATTCCATATTTTTATTGGATGCAAGTTCTCCTCCCTACTTTGGAGTAAATTTATTGGTGTTTGGAATTTGGTGTGGGTTTTCTCAATCCCTAGAAAATTTTGCTAAACAATGGAGGTGCCCATCTACTTTTCATATTCTTTGAGGACTTTGGGACCTTATGGCCCCACACATTTCCTGGGGTATTTGGAAAAAAAGAAACAATAGAATCTTTCGAGATTCCAATATTGAAGTTACAAACTTTTCTTTAAAGTTCATAGGGAAATTTTGGAAAAAAATTCCATGTGTATTTTCCTAAAGTTCCCCGTTGTGACCCTACTCTTTGACTGATTTGCTATGATATTTTTTTGATATCTAACTAAAATATTTCTTCTATTCCTACCACAAACTTGAATCTGAGTTTGAATAAGAGATTAAACACCAATTGGAAACCACCTCCTCTGGGGTGGGTTAAAGTTAATTTTGATGGGGCATCAAAGGAGAACCCCGAGCCTACAAGATATGGCAGGGTGTTGAGGAATGAGGACAACAGATTCTTAGGTGCGGTGGCACTCCCATTGGGAATTCAGACCAATCACTGCATCGAGGTGGAAGTTGCGTATGCAAGTATTAAATTTTCTTTCGACAGAGGGTACTCCAAATTATGGGTTGAAGGTGACTCCTTAAACATTATTAATTACCTATGTGGCACCCATATACCAAGATGGAATTTGGAGAATCTAATTAAAGATAGTATAATGATGTTAAGTGTGTTTGATGAGACTTGTGTATCACACATTTTTTGAGAGGTCAACTCCTTGGTAATTTTTTTCCAACGAGGCTATCAGATATAATGGATCCCATACGTGGGAGGAGGGATCAATCATTCCCAAGAGAGATAGGAGTTTAATGTGGAATGATGGAGTAGCATGAATTTCGACGGTGGAGGCATTTAAGCCTTAGTACTTTGGTCTGACTCACACGTATTGTGGGTTTCTACCAAATAGATGGATTTTTTCCTAACAATTTTCACAAGGGTTTTCTCCATCTAGTGTCTACTAAAATGGGTGGTGATAAAAGAAAAATAGAGTTGCACACTTGTGCAGGCTTGAGGAAGAAGAAAAAAAATTGGAAGATTTTGTGCCATGGAAACTTTATGTCGTTCCTTGAACGTCTTCATGGGCACGATTCAAATGATTCAACAAATTTTTTTTCTTATTGGCATAACATGAAGCTTCAAATAAAGGGTCTGGAAGTGGAGGTGAATGAGGAGTTGATTGTTTCTATGATGGGGATGTTGATGGTAGGCCACAATTTTTTTAAGGACAAGGAAAGAAATGAGGATGTGATGGCTTAGTTCTTTAAAGATGATGAGCGAAAGAAGTTGGTGAAAATGGAGAGTTGGGGATATGAGTGCAAGTCAATAGGTAAGAGAAAGAAGATGAGTCCACGAAACATGGAATTTTTTGCCTTAAAAAAAAATGAAATTAGCTTGCAAAAAATGGGATCACGATTTTCATAAATGGGATCTCGATTTTTAAAATATGGGATCCCGTTTAGGTTCGAGATCATGAGCCTAAATTCAAAACAAGATCCCATTTTTTTAAAATTGGTATCCCATTTTTAATAGGGTCTCAAACTGATGCATGCGAAATGGGATCCTGATTTGTAAAAAGTAGGATCCCGTTTTTTAATAATCGGGATTCCATTTTGAGATGGTATTTTTTTATTTATTTAAAAACTCATTTCATTCTACAGCACGAGATCCTGAATTCCTCTGGTAGATAGTGGTGGTTGAATGAACTCCAAGTACGCCACCATCACAAATTTTGTTATTTTCATTTTTTTTAATTTTTTAATACAATAATGTGTGTGAGTGTGTTTTTATTCAATTTATTTACCGTTTTTTGTATTTTATTTCTCTGTAAAGTAGAAATGAGTATTTATAGAATTAGATGAAAAAATGCAATGAACCCTTGAAAAAATTGAATAGAAAGAAAAAATCAACCTAAATTGAACTTGGAAACAAAAAAGTTGCATTTGAAACCTAAATTGTTGAATCAAACCAAACAAATTTTTTGTTGAAAACTCTAATTGAACTTGGAAACAAAAAAAATTGCATTGACAAAATCCTAAATTGAAATGAAATAAAAAAAATTGCATTTGAATTTAATCCTAATTGTTTTTTGAAACCCTAAGTTCAAATCAAACCAAAAAAAATAGATTTGAAAACCCTAGTTTCAAATCAAACAAAAAAATTGCATTAAAAACGCTATATTGAATTCAATCAATCATTTTTGCTAAAACCCTAAATTGAAAACAAAGAAATCATTTTGCATTTGAAAACCCCTATATTGAGTTGAAGAATATTTGATAATGGAAAAAAATATCTACATTGCTTAAATGTTTTAAATTTTATTTGCATTGTATGGAGAATTTACAATTTGTTAAACTTTACTTTCAATGTTAAATTATAATTAGATTAGAAAACAATAAGTTAAATAATAGTTACAAATCATAAATTATCAATTTTTGTTTGCAAATTTAGTTAGAAAATTCGTAAATCCAAGTGTACAATCCATTTTCAATTGTCACTTAATTAGATAATATTTTCATTCATTTCTATTTTATGTTTTGATCTATCTTAGTCATGCCTTGTTTCTATTTCTTATTTACATGTGTTGTCTCTTGTCTTTTGACAATCTTAGCTCTCATTCTATTCAATTAATTGTTAATTAGGCTTCTAGTTTCTAGTCTAAAATCTCAATTTGCACTAGTCACCTAGACACTAAAAGAATCTAAATATTTTTCTTTTCTAAATTATTTTCTAGGTTCTTTCAATTCCAAACAATCGAAAATAAAATAAGCTAATTCAACATTAAAACTAATTTTATTATACATTTTATATCATAAAATTCATTTAAGTGGGAAATATTAATGAGAAAAATGTTAAAAAAAATAATCTTATATTCAAAATTAATAAAATATCAGATTAAAATATACATCAAACTCAATCTTAATAATACATTTAATTATGTGTTTCTATTTCGAAAATAGTCAATCTATTCATAAAATCAAAAATATTCATAAACTAGTTAGTCTATTACCCTAAACCATAAACCGATGTCTTAAGGGGTCAGGTAATATGACATTTCTAAAGGGAGTCAAATAAGTTCTGAAAATTTGGTGAAGTTGCCGAAGGCAACCAAATTTAACAATTTAATAATATTAATGCAAGATTATAATATGAATGAGAGTTCATGATCTAGGTTGGTCAGTCGAAACAAGAGCTATCTCAATCAACTATTCCATAAGAAAATTTTGTTCACTAACTTGTAAGTCCATTATTTGAAGGGCCACCCAAACTTCACCCCAAGTTCCCTAAAACCTTTAAACCCTGAACTCTAAAATCTAAACCCTAAACCCTAAAGCATTCATTTTATCCTAGGACCTTAAAATGAAATTTGGTTTCCTTAGGAAACTCCACCAAATTTTATTCCCTTAATCCATGTCATTTTGTCCTAGGACCTTACTACATAGATCCCCTTAAAAGCCATCCTATTACTCTAAACTCTAAACTCTAAACCCTAAAGCCATCATTTTTTCCTAGGCCCTTAATAAAATTTGGTTGCCTTGGGAAACTTCACCAGATTTTATTCACTTAAGCAATGCCATTTTGTCCTAGGATCTTAGTAGACATAGATCTCCTTAAGTCATTCTATCACCCTAAACCATAAACCGATGTCTTAAGGGTTCATAATATAACATTTCTTAAGGGGATCAAATACATTATGAAAAATTGGTGAAGTTGCCCAAGGCAACCGAATTTAACAATTTAATAAGATTACATGCAATATTATAATACGAATGAGATTTCATGATATAGGTTGGTCAGTCAAAACAAGAGCTATCTCAATCAATTGTTCCACAGTAAAATTTTGTTCACTAACTTGCAAGTCCATTATTCTAAGGGCCAGGTCCAAACTTCACCCTAAGTTCCCTAAACCCTGAACTCTAAAATCTAAACCCTAAACACTAAAGCATTCATTTTATCCTAGGACCTTAAAATGAAATTTGGTTGCCTTAGGAAACTCCACCAAATTTCATTCCCTTAAGCCATGTCCTCTTTTCCTAGGACCTTACTACATAGATCCCCTTAAGCTATCCTATTAGAATAAACCCTAAACCCTAAATCCATCATTTTTTCCTAGGCCCTTAATGAAATTTAATTGCCTTGGGAAACTTCACCAAATTTTATTCACTTGATCCATGTCATTTTTTCCTAGTACCTCACTAGACATAAATCCCCTTAAGCCATCCTATCACCCTAAACCATAAAATGATGTCTTAAGAGGTCCTAATATGACATTTCTTAAGGGGGATCAAATAAGTTTGAAAATTTGGTGAAGTTGCCCAAGGCAACAAAATTTAATAATAATATAAGATCATGCAAGATTATAATATGAATGAGATTTCATGATCTAGGTTGATCAATTTATGGTTTAGGGTGATAGGATGGCTAAAGAGGATTTATCTCTAGTAAGGTCCTAGGACAAAATGACATGGCTCAAGTGAATAAAATTTGGTGAAGTTGCCTAGGACCTTAATGAAATTTGGTTGCCTTGGGAATCTTCACAAAATTTTATTCATTAAGACATGTCATTTTGTACTAGGACCTTACTACATAGATCCCCTTAAGCCATACTTTGGGATGTCTTAAGGGGGATCAAATAAGTTCTGAAAATTTGGTGAAGTTGCCTAAGGTAACCAAATTTAACAAAAATATTTAAGATCATGCAAGATTATAATATAAATGAGATTTCATGGTCTAGGTTGATCAATTTATGGTTTAGGGTGATAGTATGGCTTAATGGGATCTATCTCTAGTAACTTCCTAGGACAAAATGACATGGCTCAAGTGAATAAAATTTGGTGAAGTTGCGTAGGACCTTAGTGAAATTTGGTTGCCTTAGGAATCTTCACCAAATTTTATTCACTTGATCCATTTCATTTTGTCCTAGAACCTCGATAGACATATATCCCCTTAAGCCATCCTATCACCCTATGTTAGAGTAAAGGTTTTAACTTAATTGTGTTGATTAAGTTACCTTTATTCCCTTCTTAAGATTTCACGTTAGTTTGCATAAAGTGACATTTAATAATTATATTAATTATTAAATTTTTTCCTATTAGGGTTTCTTTTAGGGTTTGCATGATCTCCTTCTTAAGGATTCATCCATTGTATATTCATATTAGTTCCCTTTTATTTTGATAAGATAATTTCTCCATTTATCAGAGCTTAAAACCCTTGTTTGTTTTCTCCATCCATTCTCTTCCTTGTGACAGGTATCCATTTGCATGCAAGTGATCTTGGAGTTTGAAGTTGGATTTCTCAACTTCTACATGGTATTAGAGTTTTCCTGCTGCATGTCTATTCTTGTTTGATGAATTTAGAGCTATTTGGAGCTACAAGGGCTGGATTAGGCATTCACAGTTTTGGGGTTTGCATTTTTTGATCCAGGGAATCACCTGCAATTTCAAAGAATTTTGAGTCCAAACAAACCTCTCCATTGCATTCGCAGCAGTCCAAAACCCCTAAATCGACTGTTCATTCATCCATTTTGGATAAAGTTGATTTGAGGGGCAAATTTTTTTTTACCCGTACGACCGTCTATCTGCCTAGTAAAAATAAATTAAAAAAATTCTGCATTTTATTCTGTTAGAATTTTTTTTTTTTAAAAACAATATTTTTCCAAAGTTTTTTTATATTTAAAAAAAATCAAAATCAAAATTGCAAAAAAATTTAACGAAGGGTAGGTACCCTGCGCAGAGTACCCACGCCTTCATAGGGGTGCGGTGGGGGTGGGCCCATGTGCCTCTCCCACCAAAAATGTTTTTTTTAAAAAAAAATTCTCAAAAAAATTTTATTGCATTTTTTTTATTGTTTTAAAAAAAAAAACAATTTTTGTAATAAGCCTAGTTGTGAAAATGTGGTGACGACCGTTTGGCCGTCAAATTTAGGCTCGGATTTTTGCTACGACGATCATATGACCATCAAATTTAATCCTGCACTAGCTTTTTTCCCCTTTGGAGTTGTTTTCTTCCAAAGGTCATAACTTGGGCATATGATATCATTCTTTGGCAAATGAGATATCATCGAAAATTTGGTTCTGCCAACTTTCTAGTGGTGTGGGTTTAATTGCTTCATTTATTTGTTGTTGCATTCTATAGCCAGTTGAAGTCAAAGGAGCTACTTTCAGTCCCAAGCTCATAACTTTTGATCTATTTCTTCGTTTTTCACGATCTCAGTGGCGTTGGAACCATATTTCAGAGCTCTTCAGTTCCATCCATGCAAATTTTCTAGATTTCATTCTAGGTATATTTTATTGATTTCTTGGTGTTTTCACACTTTGGTGAATTGCCTGGACATATTCATTCTTGGGAACTTTTCGTTTGCATGGGATGCTTCGTTTTTGGCTGTTCTTCATGTATTTCCAATTTTTTTGTCGTTTGTGGGAATTTTGAGCATCATTTGTAAGCAATCTTTTATGTAAACACACTGAGATAATTGCCACACTATTGTATATGTATTCTTGGGGATTTTGCACATAAGGTTGTGCCATATTTTGTACTCGCACTATTTTATAAAGTGCCATGGGGGGTTGTGTAGTGCATTTTTTTTTCCATTAGACCTTTTTCCAGTGAGTGTCCCTCCACGAAGACAGTGGATACATATGATTCTAGCCTCATGCATGTGTGCTTTTTTTTTTGCACACCACTATTTCAGTTGCAAGTGCTTTCTTACGCACTTTCAGATGTCGTTTCTTCTCCTTCATGCATTACAGGGTGTTACACAAAATTTCAATGGATCTATAAGGCTCTCCTAGTTCAACATTATGGTGGGGTATTATACTATTCGTGCTAATTCTTCCTTGGTTTTGCCTTGGAAGGAATCTTTCATTCTTAGTTGATCAATGTTTTCAGACTATTGGTACTTGTACCATCTGTATCTTCGTTCCAGGTGTTTTCCTTTGTTTTCCATCTGATTCGAGTAGTGTTGTTTGGGGCACTCATGTAGATTGTTGTCTTCTTGATCCTGATCATTCTATCTTCAGCGGAGGTTCTTCAACACCATAGCAGTCATCTTTCGACAGTTGTTTGCAGCTTCTTCTGCTTCAGTGATGTTCTTCTTGGCTTTTTGCATCTATATTTGGAGTAGAGCTTTTCCCATGAGGTTTTCTCTATTTCTCCACTTTATAGAGATTTGGTTGTATTTGGGTACCTAATCTGACCTAGTTGTCGGGACCCATGTTTTCCTTCTTGCATTGTAGTTACCTTTGCTTTCTTGCACTTGTTTGTAGCTGCACTATTGCTCATCTTAAGGGGGGTGTTAGAGTAAAGGTTTTAACTTAATTGTGTTGATTAAGTTACCTTTATTCCCTCCTTAATATTTCACGTTAGTTTGCATAAAGTGACATTTAATAATTATATTAATTATTAAATATTTTCCTATTAGGGTTTCTATTAGGGTTTCTTTTAGGGTTTGCATGATCTCCTTCTTAAGGATTGATCCATTGTATATTCATATCAATTCCCTTTTGTTATGATAAGATAACTTCTCCATTTTTCAGAGCTTAAAACCCTTGTTTGTTTTCTCCATCCATTCTCTTCTTTGTGACAGGTATCCATTTGCATGCAGGTGATCTTGGAGTCTAAATTTGGATTTCTCAACTTCTACACCCTAAACCATAAATCGATGTCTTAAGGGGTCCTAATATGACATTTCTTAAGGGGGATCAAATAAGTTCTAAAAATTTGGTGAAGTTTCCCAAGGCAACCAAATTTAACAATAATATTTAAGATCATGTAAGATTATAATATTAATGAGATTTCATTATCTAGGTTGATTGATTTACGATTTAGGGTGATAGGATGGCTTAAGGGGATCTATCTCTAGTAAGGTCCTAGGACAGATGGCATGGCTCAAGTGAATAAAATTTGGTGAAGTTGCCTAGAACCTTAATGAAATTTGGTTGCCTTGGGAATCTTCACCAAATTTTATTTACTTGATCCATTTCATTTTGTCCTAGGACCTAACTAGACATATATCCCCTTAAGCCATCCTATTACCCTAAAACCTAAATCCTAAACTCTAAACCGTAAACCCTAAAGAATCCATAAATTATTCTATATTAATTTAGTTAATTGTTTTCTAATTCAAGTAGCATGACTTAGACATAAATGAGGCTTACACATTTTATCATTTGTATTCAATTAGGCCATTTATATTGAATGGTTTAAGGGTATTTCCTAAACATGTATCTTACATTTTGAATTTACAAATCTAATGCAGGTTCACTTATATCTTAGAGATCACATGGATTGATTCAATAATATTTGTAATCCACCTCCATGCCATACATCTCCACCTCCAACCACTCTACCTCATAACTCCCCACATGAAATCGATGGTGCTCACTTGCAATCATGAATCAATGCCAATGTTAGAACCATCCAAGATCAAATCAATATTATTCAAAATGAAGAATGTATTGCACCACCTGTGAGGATGTTTGCATCTAGGATGAAAATCGTTGTTGATGTTGTTAGGGCTATGGATGCGATCTTAGATGAGCATCGACAATGGCTAGAGGAGAGGAGAAATTTTGATTTTGAAAAGGAAAACACAAAGAAATGAAGAGATGCAATTGAGAGCCACAATAGTTTATAAATTAAGACAATGATCTTATAGTTATGAATTTATGAATTTGGTTCGATAGATATTTTGGCCGATGAATTTATTATTTTGGTTCGATGGATATTTTTAGTGATGTGAATTTATGATTTTGGTTCCAGATGGATATTTTTAGTGTCATGAATTTATGAATTTGGTGGAATTTATGAACTTATAATGATGAATTTATAATAGTATATATTAAATATGACTATCTACTAGATCATGATTTCTCTTGTTGGAAAAATGTAATATATATATATATATATATGTGTGTGTGTGTGTGTGTGTGTGTTAGACATAAAATGATATTTTTGTGAATGTTTCAAGTTTATTTTTTACATATGTACATGTATTAAAATTACATAGTTCTAGATCTTAAATTTTGAAATTTGTATGTATGTACATAGTTTAGTTGAATGATGTGTGCATGCAAATTATGCATCGTATTTTTTATTTTAAATGTATGTACATGTTAAATTTTGAAATTTGTATGCACATGCTCAAGTTCAATCAATGTATATGTACTTGTAATTTTGTAAGTTTGATGTATGCATGCAAATTATGCATTGTATTTTTTATTTTAAATGTATGTACATGTTAAATTTTGAATTTTGTATGCACATGCTCAAGTTCAATCAATGTATATGTACTTGTAATTTTGTATGTTAATTTTGTATAATTTAATGCAAGTGCACTTATATTTGATATCATGGATCAATTTAACATCGATGATATCCTCAATCCACCACCTCAGCCACCTCCACCTCCCCCTCCAACCCTCAACGTAATATCCCACCTCCAGCACCCATTGCATCTGATGAGGCTCGCTTGTGAGAAAGCATAAATGATCAAGTTGCATCCATTTAGAATAAAATCAATGCTATGTAGAATCAAGCATTGATTCCTCCACATGTTAGACATTTTGCATCTGCAATGCAAAATGTTGTGGATTCCATTAGGATGATTGATTCTAATCTAGATATGCATCGACAAGAGAGAGAGAGAGAGAGAGAGAGAGAACATGAAACAATTTTATGCAGACAGTCTCTCCTATAAATAAATTTTAGACCTTAAAATAACAAAATCCCACCTAGCCCCTTACTTTCTCAACCCTATTACTTGGTAGCCCATTCCTCCAAATAAATCTAGAATATCCATGAGGTGGTGTATACATCCAAAGATGAGTGCACATTTTTGGAATCGATGGTATATGGTTTTTGATAGTCCACCACATGCTAATTGGGAGGTCCAAATGTATTTTTTGACAAAATTAAATGTAGAGTTCGTTATGGGGAAAAAGCCCAATTATTTTGATTTTAAATCATTTTAGGGTGTTGGTGGCAGCATGCCACAATAGAGGTTATGGGCAAGGGTAGATCCCCAATTCCCCATGCATGCACAACCCCTTGTTGTTGCTCCTGGTCCTCCCATTCTCACACCTATGTATCAATGTGTGGTGGTCTTGACATTAGGATATCTTAGTATGCTCACAGGAGACCTTGATCAACATGATTCTATGATAATGAGTAGGGATCATAGAGATGACGATGATGGAGGAGTATTTTATGGAGTTGGTTTGAGTACCACTCCAGGAGTGTCCAGGGTCCCACATGTATGTACTATTTGCCATCAATTATGCTATGGAACCAATTAGGCCACACCTAGTTTGGGTGGACATGGAGATTCTAGTGGTTCATCTGGTTGCCTTTGTTCATTTGTAGAATTTCTTACAGTAGACCATCACCTTGAGGATACTGCGACATAGGTATAAATATGCATCTACATGTTGATTTTATAAGAATTTTAATGAATACATATCAAATAAAGTTTGCAATACATTTTAACAATCAAACTGTTTGGTGTATAGATTGCACTAATGATGAGGCAATCATCCACTCCATGAGTACATACATGGAGACCAATCCTAGTCGGTAACCCTTTTGGGGTATTTTGATTTTAATTTTCTAAATTATATATCAAATGATTTTTAACTTGAGTTTTAAATTTATAAAATTGAATCATGAACATATGTTTAAAATATTTATGTTGGTTTAGTGGAGTCAATCGGCTTCCACATCAGTTCCACCTGAGGGGTCGGTGAGCTCCTCCACTATCGGGTGTCATAGATCAGGGGCAAGTACATTTATGATGTAAACTGTTTAACTTACATTAGTATACTTAGAATTATGAATTTTGAATTCACTATATATATCAAATGTGTATGTACACTTGTAAATATTATAAGCATTAAAATTTTCTAAATTTATGTCTAGGTTGACACAACAATGAGAATGGGCACTAGGCAAACATTAGATGTTGTGGCTACTTGTGAGGCCTCTGATTTTTAGGTTGTTTAAAAAAAATTCTACACAAAATGTGCATTTACTTGAATATATATATTTTAACCTAATTCAAGTATACACATGCTTTAAATTTGATCTTGTAGGACTTTGTTAGTGCGACTTTCTACCATCACCCAATTATGATTACACCTCCAAGAGGACATGCAAAGCAAGCTCCAGATATGGTAATTTTTTTATTACTATATATTTAAAGTTAATTACAAATTATATATTCTGAATAACTTTAATTTAAAATTTAAAATTGAATATATATATATATATATATAATATGAGCTAATACATGTTTTAAATTATTTTTCTTTTATCTAGTAGGAGACACATCTTGTAGTTGAGCATGTACAAATAGGTCCTAAAGAAGAGGGTGCACAACCTCATAATACGGTATAATTAAAATATGATAAATTATAAACTAAATTGAATTAAATCATTTTTAATTGTAGACTTACATCTGATTTCAACTTTCTTTGTCTTGTTTATGTCGATTGATTCAAAGAATTTAGAGGTTGGTTCAGGTGCACCAGAGCATCTAGACCCAGATATGATGGTAATTTAATTTTATGATGAATTATAAATTAAATTTTCATTAAATCATTTTCATCGTCTTACATCTGATTTCATATTTCTCTTGTATAGAGTGTTTCAGGTCATCTGTGAAGTCTGCACGGTGTGAAGAGGTGTCTTGATTATAGAAATGATAGTATGACCTAAACATTATTTTATGGGTTATATTTGATTATTTCATGGACTACATATTTGGTTTCTCATGTACCATGTTGGACTTTATTTCATGGGTCAAGTACTTTGTTGGAATTTATTTCATGGGTTGTACTATGATGGACTTTATTTCACGCACTTAATATATTGGTTTCATGCACTTAATATATTGTAAATGATGGAGTTTATTATTGTTCAATTTTAATTTACACATGTACATTTATGAATTTATGTTCATAGTCAATACATTAGTACATAGGACATTAATGTGAAATTAAATATAAATATGAAATTAAAGTTGACATTAATAGGACATTTTAATATTTGTACTTTACAAATTTAGTGATCCATGTACATGATATACATGATATGTACATTCAATAATTAGTGATAATTATTCAATGAACTTATTCAATTCACGTCCTAATGGGATGTCTTAAGGGGTCCTAATATTATGTCTTAAGGGGTCATAATACAGAGGTTACACCTAATAAAATAAGAAAAAAATCATAATCTACAAACAAAAGCAATTTGTTTATATACCACAAAGGATGAAATTTTATGAAATAAACAATAACATACAAGATTAGAGAACAAAAGAATTAATAAATTCTCTAAAATAAACATAATTTATAGGTTGTCTTAAGGGGATGTCTTAAGGGGTCCTAATACGACATATTAAGGGGATCAAAGAAGAGTATAATATAGGACAATAAATGTGGCCTACATGATGTAGAATTTCCTTAAAAACTAAAAGATATATTAGTCCATCAACCATTTTGTTAGATTTTAATCAAGAATGTTTATTTTCATGGACATATAGTTCAAGAATAAGTCCATAGTGATAGGGTAGTAGATATTTCTCACTCGGTACTAATTATTTATCCCTTCTTTCTATGATGAATAGTGCTCTAGATTTATCCTAACAATTAAATGATGAAATGAAACACCTAAAAATATGTTTAAAAATCTTTCATAATAGAACTTGATCTAAGTGAATTTTTTTTATGTCAATTCATAAGTTCAATGCATTTGTATTAACAACCTCCTGAAATATATCATTTTAGATAAATTATTAAAAGCATATTTCAAAATAAATCTATATGGGTTAATAGTTTAGGGAACTCATCTCCTATGCTTTAGGTCCTGTGGTTTATGGTTTATTGTTTGTAGGGTTCATGATATGCTTAGAATAAAAAATCTATATGGGTTAATGGTTTAGGGCTCATCTCCTAGGCTTTAGGTCCTATGGTTTAGGGTTTAGGTTTTACAAGATTAGAGAACAAAACCATTAATAAATTCTATAAATAATAGCATCCAGCACTAATTTATAAGTTTTCAAAACAAATAATAGAATCCAATACTAATTTATAAGTTGTCAAAACAAATAATAGCATCCAACACTAATTTATAGGCTGTCTTAAGGGGTATGTACATGTATTTGTAATTTGTACAAAATGTTTAATTGTGTAGGTATGTATGTACATATATGTCATCTCAAAACAATTATTAAAAAATTTGGATATGTCATCTCAAGAACATCTCAAAATCGTGCCCATAATGTAGGTCTTCACGCCACCTGATATAAAAAAGGTACATGCAATATCAATGAAATTATCAAAACATACATATATTAATTTATATAAAACTATCTATATGTACACAACTTAAGCACCTGAATTTAAAATTATTCCACACATGTGTGTAGGTTGAATCCAGGAATCCTCTCCTTTTTGTTTCAAAGTATGATTTATCAAAGCAATGATGGCTTAAGGATACAAAAAAGGATAATAAATCAATTTTAACTATTAATGTACAAACAATATCAATATATAATCAAAACATGTATTTAAATATAATTTAACTAATAATTACCCATTTTTACCAAGTATTCCATGTTGTCTAGGTTGAATTTGCATGGACTAGATCCTTTTTCTAATTATGGCTTAAGGATCTATAAAAGGACAATTTTAATCAATTTCAACTAATAACACACTTGACCAATATTGAAACATGTATTTAATCTAGTTAAAAGGAAAATATAAAACTAAAACTATATTTACCTGTATTTACTTACTCCATTGTACCATTTGCATCCTCTCATTTTTGCAATGCATCTATGCTTGTCTCATGCTCTTCCATAGAAATTTTACATAGCACTTTATTTGTAGGTCTTCCATGATACCGATCTAGTTTTATATTTGTTTCCACCACCAAATGTGAATAGTGTATAATCTTATTATGCGTTTCATAATATTTGAATGCAGGTAGACCATTCTTCCTTGTTAGGTATTTTCATAGCCAAGTGCCAACAACCACCACCGATCCTATTGGAAAACATGAAAACCATCATCAAATAAGTTCTCAATTTTTTTTTAAGGGGATCAAAGGCTTGTTCTAAAAAAATTCTTAAGGGGATAAAAAACTTGTTATCAAAATTTCCTTAAGGGGGTGTCTTAAGGGGATCACTATATCTATTGGATAATGATAGCCATAATCATCTTCACGAGGTGTTATTAAATTATTTTTAGTCTCCACACAACGATCCAACCAATATTTCATTTCCTCTTCATTCCCCTTGAGTGGAACAACAACATACACATGTCTTGCAAACAAAATTTGATTTAATAACTTGTGCATATCCATATAAATAATTTAGTATTACAAAATAACTTAATAAAGTGAAATAAAATGAAATAAGTTGAATTAAATTACCTTCTTGTACAAGGTCTGAAACACGGTCATAGTCTTTAGATGCAAACACTTGATCATTTTCTTCAATGGTTCTTTCATATTGATCATTTGCTTGTATAGGTGTCAACGATCTTTGCTCCCACTATTCAACCCATTCTATATTTTCACATGCTCCCCAATCTCCTGAGATACAAAAATGACAAAAACATGCAAGATCCCTTGTCCAGATAGTCCATGTTCTTGTTGTCGAACTCCTAAATGAATGCCATTTAGTAGATCCACTAATTATCTCACAGTCAACTCTAGGTACAATGTTCTCTTTTTCAACCAACCAAAAGAATCGATGAACTGTAGGGTACTCACTCAAACCAGGTACAAATAATATTGTATTGTACCAATCCACAATGCCACATGCATCTTTAAATTTTACTGCATCCTTGGTTTTAAATTGTTCTATAGCAAGAATTCTTTTGGCACATGCACTAGATCCATCATGCTCTCCTTTACCATGCCCAGTTTCAAAAAAACTCCATATATGTTGGACATTAAGTTCCTTGTGAACTCTACTTAACTAATAGAACATTTGAGTATTCTTGAACTACCCCATACAATTATCTGACCATATGAGGTGCTCTGTCATTTGGATTCCTCTTTCTCTTAAATTTCTATTAAATATACTGAAACAATATTGAAAAAACTCCGACGAGTGTAACTGGTTGTCACTCAAATAAAAATGATACTCCCTTAAAAAATTTCTATCATCCTTAGTGCTATCATCCACATGTCTATAAACAATATGGACAAATATAGCTACTTGAACTGAATTATAATATTGTGATTGAATTTCCTCTTGTGGAGTTAGAGTATAATTTTCGACAAAATCAACCATTGAAAGTATAATACCAATTAGAAATGTGTCTCTACATGTGAGAAATTGGCCATCAAGCCATCGAGAATGTTGAGAATGCATGGCATATTTTGGTATAATCTTATTATTAAATTCTAATATGAATGCATGTACAATAACTTTTTCTGTAACTAAATCACAAATCTTTCCAATTTTTCCATCTTTTAGAGAATAATTAACATTCTTAAATATTTTAGCATCAACTAATTGTTTTCCAAAATCATTATCAACACTTTCATGCATGCAAACTCTAAAGGATGAAATATTTCCACAACTACTGCATTGTCCAGAAATACAAGAACTTGAATAAAATAGTTTTTCATTAGATCTTTCACAAAATAAACTTGATATAAACTCCCTTACTGTTTCAGGTGGCATATTGATACCACATTCCTACATAATCATGTTAGTATCCAAAGTACAATGTATATATCGAAAAACATCATAAAAATAACAAAATTGAACATGTGTTTTACAACAACAAGATAATCGTTCTTTATTAATTTTTACATACCATGGTTTACATTTTTCAAAAGACCTTTGGCTTATTTTAATATTACCAAGTAACACTAAATCACCACAATTTTTTTTATAAAATTCAGTTTGTGTTGTATCTAATAGGTGTTTTGGATGAGGATCGCGAACTTTGGACCCCACCCTTAATTTTAAAACATCTCTAGCATTAGATGATACCTTAGTATTATCATGCCAATATTTTTCAATCAAAGATTTAATTTCAACATTAAATTTCATATCAAACCTTGGGAGTCGACCACTGAAACTCCAACATTGGTTGATAGGATCATTTTCTATACTTTCTCTTCTTTTTTTCTCTCTTAGAAATGTTTTAGGATGTATTTTTAAAAATTCACTAATATTGCTTACCATTCTTTTATTCAAAGTTGATTTATTAACTATAGCATTTGTTATAGATCTTCTTGATGCATTCTTATCTTTAGACCTACTATTTTTTCCAATAGATTGAATGGAACTAGCAATACTAGACATAGCATGTTTTACTGATTGATCCTTTCTTCTTTGTTTAACAAAAATGCCTAACTTTTTCATTATTTTTCTCATTTTTTGCATTCTCATTAATTGCATCATTAGTTGACATTGAACTGAAAGTTTTTTATGATAAAAAAATTGATTGTATAATCTATTAGCATGTGTTCTTATTTGCCTCTCAAAAAATTTACCAAGAAGATTATCCAAAACATCACTTTCAATTTTAAAAAATATATATTCAAAACTATTTTCATTTTCATTTTCATTTTCATTTTAATTCTCATCTTCATTTTCATTTTCATTTTTATTTTCATTTTCATTCTCATCTTCATCTTCATTTTCATTTTCATTTTCATTTTTATTTTCATTTTCATTTTCATCTTCATCTTCATTCCATTTTCATTTTCAATTTCATTTTTTAATTTCAATTAAAATATTTTCATTTTGATTTTCAACAACAAAACGGTTTTAATTTTCATTTTCATTAAGAAAATTTTCATTTTCATTTTCGACAACAAAACGGTTTTCATTTTCATTTTCAACAAAAGTATTATCATTTTCATTTTCATCAAGAGAATTTTCATTTTCATTTTCCAAAAAAAAAATGGTTTTCATTTTCATTTTCATTTTCAACAACAATTTGACTCAAATCTTTAACTCTACAAATATTATCAATATCAACATTGTAATATCCAACCTCTTGTAAATCTCTAATAAACACCATTTCCATGAGGCTCAAAGGTGGATTTGAAGACGTACCTGGACTTGTGCCTATTGAAACATTCTCCATAGCATTGGAAGGGATATTTCAAGACATACCAGGAGTAGTTTGTATATTCATATTAGTTTCCACATTCACTTCTTGCAAGTTTGCATCGTCTACATCCATGATCTCCTCAATGTTTTTATCTTCAATAGTTATGGAATTGGATGCTTCACCATCATTCATTGATCGAATTCTCATTCTTCTTTCTCTTTGTATTTTTTTCTCATTCTCTCTCTTTGCTTGAATTTATTCAGGGGTCAATACCTTCCTATCTTTCCTCTTATTTCGACATTGTGATCCCATTATTGAATTTTTTTGAAGTATACACAAATGAATGTCAAAAACTTGAGATTATTTCTTCAACTTATTCCTCTTTTAAACAAGTAGCAATTTTAAACAAAATTCATCTTCCTCCTTCAAATAAGTAGCAATTGAACAAATTTCTTCTTCCTCTTTCAAACAAGTAACAATTGAACAAGAATCCTCTCCCTCCTTCAAACAAGTATCAATTAAACAAAATTCCTCTTCATCCTTCAAAAAAGTAGCAATTGCTCAAAAAAATTCTTCCTCCTCCAAACAAGTAGCTCAATCAAACAAAATTTCACATCCTCTTTTGAAACATTTATAGGAATTCAACAAAATTACTCTTCCTTCTTCAAAAAAGTAGCTTAATTAAACAAAAAAAATCATCCTTCTTTGAAAGTAAATAGGAATCAAAAAAACTTTATCTTCCTCCTTTCAAAATAAATAGTAATTCAACAAAAAAATTCTTCCTCCTTGAATCAAATAGAAATTCAACAAAATTATTTACTCACAGCATCCCAATGATGCCTCCTTTCAAAATTGAAAAAAAACCCAACTTGAAGAGCTTTAACAAGACAAAAGTTGATAGAAAATAGGGAATGTGTCGCATTTAGCCGTACAAAATGATTCTCAGACCCGACATACCCCTTTTTGACATTAAATTTTAAAAAATAATCGTAGAAAAGAACTTGGGATCCCGTTTAGTAAACGGGATCCTGAGTTAAATAAATCAAGATCCCCTTTATTAAATGGGATCTCATTTCATTTTCTAATGGCCCCACCATTTAATTTTCAACGGGTGAATTATAAACGGGATCCCATTTTTTAAAATTTCAAATTTAGGCTAGGTTTTTTCTTTTTTAACAGGTTCGGGAAATGGTTTGGGGATCCAAACCTAAGCCCTAGACCTGGTTTGACCTGCAAGTTGAAGGTCCTAGCAATGTCACAAAAAATACTGACTTTGGGCATATGTCTGTAGGCTTTCTTTGTGGAGTTTATAAAAAGTGGACTCAACTTCTTCCCAGCACCCCACTTAAGAAAATTTGGGGGGAGGTGGTTGAGGTAATAATTAGGTATGTGACACTGGAAGGAAGTTTTACTACAATTATTGGACACCAATTCACTCTCTTAAATCACTTCAAACATCGGTTGTATGTCTCTTTTCCTTTTTTCTTGCTTTCATCTATGGAAATTTTATTGTATTCCCATATAAAAAATAGAAATATCTCGGTCCTCCATGAGGTTTTCATTCTTTTGATCATGGAGCATGTCAAATCTCTCATCCCTACCCCTACCATTTTGGGCAAGAAAAAGATTGTGAGTGATGGGTCGGATTCCTCTGGTCCAAATACCAACAATGATGAATATGATGAATGGGATGAAGAGGAGGATGTGGGTCCTCAATCTCATGAGGCCACCTCTTCAAAAAAGACGAAGAAGAGCTATTCTAAAATTAGTTGTGTGCCTAAGTGCATCATTCTCTCTGATAGTGAGGATACAAAGTGGGGTCAAAAGATTCATCTCCTAGGAAGGTGGAGTTGGTTGTTGGTCAAGGTGAGATTGATGTTGGTAGTAAGGAGGGTTTGTAGGAGAACATGCCTAGATCGGAGGCTAAGGACCAGCCAAGGAGATCATCCATTTGGATTGCTAAGTTAAAGAACCAGGTTTCTAATGTTCTGGCAAAGGATTCCAAGGTATTAGATGAGGAGAAGGCTACTAGTGATAACACGGGGAGTATTGAGGACTCTCTAGCCTAGAAATTACTTGATGATACATTTTAGGCTGAGATTAAGGGTCAAGGTGAAGATGAACCTGAGAGGATGAACACTAAGGTAGAACCCCTAAAGGTAGACCCCCTCTCTGAGGATTTTTCTTATTTAAATGATGAATCTCCCTCAATATTTCAGTTGCTAGATATGGATAGGGTTGGGGCCATGGGTAATTTTAAAATAGCTAAGTGGACTCTTCAAGAGTTCAATAAAGTGAATATTAAAATTAGGGGTTTGAAGGAGAACCTGAAGAATGTGCTGAAGAATTTTGTTTCAAACATTCTTATTGACAAGATTGTGGACATTGAATGTTCACTACAGGATTTCAAATCTTGATGTGATGAACGATTGGATGGGTTGGAATCAAAGGTTACAGACACCAATGAAGACATCAAAAATTTCTTGCAAGCATGTCATATCTCTATAAAAAATAGTGTGGACTCCCTGGAGGTCTTGTTTAAAAATAACAATGATTTAAGAGAGGACCAACTGTACTTCTCCGAGCTTATGGAGAAGAAGCATATGGATAAAGGAAAAGGTAAGAAGGGTGTGAAAGATGACACTAAAGGCCCTAATTTTAAAGGGCCAATTGATTGGAAAAGATATTTTGAATCCGAGAAGAAGGAGCTACTGGAAATAATTGATCTGTATAGAGCCAGGAGCTTGAGGTGGCCAACACCTTAAGCAACATGAATTAGTGGTATCTTTGCTATTTTTCTTTGTTGATCTATAGGTGGTCTTGTGTTTTTTTTCTATTTTTTCACTACTGAGTGTTTTTGTTAGTTCACTATTGTTTATTTGGTTCAACACTCTTTCTTTCCTTAGTTTCTTGGTCACTGGTTTGCTACTGATACTCTATGGCCTATATTTTTTGCAATATTTTTTTTAACTTTCTATAAAGGGTTTTGGGTCCCTTCAAAACTTGTTTTTCTTGCTTAATCAAAAGAAAATGAAAAGAGGTGCATATTACAACATCACATGTGAATTAGGAATACCGAATCATGCACAAAGCAACCTATCATCAAGGAGACATGAGACACCATATTTATGAGTGGAAAAACCCAAAAAGGGTAAAAAAACCACTCTAAACAATTGCTTTATTAAGCCACACTGGCCAAAATATTGTTGTTTACAAATTGTATACCTCACTATCAATACAAAAAGCCTCACTAGCAACCATTCAAGCCTCATTAGAAAATCACTCAAGCCTCATTGACTATCAACAAACCTCACTGACCAACTCCAATCTACCTCACTAGCAATCTTCAATCTGCCTCACTGACAATCTTCAATAGGAAAATAAAGAGGTGCATAGGGTTACTCTATTTCACTTCATATCAGTGCTCTAAAAAATCTTTAACATAGATTTACAAATCCTTTTTACAACAATCTCACATATAGTAACCGTGTCTTCAAACTCTGACAAAACCCTGATTTATCTTATATTTGAGAGAAGTAAACTTTTCAAATCATCTTTGACACCTTTTTCATTCAAAAATCACACTGTCTTTGTCAAAACCACTTTTCAAATCTTTCACAACATAACTTAACAATCTTTCTACAATCAGTGAAACTCACCCATACCTTCTACAATCAGCATGATTTTTTTGTGAAAATTTGACCTCCTTAAGTATCAAGCTCATTCCATTTCAACACCAAAACATACCTCATACTAGATTCAAGAAAGCTATAGTCAATTCAATTATGTATTCATCATTCTTTACATACTGCTCCTTTTCATGAAAACTCAACTACCATTTTATTACATCAATCCTCTATCAAAAATCTTATACAAAAGGTTGCAGTCAAATACACTTCATTTTCAAAACTTGCATTAAATCCATTAAGACTCCAAAATAGAAGCTTTATCTCCAAACCAAAAAAATTGCTTTCTTCAACATCACATACTCACAAAACACTCTCCATGAAAAAGGAAAAAACATCCATTATAATTGGCGCCACAAAACAAAACTACCAAATACTATTCAACTTCATTTAGAAATAAACAACAAAAAGAGTTGTGACGGTTAGACTCCTGTCAAAAAGAAACCTCTTCAAATAGTCATTGATAGGTTTGAGTATCAACCCTTGGATTTAACCCTATCGCCAAATGAACTTTTTTAAAAGCAACCTTTGATCATCGTTTGTATGCACAAAACAACAATCTTAATGTGCTCGATAGGTTATATCAAGTAGAGGGGTTGGTTAAGTAATGAACAACACCCCTTTAAGACTTCACTTAAATAACCCTTAACCTTCAATCCACGGTCACCTCTCAAT
Source organism: Sequoiadendron giganteum (assembly GCA_007115665.2). Lineage (NCBI taxonomy): Eukaryota > Viridiplantae > Streptophyta > Pinopsida > Cupressales > Cupressaceae > Sequoiadendron > Sequoiadendron giganteum. The sequence continues at coordinate 163,352,883 of CM021110.1, read as the reverse complement.
TAAAAAATAAAAAATCTTGTTGTTCAATGTGTATAGTAACCATAAACTTAGGGTTTTAGAAGCAATATTTTAAATAAAGAAAAGAACCCTAAGCTCTGAAAATTGGGCTTGCATACTGAATCAACATATACACTAGTCCCTAATGTAGGAAGGAATGCATAATCTAATCTCACAAAAATAGGATTTGGACTTTAAAGACTTGATGCTCTTAGGGATTGAACCATATGCCTTGATGCCTAGAATACCTTGAATACTATTGCATCTTTATGCTTGATACCTTGAAGTTTGTCTATGAACAAATACCTTTGATAATGATACTATGTCTTGATGCATTGATTCTATTCTTTGAAGCTTTGATGCTCTTTGAATTACCTTGAAGTTTTGATACCTTAAAGCCTTGATACCTTTATGCTTTGATGTTCTGAAACTAAGCCAATTCAAAACCAACAGTGACAATCCTTCATGCAAAAAACTTTGACATCAATGACAAATCAATGCCAATGCGACAAATAGTTATTTAATAAAATAATTGAAAATTATTTTATTAAAATTGATGAAATAGGGATAATGATTGAAATGATGAGAGAATGATGAATTTGGGGAATGCATGATGCATTAAACAAATTTTAAGTATCCACATTTTTGCTCTCTTTGAGACAATGTAGTTCAAATAAATACTACTAATTTAGAAAAAAATAGGTAATAATGATGATTCCCCATTGTTCTCTAGTGGATGAAGAAATGATGGGAGGATGGTAGGCTACCCCTTAAGAGATCAACCAAGAAAAAATATTTTTTGGGTTGAATGCACAATAGGAAGATGAGATAGATTTGGTGAAGAAGGTGATGAGAAAAGTGATTAGGAAGATAGGTGAAAGATGAAAATAGGACTTGGGGATGGGATGGGTGAAATCTAAGGTTTAGGGTTCTGTATATAGGCCCTTGGGGGTCATTTTCACCTAATTTTCACTCTCATAGCTTATAGGTTCCAAAGCTTTGAATGAGATTTTCTAGTGAAGTTGCTATAGTAATGGATGCCATTCCATAAGATACACACTAAGCAGACCATGCTCACTAGTTCCAAAGGCCTACCAGATCCACTCTCTCAATATGTATCTAACCCTTTTGTATTTACATGTAGTTCAAGGTACAATAAATGTTAGGTTTAGGGGGTCAATCAAATGTGTCGATCCAAGATTGATGCTTTTGAACACAAACACAAATCTTTTGAAACCCATTAAGATGTGTTTGAAGGTGTCACAACACACTTGATGAGTCATGTTGCTTTTGAAAATGATTTCACTTTTGGCTATGACCATGTGATGCATTTGTAAAATGGCTTGCTAATTATTTGGTAAAGAAATACTTTCGAAAAAAGGCTTGCTAATGATTGGGATAAAATGATGCTTTTGTAAAAAAAAGTTGTTTTTGATTCAAAGGTCTATAAAATTAGGTTTTTTTCAATATGGGTGTTATTCTTGTAGTTTGTCTTAGATCCTATCATGTTGTGGGAGCAACAACCTTGAGTTCTAGACTAGATGTCCCATCTCACGGAGATGGACATGGAGTTTCTAGGTGCTATTAGATTATATCACATTCCTTACATGTTAGAGATTCAAGCTTATCAAGCCTTTATGATTGCTATTGTCAAGAGGTGGCTCTCAGAGACTTCATCTTTTAGGTTTTTGACTGGAGAGGCCACCATCACACTTGAGGTGTGTGGTAGATACTCATAATTGCTATCAAGGGAGAATAAGTGATCTATGACACCGACCATGGTATTAATTATCTAGAGGGAGTACTCCATAATGAGGAGCTAAAGATTAATGATGGGAATATTGATCTAAGACCATATATTGGCATTACTGATGACATCATTCTAATCATTGGAGGTTTTATATCAAGAGTAGTTGTCCTTAACCCTCAATCTATGATATTTTCTATTGGATGGGGCTACATCCTAGAATGGATGATGGATAATTTTATTGTTTATGTATGGGGGCCTTGCATAATTTATCATTTATACCATGGCATACACCAAGTAGTACATAAGGTAGCAACTAGTTTACCATCTGGGGTGAATTTCTTCATAATTGAGTGTAGGAGTACATTGTTGTGACCAAACTAGTGGGAGATGTTGTTTGAGTATCTTGAGACCCTTATGTCTATTGATACAATTATTTACTGACATAAAGGAGGCTAGGGGACTTGGACTACTGGAGGAGATTCATGAATGAGGCTATTGAGCTTACCTAGTGATCATGGTTACAATTTAAGGCTTGGTATGATGATGAAATTCATTTCCCTTTTTTGTAGGTAGATGCGATGGTTGGTTGGCTACATGCCCCATATTTTAGAGAGATACCTACCTAAATAGGTTAGGAAATAGTTTAGAGAGGCACAGGATGTGCTTGCAGCTAATTATCAGGCTCTATTTACATGAGCATAGAGGGATATTATGGAGTGGGGGCCTATGGCTAGTCCACAGGTAGTGATGACATAGCTTATCTATCTTATACAAGTATAGAGGGGTTGGGATAATGATGGTAAGGATGTGGGCATGACTCCTAATTTTGATACATGGTGAGTTGTACAAAGGCCCTTGAGATTTACCCATCTAGGTAGAGACGTAGTAGGTAGACAAAGGAGGAGAGAGGTGGAGCCAAGTAGAGCTCAACGATAGCGTCAAAGGGAAGAGGGAGAGGTAGCTAGATGAGGAGGTCTTGATTAGGGACACCAATATGTGGTAGTGCTTATGGTGGTAGCCAAAGGAGATGAGGAAAGAGGAGGAGAGGAAAATGGCATTTGACTAGTAATGGCTCTCTCTGAGCAAGATTGGGCTTGCTAAGAGATGGATGGATACAAGGTTAAGAGAGAGAGAGCATGATTGTATAGGTTTCACAAATGATTGCAGAGCATGATACATATATCCCTATGCACTTAACCCTACCCTATTCATCTACACACACATGAATATATTTACATTATTCATCCATTTATCACAATTACCTATGTACCTACCTTCATTTATTAGTTTTCCACTTACCTTTGATAGTTAGCCAATTTTGGGAAAAATAAACAATCATAGGGCTCGCATTATAATCATACACTTGTCCCCTTCTATTTTAATATCCAAAATTTGAATTTGGATCTATTTTCCATCATATCTTGAGCCAACTAAACACACATTTGGAGAAATTTAATGTTATTTGCTAGTATTTAAGTATATTTAATTTCTTAATTTTAATCATAAGGAAGTTCTTTCATAATCAAGCAACAATTCATTCTAGAAAGAAATCAATAGTGACACATTTTAATTTTTTGCACTAAATAGAGTAACAAATATGTATACTTATCCTCTAATTTTATTATCATTGTTTAATTTTTAGGTATTGATATAGGAGATTTTGCTTCCTTCTGACAAACCATCTCTTAAGATATTTTTAAATACCACAAATTTCCAAAATATTTAATAAAAATAGAGAAAACTTATTTCTATCAAGTTAAATAATAAGACAGAACTTGATTAATTGTCAAGACAACTTTTAACTTAGAGTATAGATTTACAACTATATTTATTTTCTAGGTCCCTAAAAAAATTCTTTTGATATAATAGAGATTTTTTGTAAAATTTAAGACACTTCACTAATAAAAAGACACTATTTCCAAATTAGGAATTTGACAAGTCATAGAATCTCATCAATTTTACATTATTACTCTATCATCAAACTAAATAAAGCTACCCTCCTATTTACTTTTCTAAAATAAAAAATTATCCATAAACATACTTGGATCAAAATCAAAATCTTTCCAAATAACATAATATTAAAATCAAAATATTAATAAATTAAATCTAAGAAAATAATGATGATTTTAAATTAAATACTAATTAATTTGAAAATTCATGCACAAAACATTAATCGATAAATAAATATTTAGGAAGCCTACGAAACCCAAGCTTACAAAATAAGACCCTAATATCATAAAACTTCCCAACCAATAATTTAGACTTCAAAAAATTCATTATAATCCATGCGCTTCTCGAAGTCTAGATCTTACATTAATTATGACATGTACTAAATGACAAGTTAGAATTATAACAATTCATTTGGTTTATCTATCTCATTAAACATAGCAGTTTAGGCCTACCAAAAGAAACCAAAAATTTACTTGATACATAACAAAATAAATGAAAAAATTAATTGTAATATAAAACTCTAGTGTCTAAAAATTATAAAGATAAACTATAATGTCTAAATTAACTAAATACTCTATACCCTATAGGACTTTAATACAATAAAATTTATAAGGGCAATAAGTTTGGGGCCTAAAGAACAAACGGGGTTTCTAAAAGTAGAAAAAATATCCCTAAGGAAACAAATTTGATGATAATATAGAATCAATTTCATAATTCTCAACTAAATGTGGTACCAATGATATAACCTTCAAAATGATAGGGAATTTAGAAATCAGACCTAAAATAAATACCAAGATAAACCCCATAGACTCAATAAAACAAAAAATTAAATGGTCACATTAAAAATTAGTTAGGAAATAACAATTGAATGTAAACTAAATTGAACCATCAACAATCAAGGAATTGATACTTAAATATTTAAATCAAGATAAATAGTTTTCCTAAACAAGCTTTGTTGTACTGAGCATTTTAAGATAAAAGGAGTCATAACAACAATCACATCTTATAGGGTCTATTATTTTATATTGACTCTTTTTCAAATATTTTGATGTTTGAATATTTACTTTACATGCATGTTTAAGTGCTAAATATTTTGAGATGCATGATTATTTTAGGACACACATGCACCTCAGTGTGGGTGGAAAGTGTAGTGGCAAAATTTATATATCCATAGTATTTTCCATTTGATTTTGTGCCCATTTTGAGGAAATGTCTTGATACATGTACATATAAATAAATGGTGTGGTCTCATGTGAATTTGTGCTCATTCCTCTTTCTTACCTTGACGTATGTATTCATCAAATCCTTACATATATTACACTTATGCATACATGCATCTCAATATAATCTCTAGTCACTAGGATTTCACTATTTTCCTAGACCAAGTTTATTTTTGTAGTTTTATAGACTTGACCCTTGCCTTTTTAAAATATAAATCTAATTTTTGTTTGATTTTTCTCTTTTGTAAAAAATTCCCTCCTTGAGACAACTAAGTACACATTTTAGAAAATATGTTGCTATGTGTTAGCATTTAAAGGAACTCATTAACAATGATTTCAAATGATTTGGAATTCACAAGTCCATACTCATTTCAAAATATTGAAGGAACAATCAATAGTAAAACATTTGGATTCAGTGTATTAAAAGAAGTAGCAAGTATGCAAACACCATTCTAGGGCCCTTGCTATCTTAGATCTTTTATAGACATTTCTAATGATTGACCTAAGAGATCATGTCTCCTTGCAATAGAAGAACAACCCTTCCAAAGTATTTGTGAATACTACCAATCAATAAATATTAGAGAAGAGGAGAGTACACAAAGGTCAATTAGGAAAGCAATATACTAAATGTGTAGATTGCATAGAGTTGAATTTGGATGTAGAGATCAAATCCCTAATTGGAAAAGACCCAAACCTACAGATTTGATTGTTAACATAACATAAATTCAAGACAAAATCCAAAATAATTCAAAGAACAAAAAGACCACATATTCCAACATAAATATAAACACTTAAAGTTAAAAAAAATCTTTAATTAACAAACTAAATAATATTATTTTTTATAATTACTTTTTCTAAAATAACAAATACAATTATTTGATTTATCATTCCAAATTATTATTAACCTAAACTAATTTAGATTTAATTCATTACTACGATACACAACTTATTTACATGCATGACAAGAGAATTCTCTTTCTTAATTGAATATTTGTAAACACATGTGCCTATAGGTAATCGCTTTCCATCTCTTTCTGATGGAAAATAAATTTATAAAAGTGGCAATACAGTCATTGCATACGATCCTTAAATATTAAATTTCAAAGATTAATTGTTAAAAGCAACAACTATCTGCCAAATTTTGAAAAAATAATATTAAAAAAGGGTGTCATTTTAACTTGAGAGCAGTTGATTAGCAATAAGAAAGAGAGAGGAGACACGTTAAAGTCTTCCCTTAATATTAAGTCATGATTGAAAAGTTAAAAACTCAATTCATTGACATTAGAGCGAAGAAAAAAATAATATAATTGAATATATTATTCCAATAACAAGAGTAGGATGAAAGCAAATATGAAAACGTAAAATCCCATACAAAAAAGTAATTAAAAGTTTAATGACTCTTTTATTCTATATAAAAAGTGAAATTTGTATATTCATGTTATTTTTTATTTATTTTTGTGTTTATTTTGAAGAATTGCTTTAATATGTATATAATGATAATGTATGATTTTATATATATTTCGATTCATTTTTTTAACTTTTATTTATTTATACACAAATATTTCTATATATTTAGCTTTATTCTATCTACGCTCTTATACATTTGCCTTATCTATCCATTTGTTACACTTAAATATATGCACCTACATTTATTTCTTTCTTTTTCACTTGAATGTGACCATTAATCCGTTCTAGGACATGCTTGTGATCATAAGGGTGACCTTATGGCTGTGAACTTGATCCCATCCATTTCAAAAATTTAAAATTCAAATTTGACCAATTTTTCCATTTGCCTTTGAACATTAAGCTGACTAAATAAATAATTGACACAATTTGATGCTATGAACTAGTATTTAAAGACATTAGATGGATTCGTTCTAGTCATAAGGCAATAATCTTCTAAACAATCGATCATTTATTCTAGTGCATTAAAAAGATTAACAAATATACATATTTAGGCAATTGCGCATTCTTTTTATCACTGTTCAGTTTCTAAGGGTTAATCTAGGAAAACTTGCCTCCCTTTGATGAATTGGTAACCCTTATGTTATTTATAAATACCACCAAGCCTCTATATATTCAAGAGGCACAAACCACATATCTTTCTATCAATTAATATTATTGGAAAAAAAACCCATTGATTTTTAGGACAAGTTCAAACTCATAGGACAATTTATAAACATGAGGTTTTTTGAATTCATAAACTTATGTCCATGGTTGAGTAGAGATCTAACATAAAATTCAATGCACTTAATTGATAAAGAGGGACTTTTTTAAAATTATACATTAAAAACATCATAGAATCCCATCAATTCAATACTCATTCTCTTATTTATTTTCCTATAATAATAAGTAATTTTATCAATTTAACATTTACCTACTAAAATTAATTAACCTTTGGGCTCATTTTTCTTATTTGATTGAATTTATTTAACTACCAAAAGACAACCTTAAGGAAAGTTATTTTCCCTTTATGTGTTGGTGAACATCTTTGATCCTACACACCTTGACCTTTTGTTTAGGTTTCACATTACATTAGAGTTTTCAAATTTATATTTTTTGATACCACATTCTATTTTTAGATTCAAGCTTTCTTTACATCCTTTTGCTTCATGGATATACATTTACTCTAATAAAGAACTTATATTATTTATTGTTATATTTTTACTACCCACCCTTGGTTATTTCATTAGGTTTTCACTTTCAAAATATAGCGTAGCATTAATTATTTAAAATTTTCAATCTATAAGTTTGTATTTGAGAATTATCCTTCTATCTTTCATTCATTCTTTGAAGAATTTCCCATTATTACTACCCACTATGGAATGACAATGATATCAATTTAATGGTGGTCATATTGAGGCCAACCTTTGTGAGCAAGACAATTATGACCATGTTGTAGATGTGGGTAAACAAGATGTTCTACTTACAAGTCAAATTTTGATAGAAGAATTGCAACAATCTTAATAACATCATCAATTGGATAGTATTTTTAAACATATTACTTGACTAACATGACTTTTTGTAAGATTTTGGTTCTTAGATGAGTATTTCTATTGGTATATCTAACCCATACTCTTCCTCTACCACCTCCATATATATTGCTACTATTAACCCTAGTGAACTACACCTACTGTTTCCATTGCTCCCACCTCATCTTTTTTTATCTTACCTAAATTTTAAACTTCTCCTTTTGTTACTCTCACAAAAACTTCCATCCCTTCTATCATTCCACATATATGTACACTTATTACTTCCATAGCCACTAAATTTACACCAGCCACATGTGTATCTCATACATCTCCCCATACCAAATCATACCAAACACTTCTTATAACTAGTATATCTAATCCATTTGCATTTATGTGCATGTGTTTTCCTTCTTAACCACTCATTGCATATTATACTATATACCATGCACCTCATATAGCTATTTTTCTTTTCACCACCTTAGATACACTTGTGAAAGAGAAATAATTTAAAGAAAGAGCTTAACAATAATAAGAAGGATACTATTGCATATAATCCTCCACATCTCATGTCTTTATCTTTTGAGATTATTGCATGATTATTTCATGCAATATTTGTATCCCCTATTTTTGAGATATATAATAGAAAAGAGGCTGCAATGTTCATTTACAATCATTTGTGCCAACAACATGTATTAATTTTGTATATGATGATTTTCTCCCAACCAAGTTATTTCCTAAAACACTTAAGTATTATGTTGTTAAATGATTTTATTAATTAGATTCAAGTTAAGTTATTTTATGATCTTGCTAATACTCTATTACAATACTTTCATATAAACATGGGATTGAAAATTAGTGTTAATGATCTTCATTACCTCTATGTTAAATCAAGTGATTTGATGATCTTTCTATTAGTTAATTACAATAGTTTCGTATAATCATGGGATTAAAAATTAGTGTTAGTGATCTTAATAGGTGGACTTATCAATGATTATGTTATTTGGTTTTAATCTCTATATGGAAAATTTAATCACCAACTTGATAATGATAGGTTATAGATTAGTGTTTCTAAAGTGATTGCTTCTATTTTTCAAGTTTAAATTTCACCTATTATTTTTTCATATTTTTGTGATGTGGGAAAAAGGGATCTAGGGTCTAAATCACACTTTCTTCTATATTATATTAGAGAGAACCAAAATTTATCATATACACCCACTTAGCTACTAACCTCAATAGAAGATCTAGAATGGTGGATCAAGGTTTTGGTTCTTCTCAAGGGGATAATTTTTTTTTGATTTATTAGGAGTTAACTTGAATTGATTATGCAAACGTATATCTAGATCAAATAGAAGTTAAAATAAACCAATGTAAATATAGATAATTATAAAACTAAAATAGAACTAGATAATAAAAAAATAGAGTGCAAAGAAAGAGGAACCTAGCATATAAATTAGGGTTCAAATTTCTTGCTCAAGGGTAGTGATGCCCTAGTCCAAAGAATGCAAATATCAAAACTTAGTGAATAGATCTCAATGGTCACAGTCTATAGGTTCCAACTCAACTTCAAAACTTTGTTTTTTGATGAATAATTTTACTTACCCTAATTTTTTGAAGTAGGAGGCTTGTATGCTTGATCTTGTAATTAAGTCTTCGATATTCTCAAAAATCCACTTCAAATCTTCCACCTACACACAAGAGATGGGATAAAGGGTTGTGTCATATAGGGTCTTTCCTAGGTCAAATCTTGTTTTGGTGTTTCCACCTCCACAACATCTATGATTATGTAAAGAGTTCTTATTGTTAGCCGAGTAGAGGAAAATGGGTAAAAAAGTCATAAATTGACAATTTTGCAACTTACCACCTAGGTCTTCTTTCCTTGATAGAATAAAGTCATTGTACTCATCCCATATAAGGAGAATCAATTGCTTGATTGAAGGTCCTGAAAGTGTTAGTACTCACAAAAAAAATGAACATAAAACATGGAAAAAATCACATATGAACTTGATGCATTGCAAACATGAATCTTGACTGATAATAATTGTTTTAATTTATACTTATTTTTCTCTTGATTGATTTTTAGGATGCTCAATTGATATTAAAATATTCTTAGTTTCCTTGGAATTTTATTAGGATTTCAAATGGTGAAAAATATTAGCATCTATATGCATTTACTCATTTTCCCTCAAAATTAATTATAAAAAATTGACAAATGAATAAATTTATAAATATTTTGATTATACGAGAAAAACAGGTTTTGAAGAGACCCGAAACCCTTTACAACTTTAGGTACAAAATGATGCTCAAAAGATACTAAGCTAAAACATCAACATCAGGCCAAAACTCGCAACACCAGTAAAAACAAAATGTTTCTCCCAAGATATAACACTAAACTAACAACAAACAACCACAAAAAAAAATAGCAAAACAACAAGAAAGAAACCGAGACCCAACAACAAAAAAATAGATAGAAAATAAACAACAGGACACTACTTCAAACTACTTAAGATGTTGGCCACCTCAAGCTCCTGGTTCCTATGCAGCCCAATCATGTCCAACAAATTTTTTTTCTCAGCTTCAATGGACTTCTTCCAGTCAGCCAACACTCTAGTAGCAGGGCCTTTACCTTCATCCTTCACACCTTTTCTCCATTTACCTTTTGCCAATTGTTCCTTCTCCATTAACTCAGAAAAATACAACTGTTCCTCTCTAAGCTCACTGATTTTGTGAACAAAACCTCCAAAGAGTTTGCAGTATTCTTCATTGAAATGTGACAAGCATCGAGAAATTTCTTGATATCTATATTAGTGTCCAATACCTTGGCTTCTAAACCAAACAATCATTACTCACAAAGGGACTTGAAGTTAGTGAACAAAAACTCAAGCTCAACAATTCTATTAATCAAAATATCCAAGACCGAACCTTTCAAAATATTCTACAAATTCTCCTTCAATCCCCTTATTTTGATGTTGACCTTATTGAATTCCTAGAGAGTCCATTTAGCCACTTTGAAAGTGCTAGTAGCTCCCGCCCTCACCATGTCAAGAAGCTCAATCATAGAGGTGAAATCGTCATTGAGGTAGGAGAAGTCCTTCGACAGGGGATTAAACTTAAGAGGCGTTGATTTCACTTGTTTTTGCTCAACATCCTCCTCCTCTTGAACCTTTTTCTCACCCTCAGGTTCCACATTAGGAGAGTCACATACTAGGGAATCATCAATTTCCACCACTTTATCCTCCAAATCCTTCTCCTTACAAAGCTTCATGGTATCCTTAGCCAAATATTTTAAAGCTTGGTTTTTCATCTTGGAAATGCACTTAGAAACCCTTCTAGGCTTATCCTTGGCCTCCATAGTCATCACATTCTCTTGGAGTCCTTCCTCCTTACAACCCACCTTAGTATCAACCTGGATAATGTCCATAGCTTCATCCTTGGGTGTTGATTCCCCAAAGCCCACCTTCGTGTCATCACCATCAGAATGGGACTATGACTCATGCAAAATAAGATGCTTGGTTGCCTGTTTTCTTTAGGGTTACCCTTCTTCCTCTTTTTTGAGGGGGCAGTCACAAGGGATGAGGTCCCTTCCTCACCATGTTCCTTCCACTCCTCATCCTCAACCATGAGTCAAAAGAGCCAAAATCCTCACTAAGAGTCTTCTTCTTGCCCTTAATTGAAGAGGTAGGGACAAGGGCTTTAACATGTTCCATAATTAACAGAATAATGCCCTCATGTAGAACTGGTGCCCTCCTATTTTTTAAGTGTGCATACACAGAGACCTCCATAGAAGACAAGAGAAATAAAAGGAAGTAAATAAATAGCGCATGCTTGAAATGGTTTAAAAGTTTAAAATGATGGCCAAGGATAGTAGTGAACTCACCTTCCAGAGTCACATACCACATTACTACTTCTGTAATATTCACTCAAATCTTCTTGAGAGACTTCCGCTCATAGCCCCAAGCCTCCATCTTGATGATTTTATTTCGTTTGTCATATTTCGAGAATTGATCCATTGCCTCCTTATTACTCTTCTTGTCTTTGAAGAATTTATGGCCAACCATAGGCAACCCAGTTGCATTAGCAATCAAATCCTCATTGATATCAACAACCAAGAAATTAATCTAGAGTTTGTGATTGTGCCAACAAGAAACAAAGTTTGTTGAAGCATTCAGGTCATGTCCATGTAGTCTTTCCAAGAACAACGTAAAGTTCCCATGTTGAATAATCCTCCAAATTTTCTCCTTCTTTCTTAGGCTCACACAAGAGTGTGACTCAATTCTACTTCTATCGCCACCCATATTCAAAAGAACCAACAACAAAAGACCTGGAAAGTAGAGTTCATTTGATAGCCAACAAGCCAAATGAAATCCATAAAGCATGTGAATCGAGAGTTGGTACTAAATGTTAAACAAGGCCACCTCATAAACTCAGCCAAAACCATCATTTCTCATTAAGATCCTAGTTGCCTCAGGAAGGAGAGAGCCTTCCACCCATGCTCGATACTCTTTAATCCTAACAACTTCATTGGCGATTTTTTTCCCCAATGAATTACCTTCTCGATATATGTGAGAAACACATGTTTCTTCACAAGATCTCAACATAACTATAACATCATTTATTAATCGATCAAAATTCCAGCTAGGCTTATGGGTGCCACATAGATAATTGATGATGTTTAATGAATCTCCTTCCATTTATATTTTAGAGTAACCCATGTCCGCAACTAACTTGATACTTATGAACACAACCTCTGCCTCAACACAATGATTAGTCTGAATTCCCAAGGGGAGTGTCACCACTGTACCTAAGAGCCTACCATCCTCATTCCTCAACACCCCACCACAACATGTAGGACCAAGGTTACCCTTGGCTGCCCCATCAAATTTAATTTTAACCCACCTTGAGGGTGGTGTCCTCCATTTAGTATTCAATCTAGCATTTACGTTGGACTTAGAAACCTTCAAAGGTACAAAGGAGATCTTCTAGTTAGAAATCACCAATTCATACCTAGACAAGCAAGTAGAAGGTGATCAACGTGGTGACTTAGACCCAATAAGAGCAAAGTTATCCAAGATCACCTGACGTATCTTAATGAAAAGACAACTAATCTTGAGTTTAGAATCATGGAAGATTCTATTGTTGCATTCCTTCTAGATACCCCAAGAAATATGTGAGGCCATATGCTCCCAAAGTCACCTAAGAGTGGATGAAGTGGAAGGATACTTCCACTATTCAACAAAATTACAAAGAGTGTTTGAGAAAACCCAGTCTAGATTCCAAAGGCCAAGAAACTTACTCAAGAGAAGAGAGGAAAAACCACACCCAAGGAAAATATGGAAGGCACTCTCAGTATTAGCTTCATAGAGGACACACCTATTTGGAATTGCAAATCCCCTTTTACAAAGATTATCTTGTGTTTATACTTTACCTTGCATGCACAAATTTATTAATGTTAAATTTCTAATAAAAACAATTTAAAAATTGGGCCAAAATAAGCTAGGCAAGGGTGTTCACACCCTAGTCCAGACCTATTTTGAGGCTTTTGATGTTGTTAAATAAATATTAAATGTTAATTCCCAATTTTATTTTGATTTTGTGAAAATGACCATAAAATGGGCAATTTAAGAGCATAATCAGGTGCAAGCATGTAGGCGGAACTAAACCTTATGTGCAATTTTTAGGGTTGACAATTTACAACACTATAATTTTAAAGATACATGAACCCATTTGAAGAATCTTGAGGTTAAGTTGTTAGCATCAAACACTTTGAAACATGGGTAACAATCATCACAACATTTCATTCCTTATAAGTTTCAAAAGACTAATATTATTCAAAGGGTAGTGATGTGAAGGAAAATGTGAATCAAGTTGCTAATACTCCTGATTTTTTCTTTTAAACTAATTTTGCTTGGCAATTTAGTAATGTTTGATTATTCATGGATAATATGCATCAAACTTTGTTGAGTGCTAATCTAATTACACTCACTCTCATCCACCTATTAGATACCACTAAAATACTTCTTATATCATGTAATGGCCAATAATTTTATAGTTATCATATATTTAAGTTATTACACACTTTATTTCTCTTATGTATATAGGTCAAAATATCATCAATAATAGTAGAATTAAAATTGAAGGGGTTGATGATAATTGAGATCTATCAGTCACACCCCCTAATACTAGTTTATTGATTTATCTATAGATCTATTTCCAATTCACTCACATAATTTTCAAGTATATGATATAGAATCTAATGATGATATTGTTGAACAAGACAACTAAGAGGGGGTGAATCAGTTGTACTAATTTTAGCCTTGAAAAATTTCACTAGAAGTTAGATCAATAAGAATTCACAAAACCTTTACTCTATTAATGTGTTTAAGTGCAAAAACATAAACTGAAAGAAGTAAAACCATGCACACAATAACACCATATTTATGTGGAAAACCTAATGAGGGAAAAACACAGTGAGGATTATCTCACAATATAAATAATTCCAAAACTAAATATAAAGGCTCACTGCTAGAGAGGCTCACTACCAAGATAGGACACATTGTCCAACAAGGGCTCACTACTAGAGGGCTCACTGCCACAAAATTACAAAGAAGATAGAAGAGGATTTTCATAGAAATAAAACTATCTCAATTCAATGGATATTCCACCACAATTCACTCACACACTTACAAACATGCTTGAAAGATAGAGTACACCTTCAGCTCACTACCTTCAGGAACTCAACACTTGAAATTTACACTGATCTACTCGAATTATCATCACATAAACTATCTCACATCCATCTTGGATTTTTATTTCATCTATCTTGTCTTTCATCAACATCTCAACTTGTACTTATATTGTCTTCAACCTTGAAACCCATCCAAGGTCAGCCACACACCATTTTTCATTTACAATTTCAAATTAGGTCGGCACCAAAGTATTCTACAATGGAATTAGAATGAGGGTGACCCAAACACATACTTAATGAGGACCTAAATAAGTCCCAACACACCTCAACACACTTCCATAAAATTTTCAAGTAGTGTTTAACACAAGGTCAACCAACACCCATGTAAAACACATAAACAATTTAAGCACACACCTCCTTAACATGGTCCAATCTTTTCAAACAAAAAAATTCAATTGAACACGACCTTATCAAATTACTCTCAGAACCACAAGTCATGAAACCAAAATATGGAGAAATTTAGAGCAACTACATTTCTCCTGAACCACAACTAGACACACCGAAAATGTAGAGTTCACATACTGGTGAATATATCTCACATTGTTCAACAATCCAAAAACCAAAATTCTGCATATAGCAACTACCAACAACCATGAACAATACCTCAGATTTTCATAAGCATAGAAACAATATGGAGCACATCTTAGAGCATACACTGAATGCCTGTAGATCTTCTTTATTATAATTTTCTCAATATCCTTAATATATAATCAATAACCAACTTCCATGACATAGTTGACATCAATGACAACAACAACAACAACTAGTTGAAATCAATGAAAACACCTTCATACTTGCAATAGATATATTGGAACATGAAGATATTTTTATGGGAAATGTTGAGTCTAGTGCCACTCCTTCACCTCCAACCAAACCATGAATCATTTGTTGGTTTTATTAATATTTAATTACACTAGCATAAGTTTAAATTATGCTTTTTATTTAATTAATTAAGTCCTAGGTTGCATTATTAGGAAAATCATTAATAATGGGGTCATCCCCCTTTCCATGTATTTAGGAGATAATATTCATCTAGAACTTATCTCAATCAGCTCATCATTCCCTAGGTAGTTAGTTAGGGTTTACATGTCACACGTTGTTAGATCAAGACAATTGGCAACATCATAATGCATCTTGTATCTCACTCTTGCCTATATATTCAGGGAATTTGTACATTTGTAAACATATTCTAGATCAATATCATTCTCAATTTGCATGCCTAAGTTGCAAAAATTTATGTGTGGGTGAATTTATTCTTGGAAAAGACTCTTTGAAGTATGCACAACTTCATTGGATGATTCAACATCCATAATTTCTACATGGTATTAGAGCCATTCCATTGAAGGTTCATCTCAAGATCAAGAAAGTTGGGCTAGAGAGATTCATTGCATGTTTGAAGGTTTTTCTTTGCAGGCTACTTGGCTCTACCCGAGGACCAAGCTGATTTCTGAAGTAGATTGAGTCTAATCCAATCTCACCATTGTCTTCAGAAGGCCTCAAAATTCTAGGATCACCTATTCATTCATCAAAATTGGATACATCAACTTGAGAGCCATTAAAGGTATTTTTAGGGTTTGCATAATCAAATAGTACGATTCATACAAATTTTAGTAAAAAAAATCATCCCTGTCAGCTGTACTCTATGGAAAAAAAAAATTAGTTGTAGGCCATTTTTTACTTCAAAAAAATCAAGGCTTTTTATATAGTGTTTGGAAAAAAATAAAAAAAATTGGAGCGACTACCTATTATATTCATAGTCAACATCAATTTATTTTTCTTCCATCAGATTTTTTATAGGGTTCAGGCTTAATTTCTATCATCATTAATTTTATGTTAGTCGACATCATATTGGATAATATTCTGCAAATAAATATATTTGTAATAGTCGGCATTTAAATAAAATTTTGAATTGCCCATTTGGGAATTATTTTAAATTTTTTTTTGGTCGGTCTCCTTTAAAAAGTATGCAAACAAATCTTTTTTTTTAGCTCTTTGAAATCATTTAATTTGTAGTAATTATTATCTCCCCACCTTCGTATGATTTGTAGTGGAGTACTTGGTTTTTTTTCCCCACTTGGGGGCTCATCACATTTTCGGCTGCCCCCATCACTTCTTTGAGCTCGTCGTTTTGCTACCATCATTGACTCCTATTCACCGACATTATTCTTACTTCACCAATTTTGTCCACTGCTTGCTCAAATCACCAAGGACTTGGTCTCATCCATGACCAAGGAGTCTGCTTGATCCAAGCGACACTACCTAGAAGACAACCCCGCTTAGCCTGGTATGTCCGCTCTGTCGCCACTCATAGATGGGGAGTGCTTTTTTTTTCCAGGATAAGCCCATGCATCAAGGACCAGGGGTGGATTTTTTTCACCCAGGTGCTTATTTTTACACCTATTTAGCCTGCAGGATCTTGTAGGGTAGTTGTTTTTCAAATCACTATAATTTTTCACCCGAGTATCAAAAACCAACAACAAGATTACATCGGAAAGGCGATTTAGTGAACTATCCGGTGGTGTAATCTATTTTGTATAGTTTCATTACCAAAAAAATATACAATCAACTAAATTCAACCCTCCCTTTTGGACTCAAAAGTCAATATCTTCTCATCATATTTTTGAAATTTGATGATTCTAGTAGCATTAGGAAGGTATTACAATGCTTTTTTCATCAATCCTTTCCTTTCATTCAGTTTCGACACCAGCTGATTTGCTTTGGTTTTTTTCCATTTTGAGCATTTTCATCATTACTTGGATATCCTAAAGATTAGAGAAAGGATGTTTACATTGAGGGACATCGTTTCAGTTGCACATCATATTTGGAAGTTTCTATTTGTTGTTGAAGGTCAATATCTTTGTTATATTAGAGATTTATTATAATTTTTTATGGGGTTTTCAAGTCATCCTTAATTGATCATGTTGGGAAAGGGGAACTATAGACAATGGAGAGATTGCATCATCAACCATCTTCAATCACTTTGAAATGTGCTAGCCAATTTTTTTAACACATTAATTTCACCCGCTAACATTAGTGAAACCATAAACCAACTGAATGGACCCCTTTCTCTTTCTGATCAACCCAGATCCCAATATGGGCATGGTGAGAGAATACTCGAAAGGGGATCGTTAGCATAAAATCAGAACTCCAGGAAAATACAATGAGAGGAAATAACAATCAACTCAACCACTTATTCAGCAGGAGGATTGGAATTGAAATTACAATGCTGAAAGTAAATATGCAACTTGACCACTTATTCAGTGAGAGTGTATTGACAGCTCAACCGATCAACAATATGAGAAATGTAACTCAACCACTTTTTAGCGGGAGTGAATTACAAAGTACTGAAAGTAAATGTTTGGCCAGCTAGCTGACCCCTTCTGCTTTTCAATAGGTGGTACAAGAAAGTAAATACTAAAAAGTAAATAGATGGAGAGGCCAGTCTCTTCCACTAAAGTGGGGATACAAAATGTAAAGTGCAAAAAGTAAAGAGTTGATCAGTACTACTGATTTAACATTGCAATATGTTGAACAATCTACAAATATAATGAGATATAGATAACCAATGAATTCCATAATGTTAGTAAATGAGCTCCAAACAAGTACAAGCTATCCAACATATGAAATATAGTTAAAAGGACTAAAATATCAAGTCTGATATAAAAATCGCAGCAATCAGAAATTCATACCAGCAAGCCCTAGATCACCAAAACGCTCATAACTTCGTCAAAGCATCTCTGAATGATGTCAAACCAAGTGCAAATGAAGCATAAGAGAAGGGCAACCAAGATAGAACTGAGAGACTACAACAAACTAAAGTTATTTATTTTTCTAAAATTTTCTGACACTTCCTAGGGAAAAGTATGACTTGGGAGAAGTCGACCAACAAGATAAAAACCAAGAGCCCACCAAGAATTTTGAAACTTTGTAAGAAGGGGTGCCCAAGGTAGACTAAAGCATAGGGTCAATACCCAGAATCAATAAAAAATCAAGTGCGGAGCAACGAGTAAAAATGTGCTTTAGCCAAGCACCAAACCACCAACTCCAAAATATGAAATATCACTCAAAAACCAATTTGAAGCTCAATCTGCAACCTCTGGATTGAAGAAGTAGTCTCAATAGCTAGGTACTATCTCTCAAGTATGAAACTGATAAGCGAAGAAGTATGCATTCCTCGAAGCAATATGTCTGAAACCATTTCAACAACATTTCATTAAGATAAACAATAGATAACTGCAAATGAAGGCCAAGTCTCATATTTATAACTTCTTCCCAAATTCAAATTCCTTTTCCCTCCAATTAGGCCGCCTAAGGTGAAATCCACATTTACCTTCAATAAACTTAAATTTTTATTTCATTACCTCCTTCACTTAGGCGTCCAAAAGCATATGGGGAAAATACTTTATAATTATCCAAATATCTTCTCCAAAGCCTCCCTTTTTCATGAAGGCAATATACTTTATAAAATGCAAATAAAGTATACTATTGGAGTCCCATAAGTTAAGTGAAAATAAAAATTATAAATCACTTAAATAATTTCCTTTATGAAGTCATCCATTATTGCAAAGGAACTAGTTTCACTTAAAACATTATCTCCTCAAATATTTAACTTGCCAAATTAAATACCTCAAAAGTTGGAGACCAAACAAAATATATTGCCCTGTCAGATATAGCCATAGTATCAAACTGTTGAACACCTACCAAAAATAGCCTTTGCACTGAACTCGTGAACTACTGCTAAAAATAGCACTACCAAAAATAGCACCAAGGGTGTTGGAGACCAAACTTCTCAACCCGACCTACCAAATATAGACATAGAACTGAATTGCAGAAACCTTGCTAAAAATAACACTGCTAAAAATATAACTTACTAAAAATAGCATACTGCTAAAATAGTAATTTGTTCCAAACTCATTTTAACCACAATCTGAGCAATCGTCGTACTTACTAAAAATAGTAAGTCCAAAAATTTCTCGGATTCAGTTGTATGTCACACCACTGTTTAGCTCTTTGAAAACCCAGAAGGAATCCAAAATCAAATTTGTAAAACTCCAACATGCAAACCTCCAAAACAACTAAGGAACAACCAAAATTGCAAGTCAACATCTCATCATGCATGTTACCACATCTCAAAGCTCTCAAAAAACCCATAAAGCTCTACTAGACATGCATCAGAAAATCTCACATGCAAGCCTTCAAAACCTCCTCTAAAATGGAAACCCTGATTTTTCCACTGACTAGCCTACGGGCATCCGAGAATAGGCTATCAATCACTAGAAAGTGTAGTACTAAAAATGGGGACATTACACACTTCAATTGTTTCCACATTTGTATGGTTTTATTCCCCCTCCCGATAATTATATCCAAAAATTTGATTGGAATTGTAGAAGGTATGATTCTCTAAGGGTTATTGTAAAGCATCACTAACTCATTTGATTGCAAAATCCGACGAAAAATTCTGACAAAAGCTATATAATCAGATGTATTGTCGGGAACTTGTGCGAAATTTTCATTTTTTTTAAATTTATCCCCAACGTTCATCGGAATTTCAACGAACCTTATTTTTCATCTACATTTCGACAAAGATCTTTTGCCAAAATTTTGACAGACTTGCAAAGTTAAATTGTGGCCGACATAAATAAAAATGAGCTCAACTATTTATTGCGATAATGTTTTGCTTGACAATTTTCTTGGGTAAAATTAGAAAAAACTCAAGAAGATATCGCTAGGTTGAGGGTAGTCATTGTATTTTTCCATAATTTATTTGTGAAGTCAGATTTGTACTTCCAGGTTTGAAAATAATATTTTAAAGCAACATCTCATCAGATTTCATTTCTAGTCTTGTGCATTTTTAGAATTTCATTTCTTGATTTTAGACTTGACTTCACAAATTCGTTATAAGGGAATTTTTTATAACTGATGGAAAATTCTTGATGGATTTGGACAAAGATTATATTTGCAAGGTTTCAATTTTAACCCTAAAGATCAATTTTTAATAGATTTGGGAGCCATAACTAGATAATATCAAAGGTGTTGGTTGTTTTTACTATAACCAAGTTTATTTTCTAATCTACCTATGGAATTGCCAATCCCAATCAGAGGTAGCTCAAAGGACTTGGACCAACTAATGAGGGTTTTAATAAACCTCCTACACTTTGGGCTTTGCAAATCCCGAGAGGGTGATCCCCTTAACATGTTTATAATCTTTGCACCAAACTTATAAACAACATCAATACTAATAGTTCATCTCACTTAATAGCTCAACATAATAGGATAATACTGAAATGAATTGACTATTCATCAATAATATGAGCTAATTGGAGTGTGAGATACTATAACAACATTAAAAAACTTAGGATAATCATTGATTTGCAATTTGTAGCAAGCTCTAAGAAAAACTAAAGGAATACCGAACCTCACAAACTATTACATCTTAGACCAGTGCCATATACCATTGGAGGAGTCAAATTCATAAACACTTAAAGATTCATGACAGATTCAGATACAACATATAAAATCTCAAATAATACTACCTTACAATACCATCAATCTATATTCTAACCCAATACTACTTATCAAATCCTTATATGAACATATTCACCTATAACCTCACTCAAGCATTTTAATTAATTTGTTGAATTAAAGCCAAAATGAGAATTACACACACCATAACAGTGAGATGAACAGAATAACCCTTGATCATTTTATTCCAGATAATAATATATTCATAAAATAGAGATAAATGAGCTTGAAATGAGTAATTTTCATTCAGATGCTAGTACTGTCTTGAAAATTAAGTACCCATGAAACTAAACCTACAACAGAATGACACCAAACCTAAGAATAGTATCTTCACTATAATATTAGGCTCTTTACAAATTCGCTTTGCAACTTCACTTAGACTCGACCTAAAGATATCTAACTTGCTAACCCATATTTTTGGTCCTGAAATCCTTATTATAGGGAAAATGAAGGAAAAACAAGCATCGAACCAGAAATACACTTTTCACTGGTCACTTGGACCACCTTATGACATTTCAAAAATTGGTTACAACAATTGAGTCTCTGGAGAATCTTCTTGTTCATACCATTCACTAGAGAATAATTGTTGCATTTGCCAAAATTTTAAAACTTGCACCAAAACTGCCACCAAGACAGCCAAAATTTGTTATAACCATAATCGTTGAGTTGTTAACTGTCGGTTGTAGACTCTATCCTATTCTTCTTCAGTTAATTACTTATCTACCCATCCTTGATATTCCTCATCCGTTGGCCAATTAAAATTTACCACCTCATTTACCTTGGCACTGTAAGGTGTATACTTTACTGCTACTTGATTCACCTCCCTTTCAAAAGATTCCAAAAATGTGCTAGTGTTAATGATTTTATCCATAATACTCACCAGCATGTCATAATCTAAGTCATCACAAATCAATTTGATTTGTGCATTGATGACTTCATCTACCCTGTCCTTCCATTGGTGCAGTGATCTAACATTTCTTTGGGCATCTACAATATCTGGTAAAGATGTGTCACTCTAGTCATCAAAACCCTATACCAACTCTTTAATCATCCTGCTCAAATCATTAGGTAAGGCCTGAAAACCTTGCAGTGAATTCACAAAGACTTGAGTAGGCCTTAATTGTTGAGACCTATTAGCTGCATCAAATCTAGAGGTTTTATACATAACATCTAAATCATTGACCCTAGGGATCCATTTCTCAATTAAAGGAAAAACTAATTCCTAATCCCTAGTTATATTTTTAATTGAATCCAAAAATAAAGAATATAAAGAATAGACAGATGGAAATACACCATCAACTCTCTCATTCAGGTGCCTCAAAATTGTATCTACAACCTTATTTTGCTTAACAACTACTCCCTCCTCACTTTATTTTAGAGCTACTTGTAGCTCTATAATATTATTAAGCATTTGATTTTGGTTGGATCTACAAAGTACTCAGCCTCCTCTTCAACTGGCTCTAGTGAAGGACTGGGAGCAAGAGTCTGGATTGGAGATCCCAGAGTGGAAAAAATTGGAGAAGATGGGGGTATTGACCTTGATGTTGAAGGTAAGGCCAGGGTACCTGGAGCACTAGAAGACTCCCCCACATGCCTATAATTCAACCTATCTACTTCAATCTCCAACTCAACATTTATTTGTTGCATTCTATTATATTCCCCAATAATGATATTGCACTTCTCCATCAGACTTTTCTTCTCATCTTCTTCTCTTTCAACTGTCTTTTGGGCCAATTTGGCCACATTCATAGTCAAGTTTGTAGCTTTTGTGGTTGAGGTTTTAGAAGCTCTTTTGATAATCAACTCTCCCCTCATTTTTGGGCTAATATCAGTAACGTTTGGCTTTCTACCCTGAGGTTCCAATGCCCAAATAGCCAAGGTCTCATACTCTTCACTGAAGGAAAAATATTGGAGTGTTGCCTTGACCTCTTCCTTGGTGTTCTGCATTGGATTTTTGGACTTCAGGATAGCATTGAATGCTACATCTACTATGTCCCAATCAGGTAGAATCATAACACCATCCTGGGTTACCACCTTTCTTCCTTCCTCAGGAGTGATGGTTTTGAACTCATTCATGAGTTCAACCTTCACCTCATCGTCATTTTACTAATCATACTGATCAAGCCTTGATTCTCTTCTCTCCTTGCATTTGGATTGGTATTCCTCCAAATTTATCCTCCATACTAGTTGCAATAATACAGGAGTCTTCACAAATGCATCATCATCCAAGAATTCCTTGTGTGCTTCCATTCCAACATCTTGTACACACTGGCCTTTTACATCCATATCATATAATACCAATTTAGTTGATCTATAAGGGGATGGAATACCAACCTGCATATCTTGATCAGTAACAATTATTTCCTCCATCAAAGCATCATGTGTTTCTTCAAGTCTTTGCCTCTTTGGGCTTGGCTGTAATGGTGATAGTGCAGGATCAGCCTGAGGTGGAGAATCCAAATCAATTATTTTTACACCTCTAGGTGCTCTAATCTTCGGTCCTGAGTGATCTGAGGCTTTCATCACCTACTTCCCATTTTTATCCTCCTCCTCCTCACTGATACTATCATTCCTTTTCCTCTTGTAAAGAGGTGAGCTCATAGTAGGCTGATCAGTTGGCCTTGTTTCTTCAGGCCTCACCTTTGGTCTCTGAATACCAAAATCAAAATCCAAATTGACCTTCTTGGTCATCAGAGTGCTCATAATATCTATGAAATTATCCATCAAGAAATAAACCTTCTTGTGGAATGGAGTAAACTCCATCAATGGATTATACTTGGGATCCATTTTATGTACTACAACCAACATTTTTTATAGGCAATCCACTTCTCCTTATTCAACTCTTGTTTATTTAAGTCAAATTCATTCCTGATTAAGTCTTCAAGAAAATTAAATTCATGGGAAAACTTTCCACCCTTAATCTATTGCCTGAATAAGGAAAAGAAACCCTCTAGATCATGTTTATGCATGGGACCACTCCTCAAGTGAAATTCATCAAAGTACCTCCCGAAATGAACCCATCCACCCTTGGAAAAAACAAAATCTGATACAACGGTGTAATCAGGGAAGAGAGTACCTTTTCCCTTCCTTGTCAGGTTGTCCTCATAGATACAACCTATTTTCCACATGACTTCGGAAAACCCCATTCTGGATGGGACATTGAAAGGGAGAATATGTGGGGCTCCCTGGAAACCATATACTTTTAAGACAATGCTGATAGGGTACAAAATGATGTCACCCCAGTTGTGACAAACCTTTAAATCTAGCTTCCTCCCCTTAGGCTTGAGAAAGTCATGAAGATCCTCAGGAACCCTGGGCACATTAACAATTAGCCAAGCTCTAAGCCTGGAAGCAAAGAAATTATCAAATAGCACATAACTGACGCTTCCCCTGTTGTATGACAGGTCTGCAGTCCAGACCTGCACTGATAACCTTTCCCCATTTATGTGCTTCCTTAACTCCATCCTTTCTAAAAATAATTCAGCATTCTTATACAAAAACATATACATAAGCAATGAATACTAGAAGAAAGGATTGCTAGTATCTCCAACTTGCAATTTCAGCAATCCATCATGCATCTTTTCTGCTAGAAAAGATGCAAAATCATATATTATAGAGAAATTTGGGTGTTGTGTCTGGCCCCCCATGAACATATATGTAATGGGCATAATAGTGTTTGGGCTAAAACCTAGAATCTGGCAGAGTGAGTAGAAAGTAGCCAAAAAATGGTTGGCAAAGCAACTTAGCCTGAAAGGCTCCTAGTTGTTGGGACTAATGTAAACTGTAAAACTGCTTGCCTTTTCCAGATGAGGAGGAAGCAACTTCAACCTAAACAACGACTTTGATCTTGTGTATTCTTGCTTCATTTCCTCGAGATCAATTTGAACCAAGAATGGACTCGGTTCACTTAAATCAAACACCTATTGGATTTCTTCTTTGCTTATACTCAACATGACTCCTCCATCATTATCCCTAATCACCCTAGTGATAGGGTCAGACCATGCTACCATAGCCCTGAGTAGGTCCACATTGGGGAATACATTTGGCACTACCAACTTCCCCATGTCATATCTCTAGGGATTAGAGAAAGGGTGAGGTAAATTGCGCTATCCATACCAAAGCTTCAACATGTCTAAACCTGTCATAGGAACCCTAACATCTGCAATGTTATAGTTTTTACATACTAGTCCCTCACCTAGGGTTCCTCCATTCATAAAAACCACACCCCTCCTTTTATCATTTGTAGACAATGGTAATTGGTCGAGGAAATCATCACAAAAATTCCTCTGTAGATAATCCACATGGCTGGAGTGTTGCTTCGGTGGTGTCATCTCAAATAAAATAGGGTTTCTTTAAAATTTGAACCTTGAACAAACTAGGGGTACTTAAACAACAAAATTATTGTAAAAATTTGCAATCTCGCACAATTCAATCAGACCAATAACCCTACTTTAATAATCAACAAACCCTTTGACCAGATTATCATAATTCTTCACAAAACCACAGCCAAAGCAATAAAACAATTCAAAGAACAACTCATAGGATATGCTTCGCATAAGACCAAATTCTCGCTATGATTGTTAAAAAATTTGTCACTGGCTCTGTAACTAACTTGCGAGGATGCTTGAATGTTGTGTGATGAAATAAGATGAAAGAAACATGCTTTATGTCACTCGAATTGGGCCAGTAAATATCTCATCCGCCATTAAAGATCTTATACATGCCACGCCAATGACTCCAATTGCATTTGATGTGAATTTAAATTCCAATCGTCGATCTTTTACTTTTGTTAGATCATCAAATGACTACATTCAAAAGGCTGATGTAATCACCATCTTAGCACCGAGGGCCCACCATAGTATGTAGTGTCGAAGGAAGTACACATGGCACTTTCTTGTGATATCACAATCCATAAATATCCTACATCTTCCCATCACACGATGGTAGGAAACCATTGATCTCCACCACCATCAATTGTGTTCATCCATATCATTTCTTAGCATTGGACATAAATGTCGTGAAACTTTTTCACCTCGATTATAACACATCCATCGATTCTAAGCATGCACATCCTTCAACTGCTTTAGTAACCTGCCAAATAATGTATTAAAACCTTGATGCATATACTAAAGAATTTTAATTATTCATTTGACACTACCACATAAGATACATGGCATTTGCCTGTGATATCGTGATCAGTTGAAACTCTGTGGTGGGGACATCATGGGATCATAGGGAATGACTAAGATCAACCGATGGTTGATCAATGGTCAATTAAAAATTCCCTGCAAAATAAAAAAATTATTAATACAAAGGAAGGGGACACCGCCTAGGCCAATGACAAACGATGGCTTAAGGTTTTTTTGAAACATGGGGCATTGTCCAAACAAAACTTAAGAAATAATAAAATCTAGGCAAAAAATTTAACTCAATTATAAAAAGGGGCCTGACCTAGATGATGTAATGGGGCATAAGTCATTTTAACACCCACTCCAAAAAGATAACGGCTAAATAGATTTTACCCAAGGTTTTACAATAGGAAATTAGTATTTTTCAGGAAAGCCAAAGTAAAACCTAACCTTAACATTCTCCTAAATAATGTAGCAGACTAGGACAAGGGCGAACACAAAATGGGATTCAAAAAGAAAAATTTGAAGCTCCATCAAAAGGCATAGGGATAGCTACAAAGTCAAATAGTTGTCAAGATTTAGGCCTAGAGGGTTGAACAAAGAATTGGGAATGTTTGATAGTGGATAGTTAGAGACATTTAGCTATGATATTTTTGAAGCCTACTTCATAAAGATGTATTTTTCCCTTTGCCAAGTTTCAGAAATAGATTTTAGACCTTAGATGCCAGTGTCTTATAAAAGAAGTTATGGTATATCTATTACCTTAAACTTTATTGAATTCATCTTGACTCTATACAAATGTACCTATTTTTTATTTCAACAAGAAAGAAAGAAAGCAACCAATTTGTAAATATTGTTAGATATTTAGACCAACAAACTAAAAGATGAAAAAATGAAGGTCAAGGCCCCTTTATTTTTCTCAGATCACTTAAACTTTTTAGATGCTTCCAAACATCTAGCAAGCTATAACTATCATGTAGATTGTATGATTTCTATTTGTTTTTTACTTTGGAACAGTTTAGAAGATGAAATTGTCTCCTCATGTAGAAGTATAAGCTGCCATATTCCTTCATAAGTTGGTATAGGAATCAAAAGATGAACTTGTCAAATTGGAAAACAAAATTTTTGTGGTAAGAAGAATTGATTTTGACATGAATGACATTTTGTAACAGCTTTATTAAGTAATACAATTTATTTAGTTATTTAACAATTTGGTGATTTGTGTGTAGATATGCCACCATATGAAACTGAGTGGAAAAGAGCACTCCTTAGCTTATCAAGTAATATCTAGGTAAGATGTTATAAAAAATAACTTGTGCTTTTAGTGAAGTAGGTCAACCTACTCATGCTTTTCGATGCTTAATTTTTTCCTTTTGGATTGAGCTACTTATGATAAATTTTTAACTTTCCTTGCAACCTGTGTATTACCCTCTCAAGTTTTTAACTAGTTAAAAACAATCTCTTATAAAGGATATAAAATTCCTTGGTATTTAGATTGTCCTTTATTTTAAGGGAGGCATTTGACTATTGTTTATATAATTCAACTTTATTTGAGAGTAAGCATATTTAATCTCTATGTGGTATATTCAAACACTAAAAGAAAGTATTTGACCTTATTAGGAAAAAAAAAAAAAAACGTAAAAGTGCATCACATCTCTGTTGAAAGTGATCCCATATCTTTTGTGATACCTGCCCTCTAGCAACTTGAACATCCTTTGTTTTTTAGGTTATGCATGAGTTTATTCATTTGATTTCAATGGCCTTGCATAACACTTGAATAAATTAATTGTGGTAGCTACTTGAGATATTGTCCATGCACTCCTTAATACACTTGTAGGTTTTCCTCTTTTAAAACTTTGTGAGATGGAAATATTTATTAGTTTACCATATTGCTATGTAGAAAATGAACCCTTGACAAGATTTATGATCTTTTAAAAGCCCTCTTGACTACTCAATTACTTTTCTTTATGTATCTTTTAAAGTTTGTCATACTACCCTATCATTGTTATTATTAATTTCAATGCCCCCTTCATGGTTATGACATGGACTAATCATTGTTTATTTGAATAGTCATGACTATGATCTCCTTTTGGGAATCTATAGTAAAGTGTCATACCTTTCTTTGAAGTCGATTTCCTTAAATCTTTTCTCTTTGCTCGTTGCTCCTTACCTCTATAGTATCCCTATATTGCATATACATAATGTAATACCCCTCCATTTTGATTCTTGTTCAAGTTGCTTTATGCTATGTTTGGTTGCAATTACTTTGATACTGGATACATTTTGTTATAATATTTTGATTGCTACTATTGAGCGACAACATTATTGTGGGATGTAGTTATCTGATTATTGTTTCACATGTATTATGGATTAATGATGCTGTAGAGTTAACATGAGATATTATTATGAGATTATTGGAATTATGATGAAAGTGTCAGTTTCGATGAGTGTATTGGTGAAGAGAACGGTTTCGCATCACTCGCTTGCAAGCACCCTACGAATCAGTAATTTCTTCTTCACGGTGTGTATTATATGCTGGATATATTATATGATGTTGTTTATTTGGTTGCAGGATTGCAGGTACATGACATCGACTCCACCTGGTTTCACAGGTTTGAGTGTGTCGATCCAACGGTTAAGTTGAACGGGAGATAGTAGCTAGGTAACATGCGTCAAGTCTATGCCCTAACCTTAGTGTGTCGTCAGTTGTGTGTGTCGAGTTATAATTTGTCTTGTTTTAATGT
Source organism: Sequoiadendron giganteum (assembly GCA_007115665.2). Classification (NCBI taxonomy): domain Eukaryota; kingdom Viridiplantae; phylum Streptophyta; class Pinopsida; order Cupressales; family Cupressaceae; genus Sequoiadendron; species Sequoiadendron giganteum. The sequence continues at coordinate 163,323,857 of CM021110.1, read as the reverse complement.
TATTTATTTCTAAAGGATTATTGATTTGGAAATAAATACTTAGAATAATTGCATTTAAATCATGTTGATGATTATTTAATTTAAATAATGCAATGTGAATAAAAGTTTATACTTAAATTAATTAATTATATATAGTTTATTTAATTAATTAAATTTGATCCAAAGGGTTGAATTTAGTTATTAAATAATTAAATTAATTAATTAAACGTGATGCAAGAGAATGAAAGGAAATAAAAGAATTATAATTAATTTTAGAATTTAATTCCAACGTGTGGGAATTAAATTAGAAATTGTAATTGAATGTTTATTTGAGAAATTGGTTGCAACTTTGGAAATTAATTTATTATTTGAAATTGCATTTTAAATTGAAAGTGGGTTTTTGAAAAGTGAAATTGAAATTAAAATTGAAATTTGAAATTGAAAGTGAAATTGAAATTGAAATATCTAATTTGCATGTAATGTGAATTAGGGTTGTAAATATTGAAATTGAAATTGAAATTGAAATATCTAATTTGCATGTAATGTGAATTAGGGTTGAATTAGGTATTTTTGATTTATAAAGAATACATGTTTTAATTTTAGGGGAGAAAAGTTTTTAGAAAAATACATTTTTACAGCAGAGAAGAAATTTTGGAAAACTTGCACAAGGGTTTGAAGAAAGTTTGATTGTAGAATTGATTGAAGGAAAAATTGTTTGCATTTGTTTGGTTTTGGATTGGATTCATTAGAGGATTGAAGAAATTTCAAGAAATCTTTGGAGGAGGCTTGCATCAAAAATTCATCTCTTCCTGTAGCTTCTTGTACCAGGTTTTCCTTTTTGTGTTTTATTGTTCTTGATTGTTTTTTTTAAATAGTAGTGATTAAAGATTTGTTTGTTAAATCTGTTTTAGAAAACAAACTTGATATTAGAAGAAAAGAATTAAATAAATTTACAGCCCTTGCTTGTGAAAATTCTTGAGTGAAAATTGTGAAAACCTTAGTTGAATTTAAATTATTTGGAGAAATTGATTTTATTTTTATTGTAATCAAACATAGAGATTGAAAAAATGCATTTAGAATGTTTTTAGAAAATGAAACTTTCTATTTATTATCAAAAAACGGATTTTAAAATCTGCAGTATAGTTATGTTTTTTCATGGTAAAATGGTCTGATTGCGTCGCCTATAACTTCACTTTTAGAAACTGGGTTTTCAGGAAATTTAAAGGGTTTTTGCATTTTGAAATTTTCTTACCCTTGTCCAAAAATCGTAAATACCCAGATTGTAGTTTTTGAGTTATGCTTAAAACATGAGACTGTTGTTAAGTTATTTTTCCCATGGCTGTTCTGAAAATAAAATAATAATAAATTGATATTTATAAATATTAATATTTTATGTATTGTTATTATAATATTAAAATATTATTTAATAATATTTTATATTATAATTTATAATACTAAAGTATTATATTTATTTATATTATTTTAAATAAAATTTGTATATTAGATTAGTGGAATTAAAATTATAAACATATGGGAAATTATTGTTATTTTAAAATGGCTTGTTAAAGTTTAATTGAAAGAGTTAAATATTTGATTTAAAGAATGCAATATATTATTGAATAGAGATTTAAAATTGGTTTGATTAGTGTATATGAAAAATGGATAGAGAAACAATATGTTATTATATTAAAGTGATTGAATGTGTTGAATAAAAAATTGAATGAGATGTAAGATTTGGTTAGGAAATGGAAAGAGTTTACTTGCATGGATTTGTGTCGATTTAAAAGTAAATTAAGAAGTTGTTTTATTGATGAAGCAATCAATTATGTTATTTATTAATTTCTATTTAGATTAATTGAATCATTGTGATTGGATTATGAAAGAGATATGGATTTAGTATATCCAAAAGTAGTATCTTCCTCATGCTTATCTTAAAGGATTTAATTCTTTGTATTCAGTAAAGGGAAGTAAGTTTAATTGTTTTAGATTTTCAATAATGAAAAGGGAAATAGGGGTTATGATTATTTTAGATGATCTACTTATCATGTCTTTGACTTTTTCAACACTACCTATTGAATGAGTATGGATTTAGGAAATCCAAATATTAGATTTGATTGATGACTTGAATGCTTTTGTTGTTATGTCGTCAAGTTGCATTGTTGGTTTTGGGATTTAGTGTTAGTCATAAATTATAAGTCTTCCAGAAGAACTTAGATGATAAGAGTTGTTGAATCTTTATGCCATCCAGTTGTTTTCCCTTGGGTAGTGCATGTTCAGTTTTACCCGGTTTTCATGAACGGGGATGTTTGCACCTCCTTGGTTTAGGAGCGGATTATGGGATCTGTGTCTTCTTGTATGGAGTGACCTTGTTATGTGGTTTCATCTTGTTGCCTCTTGTGAAAGGAGTGGACTATGTGTTACTGCCTCAAAGATGTTTGGAGTGGGATCTTTTGTACCTCCTCTGAAAGGAGTGAACTATGTGTTATTGCCTCCAACATGTTTGGAGTGGGATCTTTTGTACCTCCTGTGAAAGGAGTGGACTATGTGTTTGTTGCCTCCAAGATGTATGGAGTGAGTTCTATTAATTGTATCCTCCTTGTGTTGGAGTGGATTATGATGCCTAGTTGGTATGCACTTGTGGTTCCCTTGGTGGATTGTTTGGATGTGTATTGTCGAATAGAAGAGTGGCTTCTGTTAGGCACCAGAGCTCAAAGAGGTAAACTGGATAACCTTCAGGAGTGATTTAAACAAGTGATAATTAAAATAATGTACTTAGAAGATTAGGATTAACTTCACATTAATCAAGATAATTTAATCCTCACTCATAGACACAAGGGCTTGTTTAGACTTGGGATGAGTGAGAAGGCCTAGAATGGCAAGATCAACTATCTAGTTCTTACGAGAGGTAGTTGATTCCGCATGAGTGAGTATGAATGTTGGGATTCGGTTGATGCCACCAGGATTACTTGTGCTGGAGCCTATGAAGAATGCCCAGAGGAGATCTCATGACAAACCTTGCGATGATACTCTATCTATGACAACTGTTGTTAATTATTTTATGTGTATAGTTATTTGAACATACTTGATCTACTTTATGTCTGGAAGCAATATGACCTATATCAGTGATGTTGGAGTGGTACTTGTATTGTATTTTATTTGTACTTGTATTGTACTTGAGTTATACTTGATTCATACTTGTATGGTGAATGAGTTGTACTTGTTAATTCATTTGGTTGGTTATAATAGTATGAGTCAGTTTGAGTCTGCCTTTGGTTAGAGGTAGTAGATCTTTGTCCTTGTTACTTTGTTACTATCTCCTAGCATGGGGGGTGGGCCTTCGGGTACCACATTGGTTGGGTGGAACATGCACCAAAACCGTTGGGTCCCCATCAATCTTTAGTACTTGGTGGCGAGACATTCAGATGGACAGCTCGCAGTTCTTGTTGTAATTTCTTGCATTGTAATATTTCAACTTGTGTAAGTTATTTTATCCCTCTTATATTTATGAGGTGGAAGTTTGTAATTGTAACCTTGAATACTATTACCTCATTCTGGGAATGAGTGATGTAACTATTGGATTAAGATAATGTTTATAAGATTTTATCTTGGTTGATTATCTTATTATGTTATGTGGTATTCTTATGATGTATGATGTTTATATCATAAGGTTCATAATGCTATGGTTGTATGTAATATGTATGTTACCTTGTAGCCTTAGAGGTTGTTGTTGATTAGTAAGTGAATGTGTATGTTAAATGCACTTTATAAAAATAAAATAAAAATTGATTCGCTTATGATGTTAATTGCAACTTCCTTTTAAGGTTACTTGGCGGAGCATTACACATAATAATAAAAATTATGGTGATAACTAGTGGACATGGGTATAACATCAAGCATCATACAAATGTAGTTTATATTTACATATATAATACCCCGAGATACTAGTTAATATTGTAGCACTAGTCAAATAATCATCATCAAACTATATTTGTTGATCAAATAAAATGAGAAATAAAATATATTTAAATATAAAACATTGATCTTTTCTATCTACTCCACTGTAAATAAGTAAGACTTCCAACACTCAAATTGGAAGGAAATTTCTATAGTATTTATTATTTATAGTGGAGTAGATAGAAAAGATCATTGTTTAATATTTTACTATATTTTATTTTGCAAATAGCATCGGACAGTAAACTGACCAATACAATGTCAAACATAATGATTAGACCCTATGAATATATAGGTTATCAATATTTAATCAATTCACATGAGAAATCATACTGACCAATAGTATCAATGAAAATTTGATACTATATAACAATTTATAGTCTCAGTTTGATGGCATTTCAAGACCAATGCATGAATATCATTTGGGTCTCATGGCATTGAACATTGTTTTCATTCAGCCATGATATAATGTTCTTATAGGAAGCACAATACTAGTATGATTGAATGTATCAGAGGAAATAGGAGCTTGAGTAGATAAAAAGAGAACAAAAATATTGTAGTGTAACCTTATTATATAAATAAGTAGAAAAATAGTAAGAGTAGGAACCCCAAATATCATGTTCATTGTCTATGTGAATATGTGTGGAATAGAGTGACCCCTTATCTATTTCAATTATTGATAAGGTTACAGTTTATTCTTATTCTCCTTTGCATAGTATAAGCTCTAACCAATTTTTAATATTTAGCTTAAAAGTCAAGATAGTATTCCATACTGATTTTATGTCAATAGGAGGGACGAAATTGTATATGGATTCTAGAATAAACATTGTAACCAAAGACATGAATTACATAGATGAAAGAAAATTAAATACAAATAGCAATAGATTTGACATATAAAACTGGAGGATGGCCCTATGATATTTTGAAGCACTATTGTAATGGTGAAGTCAATTTAGATAGAGGCTTGCTTCATAAGTAGATGGAAGTGCATGATACATTTGAATTTGCTAGTGAGAACAAGATTTAGCTTAACCTATAAAACTAGGCAAATGAAGTGTTGTCCTTACCAAAAAAAATTGTCATAGTGTAGAAGTGAAGGTCTACACAAGATTGTTTGTATGTATTGGATTCAACATAAATATGCTAGGATCGGTCTCAACAATCATTTTAGTCTTTCAAAATGATATCATCCTTATTCATCTATACACTATTTTTTTGTCAGATGGATGTAATCATTAAGGAAGATGCTTTCACTATTCTGTTAATGAATTGAACTTTCAAGGAGGCCATCTAATAGTGTTTCCTATTGATATCCAAAGCAGGGATGTCAATAAGAATGATGACTATGTAGGCTATATTGTAGATAAAATTTATAGATCTTTTTAACTTTATCAAGGCATATAATAGGGTGGTCCACTTCAAATGAAACTCTTTATTATGCCACACTATTTTATTTCCAGAATTCATTTGTGAAGTTAGATTTGTACTTCCAGGTTTGAAAATCATATTTTAAAGCAATATCTCATCAGATTTCATTTTTAGACTTGTTCATTTTGAGAATTTCATTTCTATATTTTGCTGTACAAGTTCAATATTCTGATTTTAGGAGTCTAACAATTTGAAATCATAGTAAAATCATAATTTAATAATTTCTGGAATTAGCATTTTAAAGTGTTTTTTGGGGTCATTAACTTCAGACTAGATTTTGTTGCATGACAATTTTTTTTGGGTGTAAAATATCATAATTATTAGATTTTGTTACCTGTCTATGATTTAAAATTATTGGAGTGTGAGTTTGATATTTTTTGAAGATCTGAATATTCAAGCTTGGTAAAGAAAAATCATGTCAGATAATATTAGTCCAGAACAAAATGAAGAGTCACTTGATAGATTGTGGGCTACATTGAAAAGAAAGGGTGATGGGAAATGTTATTGTCCTTGCAATAATTGCAAGGGCTTAAAGACGAGAAGACTTTTAATCACAACAATTGAGAAACATTGTAGGCAACATGGTCACGTTGAAGGGGGGCATGGTTATCGTCCATTGGTAAGTTGTTCATTATATGTGTTTATATTGATTGAATTTGTAAATTTTTATATTGTTTTAACATTTTATAGATATATAAAAAATCACTTGATCATGATCATGGTTTATTTGTGTTTGTCATTATTAAAAAGGTGGGGCACCCTAGGGCACATGATATGGATTACCACAGACCAAAGAATGTGGTTTTGCAAGCGGAGGAACATGGAGCTGGGAATATTGAAGATGAAGTTAATGATCCTATGGAAGAAGATGATCATGTGCCAAAAAACATAGTTGAAGATGATCATGCGCCAAAAAAATAGTTGAAGATGATGGTACAAACACATTGATCCATGACACATTTAGTGGCACAATTGATCATGTTAATCGAGATGACTTTGATGATGTTCATGTTTTACCTGTACTTGAGAAGGCATATGATCCCCTTTATGAAGGTTCCCAAACAACTCTTCTCTCTGATGTATTATTGTTGGTGAACTTGAAGGTTATGAATTGTCTATCCAACATAGCAATCTCATGGATGTTAAGGTATGTCATATATGCCATCTTTTTTCATCTATTTTAATTGTTGTTAGTTCATCACTAGTAAATAAAGGATGAAATATGTACCATTAATATTCTTTATATTAACAAATTATTTTTTGTTGTAGATTGATTGATGAATTTTTGTTACCGCCATCAAATATTTTACCTCGCTCATACCGAGATTTATTTGGCATTATGAAAGATATTGGAATGGAGTATCAAGAAATAGATGCATCTCCCAATGATCATATTATGTATCATAAACAACATGAATTTGCAACAAAATGCCCAGAATGTCATATCAGTAGACATCAAACAAATCAACTAACAAAAAAGGTGCCTTGCAAGGTTCTTCGTTATATTCCCATTATTCCACATATGCAACAATTATTTAGGTGCAAAAACTTAGCACAATTTATGAATTACCATGCACAAAATATAAGTGGAGATGGCATTCTTCGAATGCCTACGGATGGTTCTATATTTAGGGACATGGAGGAAAAATGGCCACACTTTAAAGAACCTCATAATCTCAAGCTTTCATTGGTAGCGAACGGTGTCAATCCATTTGGAGAGCTAAGATCTATTTACTCGGTGTGGCCTATTTTTGTTATCAAAAATAACATTTCTTCATGGATGTCAATAAAAAGGGAGCACATAATGTTGGCAATGATTGTTCTAAGTATTTGTTTACATCAATTTTTTTTAATGTAGTAGCATCTCATTTGTCTTATTTGTTGCATAATGACATATTTTTTTTATTTAATAGTCATGTACATTAATTTATATATATTGCAGTAAAATGGTTATAATAATTATGTAATGTTTATGTTCATTCAACTAGGTAAGTACCAAGTTAAAGATATGAATGTATATATCGAGCCTCTTATCGACGAGTTACAAAAGTTATGGAATGGAGTCATTATGTATGACATATCTAGACCAATAAGACAAAGACAATTTCAATTCCATACAATGCTTGTATGGACAATTCATGATACCCTAGGGCTAACACATTTTTCTGGTATACTATAATGTTCGACTGCAAGACTTTAACAATATTTAATTTTATGAAGTAGATATCATGCATGTTTTTAAAATAATCTATTAATTATATATAATTATAAAAATTGACATATTTAATCCAATCATATATGATTTGTAGGTCTTCAAACAAAGGGAAAATTTGCATGTCCAATTTGTGGTCCAAAAATGAAATCTCATCATTCAACAAGTTTAGGAAAGTAGGTGTTTGATGAGTATAGGCACTTCCTCCATAGAAATCATAAGTATTGAACTACTGAAAAACATATTTTCAATGGGAAATAAGAGACTACATCAAAACCATGAAGAATGACACCTCGCCTATGGAAGTTGGAATATAATAGAATTAATCATCAAGGTTATACATCAGATCAAATTGTTTATCTATCATATATGATATTTTTTGAATTTACATTTTTGTATTGTGTTGTGTTTACTCATGCTGTAATTGACAATGATTGTCGCTGTTAATTTGTTTAACTTATATGCTTCATGAAGGTTGTCAAGGCATTAATGGTCAGCTTCCACAAGGACTGAAAAGTTATCCTAGATTATAATTTAGTAGGTTTCCCTACTATGAGCAGCTACAAATTGTGCATTTGTTTGATACAATTCATAGCGGAAAGAATAGGACATAAACATTATGGAAAATATTGGATGGAAGGCATGACAAAGAAAAAATTGTCAAAATTTGTAGTGACATTCAAGAAGCCAATCATGCAATGAAAAATGTCATTCAATTAAATAACGATGGAGACCAAATTAATATAAGTGCCCTTCCTTGGTTATTAACGGAGCAGCAAAGCAATGCTGTAAAAGAAATTATACGAAAAAATCGATTTTCCATAGGATTTTCTGTGAACATAAACAATATCATAACAAAAAAAGGTGAATTTGGGTTAGGGATAAAAATGCATGATTGGCATACCATCATTAATGTAATTATTCTGGTATATTAGATATATATTTGTATACATGTACTTTTTAGTGTATTATGTTTACTACTTTTGAAAAAATAATGAAAAGATCATTTTATAATTGTTGCAATACATTCTACCTCTATCTCTCCCAGACAACTTCGACAACAATGTCAAGAAAGTTATATATGATCTTGGAAAATACATGAGGTAAGTAGAAATATTTGTTCAATTCGTTGTATATTTTTGTTAAATCTCGTTAATATATTTGTGCCTCAAATCACTTGTAGATGGTTGTCATCTAAAGCAATCCATAAAGAAGATATTAATTATTGGAAGAGAAAAATTCCCCATCTAATGTGTGGAATGCAAAAGTGTCTACCTTTGACATTTTTCAATGCACAAGAACACTACCTCATACACCAAGTTGAGGAGATTTAATTATTTGGACTTGTACACACAAGGTCAATGTGGATGGTTGAGAGGAACTTGAAATTTTTGAAGGCTTTGGTTAGACAAAGAGCACATCCTAAGGGTTCTATGGTGGAGGGATATATGGTATACTAGACCATGGTCTACATTACTTAATATCTTCCTAAGTTTGTAGAAAACATCCATGTAGATCACATTTGGGATCCCAACTCCATGAACAAATTTGAAGGGGAGTACCTGATGGAGAAAGGTAGATTGAGGAAAGTGATAGGTAATTATAAGATGGTCATGGAGACTAATTAGAATACATTTTACATTTGGTTTTTATTTATATTGTACTTATTTAATTATTAATCTTCAATATACATCAATTATAAATTAAGGTCGTATACTATGGTAATTAACTAATTATACGTTGTTTGTGAATTTCAAATTTTTTTGATACAGTTGGTCAAGAATGGGATGCACTACATTTGTGCATCGCAAACAATCTTGATTGGATGACAGTATGGATTGAATGACATCAACAATTTGGTCGCACATTAACATAGGAAGGTGTGGCTTTATTGGTTAAAGAAGCTCATCGTAATGGAGATTCTAATGTTACACCAAGGGAAATTGATTTAGCACATGGTTTAAGAGATAAACAAGTACATATAAATATATTAATCACCCATATTATTTAATTAGTTTCAATTATATTGATGTATATATATGTTGAGATATTTTTCTTTGCATACATTCAACCAAGAATAAATATGTTTATCAACTAATGATATTGTAATAATTTTTACATGTTTGACATATTGCAAGTGAAACACCACAAGGCTATGTGGTGCAATGGTCATAAATTTTGAATCAAAAAGTTGGATGACATGAAGAAAACTTATGATTCTGGGATAATTGCAATCTTTCAAGTGACTAATGTTTCATCTAGAAGCGACATACATCCATAAGTCTCAGAAAATCAATACTATGGGATTTTGGATGATATACTTGAGTGTGAATTTAAGTCCTTCAAATTAGTTATGTTCATTGTCCTATGGTACAGGCTACGATTGAATGAAAATGATCCCGAGAGAATTGTTATTGAACATGATAATGGATTTACCATGGTTAATAAAAGGTATTTTGAGCGAGTTGGAAATGAGCCCTATGTTCTTCCAAGCCAATGTGAGTAGGTATTTTACTCAGAGGTTCCAGGTAAACCGGGTTGGTCATATGTTGTTAGACATGATCCAAGAGGAAGGTCGGTAAAGTTTAATGTGGTGGAAGAAGAAGATACTGAAGAACTAGAAGATGATGTAGATGATGATCAGGATCAACAATTAGTTGATGATGTGCCTGACAAAGATGTCAAAGAGGAGGAACTAGATCATGATGATGTAGGAGTTAATGTTCATGAAGATGATATCTGTGTGGATGATGACATTATTGAAATTGATATCAATGACAATGATGATGATATGACTAATCCTTACAATGTCGAATCTGGATCGGATGATACAGACAAAGAGTTGGATGAAGAAGAAGATCAATGACATTGAAATGTATGAGTTATGTGATTGCATTATCTATTTGATATTAATTTTTTGATAGAATTATATTTGACTTATGTGGTTACATAATTAATTCATGATGTACTTTTTAATGTTTGATTTTAATTCATGATGTTACAACTATTGTAGCTCTCCTAGAAATTTCCATATGATCATAATGAATAGTGTTTTGGGAAATTTCATGAAAGATGACACATTGATCGTAGTAGTGAAATAGTTGCAAAGTTGTTTAGATTTTTTAGAACAATCACCCTTTGCAATGTCATTTTTAGGATCATCTCCAATTTGATTACTAAGACACATAAGGTAGGATTTGATTGGCTTATGTTGGACGAACATTGTGGCTTTGTGTAATGTGATTTTTTTTTGGATGGGGTAGTGGTGCAGGAGCACCTACACCTCATAAAGTGATCATTGTAAAGGTTTTTTATGGTTGAGGATTTAAAATACAAGCTCTTGACATTCCAAAAATCTATGTTTTTCTTCAAAATTTATGTATTTTTCTAGTTTTACAGCACTGTACAATCACATACAGCCATATTATTATGTGAAATGAATTCCATGTTGTTAATATATGTGTTATATTTTATTTGAATCTGATTTGAGGGCTTAATGCATTGATTTGAGTTAGAAAGCTTCATTTCTTTGCATACAGCCCAATTACCCTATTTTTGAGGGTTTTGTAGTCCAAACATGATATAAAGGAGCTCTTACACTTTTTGTGATTACTTTAGCTTGTGTAAGAGGCCCCATGGATAATTTTGTAATTGTAGGATGCATGAATATGGATTAGGATGAGAAATAAATAAGTTATAGCTGCTGTCCTGAAGAGTTTTGTGAAGAAAAGCATGTGAATGAGAGGTTCTAGCCTAGGTTTCAACAAAATATGTATGGGTGATCTGATTTTATGAATTTTTACCCATGTAAAAACCTAATGGGCTGTGTCTGAATTGGTTTTGAGGTCTGGGAGGTTGTGGAAGTAGGAGATTCAATAAATCCTCAGGATTTTGGTCTAAAACAAGGGTTTTTGGGTTTGGCAAGAATTTGGTCGTACAAGTGGAATCTTTTTGTGGATTTGGAGGTTTGGAGGTTGTTAGCTCTCAAAAACGTAGGTAAGAATACCTCAAGAGGTTTCAAATATCTTGATACATTTTAGGGTAACAAACAAGGCCAAATGATTTGAACCTTCTTCTCTTCAGGTGTTGCCAAACCTAGGTGGGTCTACCTTTGCAAACTGAGCAGACTTAAGTGATGTGATTTTGTTTACAACAATCTATTCACAATGGAAATCTTATAGTGAATAGATATAATCCTAATAAATTGTATGTATAATATTAGAATATGTTCAATTTAACAGATGTAAAAAATAAAATGGACAAACAAATTTTCCAATTTAACTATATGTATATATAACTTTAAGTTATTTTTATTTTAACTAAAAGTACTGAAATTACAACATACAAATTAAATGATATTTATGATTGTAAAATTTATGATTAAATATATCTCTCAGAATCCTTTTTGTCCCAATTTGAAAATAATTCTATATTATAGAATACATTTATTTAAATTTTAAGATGAAAATAGCAAGGAAAAATCAAACAAATATCTTTATTAATCCTAATCATCTAATTCTTCTTACTGATCCAAATAACATTCCCAGATTACTATAATTGACTGAAAGGAATTTAATTCTTCTTTAAAGAACGCAATTAATCATATCACACAGATACAACAAATGTGCACTGATAAATTGAATATATACTTGATATTTCAATTTAAATAATCAAGAAATACTATGTTGGAGACAATCAAATAACTATAGAAATTCAACAAACAACTGATACCATAATGGAGTCACCGAATCAAACGTCTTCCATTATCTTCCTCAAAATATTATACATGCAACATGGTCCCTTTTAATAAAACATTCTGAAATTATATTTCTTACTACCTATCTTCTATCCTATTGTTCCTCCTTGTCATTGCTACAAAAAACAAATATTTATACATCAACCGTCTAAAAGGATGCGTCCTTTCAGAAATGTCTTATGCATGAAACAAAAATAGAGTTAAAAGTAATTAAGCTCTTTTAAGCCATAAGTGAACTTTTGACAAGTGATCCAAGTAGTCTCGACGCCTGTGTGTATCTGCATCTCCTAATGCATTTTGGATCATGATCTCCATTTCCACCATTTTTTCATTCTCCTCGCATGCTTCATCTAGCGTCATATCTTTCCCAGTAGCCATCTTCATAATCTCCTACAATGCTAACTCACTTTCACCTTTGCACCTAGCCATCTCTTTTAATTTTCCTTTATCATTGAAGAATGGAGTTGGCATCAATTAATCCATGTGCATCCCCTTGGAATTCCTTGAAGAAGTCTTTATACTTATCCATAAGATGAGTCACAGCCTCAATTGCAGCTTTATCAGGAGCATTTCTCTGATTTATTTCTTGGAGCTTCTCTAGGATCCTACCATCCATTCTTTCATGTTCTTGTAATGCATCAAGGTTTTGCGAGTGTATTCCCCAAAGATTATTCAACCGAAGAGTCAAACTGGCTTGCCTCTTCTTAATTACTGCAACAAGTACATCATACTTTCCTTGAGAATATGTACTTGCTCCTTCCCAATGACCTTTCATCTATGAACTTTCACCATGGGCAAGTAGCTTGGTTGATTCCACTATAACTCCTAATAAATATTTCGAGTGCTCATTTTCTCTCAACATTCTTTCATTATTTGTCTTGTACATTTCCTTTTCCTTGATCAATGCATGTATTTGAGCTTTATTTAATTTTTCTACATTGATCCCAATCTTTTTTGTCGCCATAAGGTCAACCTCCCCAAATTTTAGGGTCATAACATGCCTGAATGCCTTCTTAGTATCAATGACAACAAATCTCCTATGAGGTGGATACAAGGCCCAAATCATCAATGTCTCCTCATCTAGATTGTAGTTTGATCCTATATAAACCTCTGTCACCTTTTTTGTGCTGAGCTTGTGTGTAGTATTATTGTTTTTCAGGAAACTGTCAAAGACTAGTGCAAAATTGAGGTCTAATCCTAGAAAAATCATGACACCGACACTTTCTAACATTTCCGTCCCTTTCTTAGGGATCATATCGGTCATCTCCCTCTCCACATCATCTTTCAAAAATTTCAACAATTGTTCTTCATTACCTGGTGTGAAATTTTCAACCATTCCTCTTATTTATTTTCCCTTTTTCTTGCATAAGAATGTTTTAAATTCTGGAGATTTTATAAATTCATCATCTGCTACAAAGGATTTGTATTCTACATGCCTTGTATATGTATCTACACTTTTCTCAAGATTTGATTCCCTGGCAGAACAAGTGTAATCCTGAGTTCTCACCCATGATACCTTATTAGGTAGATCATGCGGTATATTAGCCTCAGATGCTTCTTCTCCAGAAGACAACAAATCTATATCTAGCAACTCTTGATTATGTCTTTCAACCACCATTTCTGCCTCTTCTTCCTCCAAGTTCCTAATCATATCATCAAATTGGTAGGGCACATGGTGATACCCTCCAAAGTTTACTCTCTATTTAGCAGAATTGATATATCCTTTTGGATCAAAATTATTTCTAGGCGGTCCTCTATTCATGTTATATTGTAGAATTTATCAAGAATCAAATTATACCCTTCCTTTGCCAATACAGTAAAATCACCGAAGCATAGTGTACTGGGCATAAAAGATTTTTTTTTGAATGAACTCAAATTCATAACACTAGAAAAATCCATTTTCCTAACAATTTCCAAGTATGCAATCCTATCCGAGACTATTCGAGGCAAAATAAATGGGGTATCTTCAAATCCATAAACCCTAATCATGGTGGCATTCTCCAAACAATACCAATCCCCCCAATTGTGGTTAATTGGTCCATTAAAGTCTTTGGGCCTAAGAAACCTCTTTATCTCATCAGACAAAGAATAGTCACATGGATGATTAAAAAATTTGTATAATGGTTTCACAAAATATTCTTCAAAATTTATAAAACTAGAGTTGGCAAACCTATTGTCCCAAACAATAGTCCATGATTGAATAGGCAATGACATGACTTCCTTATCAAACTATGAAATTCTCATCTCCTAAGGCCACAACCCTAATTACTGCCTGAAGTATAACACCATGTGCATCAATAATGAATAATTCCCAAGGTGTAAAACATAGGTTCCATTTTTTATTGCGATCAACCCAACATCAAGTTCCTTAAACACATATGAGGCATAATCAAAAGGCCAAGAATTATGATACTGAATATCTGCTGAAATCACCATGGGCACAATTTCCATATACTCAGGGACTTCCATTCCCAATACTTGTCCTACAGAGAAATAGGTGTATTTCATATAAGGCTCGAAAAGATCTACATGGAATGGTGGTCCTTCACTGTCTTCTAATGGAATTGGTTTACCATCGTGCCTAATTCTATGCAAGGGAAATCTTTAACCCTTATAAATGGTGTCCATCCTTCTAAATTCTTTCTCTAGCTCTTCACCTATAATCTTTTCATTGCATATCCCTTCCAATTTACAAAATTCACTTATTGCATTTTTTGATAAGTGTATCAATGGGTTCCCAGATGGATCACATATGGCTTTATGTCTCAGGTTATAATGAGTGGCCAATAATTTCACCAATTCAACATCGACAAAAACATTAGGGAAGACCAGTTTTCCCAGATTAAGCTTCCATGGGCTACATACTAGCTCAAAATGATTCCTCTGATAGTAATGGAAGATGAACAATTCATAGCCTCTAATTGGAGTCCAAACATCTCCTATGAACTTACATTTATCATCTAGTTTATCTACTTCTACCCTAAGTTGTGCAGAGCGTCTCGCTTTGGGTCCAAAACTAGGTAGATGGCCTATGAGATCTTGGTTCAATTTTTTCATTTAGTACCCTCTGGCTGAATTTCAGTTTTCTACCTTTTTCCTTTTGATTGACCACTTTCCCCATGTTTTCTACCATTTTTTTTTTTAAACTAGTTGCTTCCATTCTTCAAAATTTGTGAAATTAAGGTATGGGGAACTTATTGTATTTTTTCCAGAGGCTTCGAGCTTGAGAGAATACCATGGTATTTTTCTCACTCCTCTGCTTCCTCTGCTATGAATTCCATAATAATGTTTTCAACTGAATTCACCTTGATTCACAAAATCATTTATGCTTCATGGCGCCATTAATGTCTTGGCTGAAACATGAATGTAGCAAGCTTTTTGAAACTCTTGCTATCACATCATGTAGCTTATCAGAAAGACATTTTAAAACCTTGGGCAATCCTTCTATTCGGACCTTTACCAATGCTCATCAAACATCCACTAGGACCTCTTGTAGTTTCCTCGACACCTTAAGTCTTCCCAATAGTTATCCTTTTGGTTTCAAGCATATCGCTACAGCTCCCACCGAAGAAACTTATCCTTGTGACTTTAGCAAGTCAAGCAGACAATCCTCATCTTACTCCGGAGATGTGTATTTCACCGAGTCATTTCCTTCATAAATGTTGGTTGCCGAGACATAACAGTTTTCTTGCCGATGGGTCTACATTCATCGTGACTTTCTTATCTCTCTCTACTGTAGTTTGTTTCACTGATAGATTTATTTCATCGGTGAAACTATGGACGTTTTCCTATCAACCAAATCCTCTTCCACTTTATCGACAAGTCTATTGAATGTCTCGGGTTGTCTTTGGAAACCTCACCTCGATGACTCTTGTCTGGCCGATATATTTCTTTGTGCTCTGAGTGGTAAGATATATGTAAGCTCGATATTACCTCATACCGACATGTCGATGACCATTGTCTTGCTGATATAGACTATGAACTTGTGCTTTCCTGACATGTATCCTCATTGGTATGACATTACTGGTTTTTTGTCGATATGCTGAAAAGGATGTATGTTAGTATGAAATAATCTATGGATCAGGGAGACCTCCATCATCTCATTCTGATATGATTCATACAATTAAATACTCAGGGTTAGATGAATTTTATGAAACCATATGATAAAGTTTTGACATGAACATTGGTGAACATGCTATGTGAAGAAATTTTATAGTTGTAGTATTGAATCTTTAGGAAACTAATGGACATGAATGGCCAATGAAATTTTCAAAATTTTACAATTCTAACAAGTGTTTAGACGATGATATTTCATCGGCGAGACAAATGCACTCGGGCTGACTCAGGGATCTTAATCCGATGGTGTTGGTCTAGCCGATACAACTCCTTGTGCTTGGGACAAGACATGTTTCTTTCTAATGGAACTTCATCGATGAGACCTATATGCTTGGTATGACCTTTTCATTTCACCCCGATGGAACTTGTCTTGTCGATGATATGGGTTATTTAAATACTAGATTTTGGAGGTTTTTCATGATATCAAATGGTCAAGAATGATGTGATCATATGTGACTATTGATGGAACTTCAAATTTTCTCTCTTTGAATTCCATTTTATCTTTCCTTATGTCTCTAGTCTTTCATATTGTTTGAAAAAACCTAAGGTTGGGGTTTTTGTTTTCGCTGAAAGTGTTTTTGGATTAGATTGTGTTTGTTTTTTTGCATCTACATTTCGGATCACACTTTGTGATCCATCAATGTTTTTTTTGAGTCCAACAACAAACTCCATTTTATTGATGTTCTTCTGCTAAAATATCCAAAAGGCTCCATTGGTCATAAGGTTTTCTGCAAGGCTACCCATACCAAGTCTATAATAGTGTTTGTTCGTGTGGCATTCCATATATTGGGGAAACCGGTTGTTCCTTTACCACCAGAATCAAGGAGCATAGTGCTAACATTAGACATGAATGCACCTCCAAATCAGCCCTAGCCAACCACTTCTCTTCCACCAAGGACAACATCTATCTAGAAAGTGCCCAAATCTTATCCAAATCTAAGACAATTTCCTTAGGAGAAAGCTTAAAGAAGCTATTGAAATCAACCATCATCCCCTAAACCTTAATCATGATGAAGGTTGGAGTTTGAGCTTGTCTTGGCACCCATTTCTTTCCAACTTAAGATCCAAGAATCTTCCTTCTCGCCTCTACTTTTTATCCTCCCCCTTTCTTGTCCCTCTCCCTTGTCTCACTCCGTTGCTTGGGTTCCAACCCCCCCTTCCTTTCCTTGTCCTATTGGTTCCTTGCTTCCCTTTCATCCTCTTGGATTCTCCTCCTTCTCCTTTCCCTTCTCCCCTTTCTCTCCTCCTATCCCTTGGTCCTCTCTTTTTCCCACTCTTGTATGTTCCCTTCTCTCTTTTTTCTCTTGTTAATTTTGGTTTTTTCCTGCTTCTTGCTTTGGCTTTGTTCATTTTTGCTTCTAGTTTGTTATTTCGTCATGTTTTGTTGAGTTTTTCTTTCATGTGTCTCTTCTCTTTGGGTCTATCATTTTCTATTTATTGTTCCTTCTTTCCTTCTTTTTCTAATTCTTGTTTCTCATTATTTTATGACTATTCCTTACATTTTACAAATTATAGGTTTTTTCTAATTACACTGAAGGCGTATCCTATTTGAGATGAACAAGTTAAAATGGACCATCAATGGTTAATATCGAATGCGTACAGTGCAATATGATTGAAGTGATTTCATCCATTCATCGCCACATTTTTTCCCCTCCTTTTTTTGTTTATTTGTTTTACTTCTTAATATTTTACTTGCGAACTCTGCCCTTTTTTCTCTTCCAGTGACACCAGAATATTTACGGAATGAAGGTTTCAACAAATGAAAACAAATATCTACTTCTATAAATTTAATTTTAAAATTTGTCCATATTTTTCAAGACTCGGACTGAATTGGTTAATTTGAATGTATGAAATAATTGATATAGTTTGGTTTAATATATATATTTTAACTTTTTTTAAAATATGTTCATAATTTAAATATCTAATTTTGTTAATTAAATAGGTGTTAAAAGGTGAAAAGTTAAATTATAAAAATGTCTTTTTTTTTTGTTAATTAGAAAGAGATTAAAAGTGAAAATTTAAATTATTTTTAATATTTATATATTGAATGGTTTTACTTGTTTTATATATATTAGTTATATATTTTTTAATTTAAAAAAATATTTATAAAAATGTTTTTCTCTTTTTTTGTTAATTAGAAAGATGTTAAAAGTGGAAATTTAAATTATTTTGAATATTTGCATTTTATAAAGTTCATATATTAAATGGTTTTTACTTATTTTATAATTTGAAAAAATATAAAAAAGTAAATTAGAAAAATAATTAAAATTGTTTTTAAATTTTTTAGATTTTTTTAAATTATGAATTATATTTTTAAATATTTTATTTTAAATATGATTTTAATTTTTTAAATTTAATTTATTACGTCGAGAGGTGTAACCTATAGTGGCAACACGGAGCGGAATGTGAGCGTGTTAACAAAAAAAACTCACAACATATTAAAAATATCATATGCCGACATGTATATGAAACAATAAATAGCCGAAAAATATAAATTAAATAAAAATGAATCGGTGGCAACCAAAAATATTTATATAAATAGAGGAAGAAGAAAGAAATTATGAAATATGAATTCACGAAGCTGACAATTAACAAGAGTTGCAGAGCAGCGAAGTTCTTGCCAGAAAGTTTTAGAATAGTTTTGTTTGTATTTATTATGTTTGTTGTGTTGTAAGAACAATTGGTCAGGATAAAGCAGTTGTCACCTAAATTTAGGAATTTGATCATTGATAGAGTCAACTTTATCTTCCATTAGAAAATGACCCTTATAACAAAATAATTTTTCTCACTTCAAAATTATGAGATGCTTTGGTTGTGATTTTTGGCCATGAAGAAAGCACAATTTACATGTTGCCAACATTATGTAAATATTAATGAGTTCAAATATTTACTTAACCATTCAATAATAGATAACTCATTTATAACCCTCATAAAACTTATAATGTGAAGTGTATTGAAAAAGGCCTTGATTAAACATTGAAAACCTCAATTGAACCCATATGCTTGTTTTACTTATTGTAGAGTAATGGACAGAAGCATTGCAATAGTCATTGGACCAAGGCCAAAAGGTAGAGGATTAAGTGATGAAACTAATCTTGAAGCCTCTTCATAGGAAATATGACTGACTAATTTTCCAATAAATCACAAGAGATAACTCTTTGCAGTCAAACACAAATCTCCATATTTAAGCACAAATCCAATAATTATCACCAATGAATCAGAATAGTAGTATCAATCTTAGTTCAATGATATATGTCAATATCAGATTCAAAATTAACAATAAATTCTAGATACTCCACACTAGGCATTGAAACAAATTGAAAAGTTGTCTTTATTTGCATCTCCTCCAAAAACTCATATGTCTTGTAAGTCATGTAACATATGTTTTATGTACTGGCTTGTGCTACTAGAATTGGCAACCCTAATTGATCCTTAATCTAAATGAATCCTAACCCTAACCCTAATTGAACCATAAACCTAACTCTAATTAAACCTTAATTGTAAACTTAACTAAAATAAGCCTAATTGAACCCTAACTGTAACTTGAACTTGATCCTAATCATAACACTAATTGAATGCTAAACCTAACCCTAATTGAACCCTAATTCCAAATTTCCAACCATAAACCTAATTGAACCTGAACACTAATTTTAATCGAACCTTGTTGTTGGGGTTAAATTAGGGTTCAATTAGGATTCTAGTTAAACCCCAATTGTAAGATTAACCAAAATAATCCTAACTAAACCCTAACTATAACTTGAACTTGACCCTAATCATAACACTAATTGAATGCTATCCCTAACTAGGTAACTAAACCCTAATTTCAACCATAAACCTACTTAAATCCTAACCCTAACTCTCATTGAACCTTATTGCTACAGTTCAATTAGGGTTTAATTAGCATTCTAGAATGGAGATTAAGGTTAGGTTAGGGTTAGAGTTGTGAATATCTTAATATTAGCTTATAGATTTGACCCTAACTATAATCATAATTGAATCCTAACCCTAAGCAGGTAATTAAACCCTAATTCTAACCCTAACACTAACCATAATTAATTTCTCACTCTAACCCTAACCGTAATTAAATCCTATTGTTATGGTTGAATTAGGGTTAGGTTTAGGGTTCAATTAGAGTTCTAGTATAAATCTTGGGGTTAAGGTTATTTATTTCTTGATATTAGTTTATAAATTTGACATTAATGATAAATATATTAAACAAAGAAAAGTTAGTTCATAATTGATTGTAGTGTGAATGTAGTTTTACCAAAATATTTGTGATTGTAGTGTGAATAATAAAGTTGGATACTCTTATTTTACCCCTTACAAAAAAAATAGTAAATAGGCATTTAGAGATAGTTAAAATTTTCTTCCTCATCATATTATGAAATATTTCTTAGATGATATTTAGATTTAAAATATTCCCTAAGGGTGTATAAAAAAATGATAGTTGTTGTAAATATGACTAAAACATTCTACATTTTTATTACATTTGTTTCTTAAAAAATATATATAATAACTGAGTAGAGCAATTAGAACTAACATTATTTTTCAGGACTAAAATTACTTGTTTTAATATCTTTTTTATCTTTAGTTTCGGTAAAAAGAGAAATTTTAAATAAATGCCAATGAAAAAAATCAATCAAGATTAATTTAATATATTAGATGTTAATTTAATATAATATGTTATAAAAATATTCAATAATATAATATATTAAAAATATATTAAATTATTTTAAAAGATAATATATTACATAATTTAAAATTAAAATATACAATTATAATATTATTATTTAATATATTATATTATATATTAGATGTTATATATGTTACATATTATATTGTATATATATTATAATATTATAATATGATGTTAAAATTATATATTATACATTACATAAGTTACATATAGTATATATATTATAATATTAGAATATTTTGTTAAATTAATAATATAATGTATTAAAAATACATTATTTATTTGAATTTGTTAGTAGGCTATTTTATATATTTGAATTATATTTTATTTAAGATATGATAAGTAAATAAATGAATTGAATTGAATTGAAAATATAACAAGAACTAATTTTGAAGAGTTCAAATTTTTTCTTAAAAAATAGCTAAATATTTTGTTTTACTGTAGTTTTGATTATAGTCTTTGTGCTAGAAAAGCCTTAAAAAATTGCCATAGAAAGTTTATGCTCCGTGAAAATCTATCCTTATTGCTCAAAAAAATTCTCCAATTATATTGCAGAAAATTAATTTTGGATGAATGTTTTGTTATATATTTTGCAACTTTACTTTAATAATATACAATTTTTTGTCAAATTTTTGTTCTAATTTGAAAGTTGAATTCTCATTTGTTAAAATCAAAGTTATTAATCACTAATTAAAGCACAGGTGGTGCCTATAGTTTCTATAGTTTCCTTGGCCGGAACTAATAAAGAAGTGCAGTAATTATTTCAAAAAAACATTTTGTGAATTGTGAGAACTCGATTAATTATTTCCAAAAATATATTCTACAAATTGTGAGAAGGTGGAGTAATTATTTGGAAAAACTAATTAATAAATTTTACAAAGTATGTGCATTTAATTTTTACTTTCTATGATTTGTATATTTCTGACATCAAATATATTTTTTTACTTTCTATCATTTTATGTTTTACGATTTGTATATTTCTTACTTCAATTTTTACTTTTATGATTTGCATATTTTCAAAAAAATTAAAAGGTAAAAAACTAAATTCTAATGTATAAGTCCTAAATAAAATTTTACTTCTATTTTATTATCAAGTTATTATTTATTATATAAGAGTTTGCATATATTTTATTTTTCAATTGTTTTTAGAAGACATATTTCTTTTATTAAGAAGATTAAATTATTAATTATTAATTATAAATAAATAAGATTTATCAATAAATATGTATTGATTTTGTGATATATTTTTTTATGAAATTAGTGTATAATAAAATTTCTCATATTTATAGTGTTTTTTAATTTTAAATTTTACTTTTAAATAATTGTTTAGGATGCCTCGTCCAAGATTAAATTTTGAAAATGAAGAACAACAAAGAGAATATGCTCAAAATTACATGAGACAAAGATGTGAACAAATGAATAATTTACAAAAAGAAAAGAAATCATTGAAACCAAAATGATAGAGAATGATGTGTTAAATGTAGGGCAGATAGGGAGTTGAAGAGATTGAACCAAAAATGAGACAACATGTAGATGAGATGAGAATACATCCTGTACGAGAATCTGAAGGTGAGCAATATATATTAAGAAGATTACAAACAAATGAGAATTTAGACCAATTTAATGAGATAGAAAAACAACAAATATAAGTATGCAATCGTGAATTAGTTGAAAGGAATTATGAATCTCATGAGAATATAGAGGGTAAATTTGAAGGAATGAATTCAATTACAATAGATCATGTGTTACAAACACCAAATAATAGAGTTCAAGATGCAATAAATGTTGAAACTGAAAATCATGAAGAAAATAATAGCCCACAATAGGAGTTAACCTCTCAATTGAGAAGACGAAGATGACTGCAAATAAGACAAAATGAAAAGATCTAGGTGCATGCAATAATAATAGAAATGTGCAAATTCATTTGAAAGATTTACAAATTATATTTTGGCATGGTCTGGATATACTTGCAACACCAAGCATGTGTTACATTTGTCAAGAAATTTACCCTATAATGAAGGTTTTATGAGTTCCTAAAGGCCCAATTTGAAATAGATGTTGGCAAGAGAAAAACGAACATCAATTTTTGGCATTAAATAATATGAATCCTGGTCCACAACCATTAGAACTTGAAAACTTAACACAAATTGAGGAAATGTTGATAGGGCATGTAAATCCAATACTTCAAGTCACACATGCAACTGGAGGTCAGTACAAATATAAAGGACATACCATAAGTTTTCCACAAGAAGTAAGAGAAATAGCTAAAATTTTACCACATCGAATAAAAGATTCACCAATTATTATTGTTCGAAGGAAGGACCAACACGGAATAAATTAAAATCTTACATTCAATAGAGAGAGGGTGTACAAGGTATTGAAATATAAGATAGAACATGATAAGTTTTATAGAGATGTGCAAATTGATTAAAATTTTCTTAGTAAATTCACATGCAATTCAAATGAATTTTTTTTGACAAATTCAACTCTATTCATATGGAGTTTGATTCAGAGATTTAACTAAATACATGCACTACGATTCAAGTTTTATAGAGATTTAACTAAATACATGCACTACGATTCAATTTTTATAGAGATTTAACTAAATACAAAAAGCCTAAGAAAATGCAAAGACACTATGATTCAGAGGTGAGACTAACTAAAACATCTACACCTTACAATTATCTAGATTCATTAATATTATGCAAGAACTTAGAAAGGACCATGGCACAGTGGGCTAAGTCAGGTTTCCATTCCTCCCTCAGAGTCTTCTGATTCACCCACTTCTTGTATGCAATGTAATTTGCAATCACCGAGCAGTCTGCTCTGCAGTTTTGGTGAGTTGGCCCCTTCACTTTCTCCTTTGGGTCCCTGTAATCAATTGGTATCCATTCTTCCCCGGAGCCTAAGTCCTAGTCAATGTCGTCTCCTAATGCTAACTCCTCTGCCAGCCCTTCGTTTGCACATATCACATTACCCAACCATGATTTTGGTTGGTGGTTAGCTTGGCTGCTCTGAGCAGGAAGGTCATGCTTTGGTCCCTTTCATCCCATCATTTTTCAAACCCTTCTAGGTCAATTGTCCTAACCAGAGGGAATTTCATGACCTCCCTTCCTCGTATGCTCAACACATAGTCGTTTTGGGGCATTGGGATGATATTATTTTTGTCCACATTATCTAAGGCTACATCAATGTCTCCCAGCTATGCGTGAATGAAGATCATCTAGGTTAGTTTCTTTGTGATTTCCTTTGGCACACCCATGTGGAGGATCACCACCAGAAACATTGTTGGTATTTTTGCATTGGACCGGAACCTGTGATATGCTTTCAGGAACTCCGGTCCTACAACCTTCTTGGTTGCCTAGAGTATCAGTGGGTGGGATGAGGCTAGTACCCCATTAAGCCTTTTGTATGTCACTTCTCCTTGGAATTCTTGCAATTGCTTGTCGGTGTCCAGGGCCAGAGGAGTCTCCATCCCTTTATCACCTACTTCTATCACCAAGCAAAAATCTCGAGCTTCTACATGCACACACTATTCCTGCAAATACATTGTTTTAAATGACCTAGGCTGGCCTTTTTTAACTACAGTGGCTAGTAGTCTTCATGATTAATTTTCTATGATCCTAGTGGTTGGAGCATGTAAACTTGGGGGTGCTCTACTGGAGGTATCCGACGTGATTAATGCAAAGTATTTTGAGATCCACTCAATCTTGCCTTTGCCTTGGAACTTATTCGATTTATTTGCATCTTGCCCTCTACTGTTGAGCCCTGTCACATTCGATTAGAACCCAAGTTTGTCTTTTCTTGTTAATATAGTAAGTTTATTTTTTACCCTTTTATTTAATTATTTATTAAAAATTAATTATTTTAAATAATATTTAGATTTTGATATATTTTGACTTTACATTTAGTTTATTATATTTTAATTTTTAATTTAGATTTAAGTTTTAATAATTACAAATAATTATTAAAATAAATTTAATTTACAATTATTTGTCTTATTAAACTTTTAATTATTGTCCCTTTAATAATTGTTTTATTTTTTGTAGGGAACGGTTTTTTAATGACCGTCAATCATCGATCATTTGATCCTAACCATTCCATGCAATTCAACTAATTGTGATATCACGAGTGAGCCCCATGTGTCTTAGTCGGCGGTGCCAAAGGAATAATCAAAGTTATTTAATATTTATGTCAATTTTTAATACATTATATGGCAAGTTACTAAAGCGACTGTGAGATGCATGTGCTCAAAATCGATGGTGATGTTATAATCTTGATGAAAAGTTGCTCGATGGTTATGTTCAGTGTTGGTGACTATTATGAATGAACACGATTGCCAATGGTGGAGATCAACAGTTGCCTACCATCGCGTGATCCAAAGATGCAAGGTGTTTATTGATTGTGATTTCACGGGCGATCGCCATGTGTCTTTCCTTTGTGATGCATAATGTGGTGGGCCCTTGGTGCTGAGATGGAGATTACATTAGCCTCTTGAAGGCAGTTGTTTGATGATCTGACGAAAGTAAAGGATCGACAGTTAGAATTTAAATGGTGGCACACAAGTGAGCTTTAATGGTGAATGAGTCGTTTACTGGCTCAATTCGATCAACACAAAGTATTTTTCCTTCATCTTATTTCACCACAAAGTATTCAAGCTGGATGAGACAAATGCACCTAGGCTGACTCAGGGATCTTACTCCGATGGTGTTGGTTTGGCCCATACAACTCCTTGTGCTTTCATCGGTGATACAAGATAGGTTTCTTGCCGATGGAACTTTATCGGTGAGACCTATATGCTTGGTATGACCTTTTCATTTCACCCCAATGGAACTTGTCTTGTCGATGATATGGCTTATTTGAATACTAGATTTTGGAGGTTTTTCATGATATCAAATGGTCAAGAATGATGTGATCATATGTGACTATGATGGATTATACTCAATATAAGGTTTTCTTAAAGGGAATCAACAAGTGCAAAATCACTATAAAGGCTAGTTGCTTTGTGATGAATGTTCTATTGTGGGCATCTAGCCTATCCTAGGTCTTTGTAGTAGTTTTTTTTATTCTTTGTTATTAGTTTTTCAATGTTCTATACAATGGCCAAGTTTCTATTTGCAATCTGCTTTAAGTTGGTCATTAAAAAGAGCTATATGGTTTGTTTCCTTATATAAATAATGCATTTATAACATTCATGTTTTTTTAATTTAAAATAATGGCATTTGGTAATAATATAAAGGAAGTGTGAAGTTTGAAAAGTCATATTTTCAAATTCATTTTTTTTTCCTTTTTTGGAACAATTTAATAAGTTTGATGCATAAGAGGATTCAATAAATTGTTTAGAACAGTAAAATGGTGTCAATGTTTCTGATGAGGAAAAATTAATTGGAGAGTGGTTCAAAACTTGTTACAAGGTTTGAAAGGGATGTTTAAGTTGTACTTTTTAGAGTGATAAGGTTGAATTAAACTTTTCAAATATTTTTAGTTCATATTTTTAAGATAAAGATTCTTTTAAACAAAAAAATATATTTTAAATTTCATACTTGCAAAACAAAAATTCAAATACAATAAATGAATAATAGAGAATGATGCATGTGAACAAAAAACCACCTACAAATGAAAATAAATTATTGGAATGACATAAAATAGATGATAAAGTC
Organism: Sequoiadendron giganteum; assembly: GCA_007115665.2. Taxonomy (NCBI): domain Eukaryota; kingdom Viridiplantae; phylum Streptophyta; class Pinopsida; order Cupressales; family Cupressaceae; genus Sequoiadendron; species Sequoiadendron giganteum. The sequence continues at coordinate 163,297,059 of CM021110.1, read as the reverse complement.
AAATATATTATTGGTCTTTCCCTTTCTGACATTAAATTTTATTATATAGATTTAGATAAATCATCATAGGAAATTTAAGATAACTTCAATAAAATATTTGGAGCAAAAATAGTTAATGTGAATTTTTTCGTAAAACTTCAACTATTTAGATTCAAAATTAGAGATATAATCACTATGTCTAATCACATAAGAAATTTGAGATCTCTCATTAGACAACTGGTAGAAGTCAAGGCTCTATTAGATGATGAAGATGCTAAGGATATTTTGTTAAATAGTTTGAAAATACAACAATTTTATTTCTATGCTTAGTCCAATAACTTCTCAAACACAAGAAGATGTGATTTTGGCCCTATTAGGAGAAGAAAAAAGAACAATGGAAAAGATTTAAAAGTTGATTCTCAATATGAGAATGTATTATACTCATGAGGTAATAATAATAAAAAAATAAAAATGAATGTTATTATTGTAAGAAAAAGGATCACATAGTGTGGACTTGTATAACTCGATTCAATGATGTTCTTGAGGACTTAAAGAAAAATCAAATGATGTTAGCTTAGCTTATATATATTTGTTTGTTTCAATCAACATATTTTTTTGTGAGGAATGTAAAACTTAAGGGAGGGTGTTGGAATATCAAGATTAACATTAATAAATTCACCTTACTAACTTTTTTATTTTTGTTATTAAATAATTAGTTATATTCTTATAAGATAGTAATTCAAATGGGAAGGTATATTTGAAAGGCTTTGTAAATGCCATATTGTAATATATTCCCAAATGAACTGTATGATATTATTATTATTTTGAGTGTGTTTATGTGCAGATATAATTTCTCTTGACTCTTACAATATATTTTGTATGCTCTATTAGCCATGATTTCATGATTAATTTTCCACTTTCGACACTACTTCTTACTAACTTTGCCATCCAAATTTGGTTCTTAGACTAAATATTTCATAAAGGTGCAATTTAATTTTCTTACTATCACCTTTGGCTGAATTTTTAAATTGGTTCAACCATGCAAAAAGTGTGGTTACTTTTAATTATTTCCACTTAAATTTTGATTACAATTTTCTAATTTTCTTTCCATTTAGCTAGTCACAATTTTATACTAGCATTAAACCCTGAAAATGGCAATTTCATCAATCTCTTGCTACCTCTAGTGTTGAATTGGACTAGTTATGTCATATAGGGTTTGTTCCTCAAATTTTTTTTACATTTTTCAAAAAAACATTATTATGGTTATACTTGTGGGTATGTGCAGGATCATCATGGAAAAAACAAGCCCTTAAGTGGCAATGAAAATTCAGAAAAGTCAAATTTAGGCAACTTGATGTAAAAATTTGAATAAGTTATCTATATTATTTCAAAAATATGTAAGAATAGAATCTATAGAAAATTGAATTTAGTTATATATATATATATATATATATATATATATATATATATATATATATATATATTTTTAAATCTATTTGGTGAAAATTTGAAATTTCAATGCAACAATACTTAAATTTCAGGGAAAAAATAAGAAGTAGGTGTCTATCTGATCACCCCAACCACAATAAAATGATAATATTTTTTAATAAGATTTATATATAAGTAGAGGACTCATGTCCCGATGTGATGCATATTTTTTTGTATTTTTTTTCCAAGTAAATAATTAATTATGAATTTTTTATTATAAATTTAAAAAAATATAAAAACTCGTATGTCTGACCACCTTAACTTGGTCAAAACTTCATGAAATTCTTTTTTTTTTTAATCCTATAGTATGTGAAGCATAGAATGTGACGCATGTTTTGGATTCAAAAAATGTGATACCGTTTGAAAGATATAGATGATTTTCAATCAGCCTATCAATCAGGAATTTAGCCGTAATTCAAATAGAAAATGGATAATAATTATTTATTAAATTCAAAGTAAAGAATAATTTATATTGGTAGAAATCTGAGAATCTCCTTTAAAAACCCTTTTCGTTTCATCAATTTAGGGTAAAAAAAAAGTCATCAGCCACATGGGCGAAGTCTAGAAAAGCAAGGTAACTTGTTAAACATGTTTTTTGTGTTGACTTCTTAGGATTGGCATGTCCTAGCCAAATTTTGAAGCAAACTCGAGCCTAATCCCTAGGTAGTAGGTTTTGTGTCAAACATATCAGATATCCGATTTTTTATATATATAATTTAAAAAAATCTAATATAGTTTGTAATATATGATTTAAAAATTTGAAATTTTCAAATCAGATATCCGATTTATTTTATATATAATTTTAAAAAATCTAATATAGTTTTAATATATAATTTAAAAAATTGCAATAAATAATTTATAGTTTATTTTAATATATCTAGTTGAGAATATACAATATAGTTTATAGTTCAATTAATTTATGATAATCTCTTACGGAATTATGTATAATATATAATCTATTATACTATTATGTATAATATTTAAATATTTTTTATATATTCTAGTAAATGTATAAATATTTATATATATATTAATTTAATATATAAAATATTATATAACTAATTAATATTACTAATATATTAAATATTTAAATATTCTCTCTTTCCCCCTCTCTCTCTCTCCCTCCCTCCCTCCCTCTCTCTCTTTCTCTCTCTCCCTCTCTCTCCTCCTCTTCCCCTATTCCTCTCTCCCTTCCCCCCTA